>VWYH01000026.1:192575-622557 GCA_013399365.1 Pampusana beccarii
CACTGCATGAGCATCAAAAGGATGAATTTTCAAGCTCTTTCCCCAGCCACATTTGAAACAACTTTTTTTAAAAAATCCATACAGGAAAGCTTCCAAAGCAACTTGAACCAAAAGCAAAAAGAACCAGGATCTCTCAAATGTCAGACCATGCAGGCTAAACAAAACCAGCAGCATCTACCACCTCCAAACCCCTTCCCAAACCAAACAAACACAAACGACACTATGGATATCTAGGAATCTGAAAATTTCTCCCTCAGATCTCTCTTTTATAGCATGTTAATACTACCCTAAACTGAACCTTGGCAGTACATAAAACCATTCCCATTGCTTTACAGGTAGTGGCAGAACCGGACTCCTAAGGTTGGATTTTCAAGAGCAGCGGGGCCAGACTCACGAGGGTTCATCGCTTTGTAAACCAAATTTCTGAGCAGCTTGATTCTCAGTGAGACACCTAAGCAAGTGGCAGATTCCCAAAGCGCTCAGCAGGCACCGATGCCTGTTGTCGCCCTTGAGTGAAAAGTTCTAAAATATCTCATTAGACAAAACACTTTTGGCAGCGCGTACAGTTTGGACACTAAGCACCGAAGCTGTTAACTCCACCCTCGCTTTTCCCCCTGCGGGGAAGGTGAAGGTAAAATGCGGCCACCAAGCACCGTGTGCCAGGATTTCGGGTTTGGTATTTCTCCCTTCCCACATACGGGGCAGCGGGGACTGCACAGCAGAGGTGAGAGTGGGGAATCAAGTACACGTAATCCACGTATCAGCTTCCAACCCCTCCTGAAATCCCTGTAATACTCCCCTTATTAGTATGTGCAAGTGGATTTTTAGTTGTTCATTTATTACACCTCACACACAGCCAGACAAAGGTATGATAAAGTTATAAAGGATTGAGAACCCAACACGTTTGTTCAGAATGAAAGCTATTTTTACAGCCCCTGAGAGGAGGCTGACTTTGGTGGTTTCTTTCTTTCTTATACAATTACATTGCCATTGAATATAAAGTTTTCATGACTACCATATAACAGAAATTAAAACTGATCATTTTATTGCACTAGCAATAATGATAAGGGTTCGCAAATACCACAGAGGCTATGGTGTCCTGTCTTATAGCTGTATTACACAGATCGAATCTGAAACAAAAAAGCCAAGTTACACATGTGTTCTAGGATGAAACTCACTGCCCAAGTTATGTGATTGGGAAAAAAATGGAAATTAAAATCTGGCTGATACGCATTAAGACAAACAGGGTCAATTAGTTTACTTTAAAAGGCTTACTAGAACATTTTTGGTTTTGTTTAACTTGAGCGCTTTAAATGATCTAATCCTTTCTGGCGTTTTTAACATGAACATTATACAAAAAAAAAAATTATTATTGTACGTAAATGAGACATAGTTTTCATTCAGCGCATTTTATTTTTGCCTTTTAAAAAAGGGATAAGTATATTTGTATTTGCATGATGGCTCTGGCGGTCCCAACCACCAAAACTGCACTTTTAAAGCAAGTTCTTTCTCCAAAATGTGTGTTAGCACGTGTACCCACCCGCACTACATTAACGCCTTGTAATTTCAACGGCTGTGACCAAGGTTTTGTGCACGTTCAGAGTTAATGAGCATCTCTGACACACCATTTTGCACTCCTTGTTACGTATGCAATTACTAGTGCCCTATTTTGTTCGCGAAACCAATCCAACTTTCTCCCCAAATACAACTGCTGCTTCGCACTGGCTGCAACACGAGGTTGAGCCGTTTGTCCACGTGTGGGTCACGGCCCGCTGCAGAAAAACATAGAAAAAGCCACAGGACAATCCTGGCTTTTCCTGACAAACCTTTAAGAGGCTCAAGCCTCTCTCTAATAGTGGCACTGGTCTTCATTATTTATAGCACAAAGACCAGGGGGGAAAAAAATAAACCTGTGTTTTGGGCAATGACAGAACACCTGATTAAAATTACCAGAATAAGAAACAGTTGTACTCTAGCTTACAGTCACAAAATTAAAGGAATATTTTGATTATATTTAAGATCAGAAAGAATGCAACACATATTCCTTCCTGTCCTCATCTGGGGAAATGAAACTCCTTTCATTGCTGAGTATTTGGTGTTTGGCGGCTGTGCACGGCCACTGCTCTGCAACGCGTTTGGGGAAAAAACGGGATGGTTCAGGGTGTACCAGCCTAGGCTTTTTCAGGACCGGACACATAACAATCTTGTCAAGCTTTATTTCCCCATTTTTAAAGTGAAATTAATATCTGTGTTCCTTTTGTAAGCTCTCTCCAATGGAAATCTCTAAATAAGAGAATAAACGACACTTTTAATCCTGGATAAGGATTGGAATATTGCAACCGAAGCAGAACTCTCAGCAAAATGTACTGGCGTTATCCTGAACCCCTTGCGCTGTATTTGTTCCGTGCCTACCCAGGCAGAACACGCCTGGCCCTTCATTATGATTTCTAACCCACAGAAATAAATGGCGAGGAAACGCAAGTGAGTGCCCTATAGCGTTTAGGACCCTGCTCAGCTGGAAAATGAGGCGGCCTCCCGAGGCACACGAGCCTGAAAGGCCACAGAAGCCAGCAGATCCGTGCAGGAAAAAAGGTCAGCCAAGCACACAGCTAGGAGGGGTGATAAAGGAAACATTTACCAGCTCCAAAGCAGAAGTAACAAAGAGCGCATCTTTTTTTTCCCCAGGTATTTGTCCGTCTTCCTTCTCCCGCCCTACAGCATTGCCTTGGAAGGAGAAAACGTTCCTAAAATATTTGGGGACTGAAAGGTGGTCTTGAACAGGCTACTCCTTGAGACACCCAAACTAGATGCCTAAATCCTTCCTTGGTATTCAGTAGGAGCAGATGGAAAACAACACAAAATAAAAATAAGGAAAGCAGGCAAAACACTACGAAAGCATCTGATTTTTCACACGAAGAGCACACCACCCTTTCTCAGAGGCCACCTAACGCTGCCTCTCGCAATAGCCTTTGCTCTCTGTCTCATCCTTCAGGTTGCACATGATACAAGTTGTGTTGTTAAGCACCATCTAGTCATTTCTGTTACTGACCCTTCACGCAGCCCTTTCGGTGGACACATTTGTCCTGGCTGTTTCGATGTGGAACAACAAAGATAGCTCACTAAATTAAGGAATTGCCACGGGCATTATTGAAAAGTGCAAATGAAATCCCAACTTTGCACCCTCCAGGTTGTTGTACCAGAACCTCCAGTGCTGCACGAACTGGAAATATAGAAGCGCCACGTGTGCTTTTAGTGAAGAGTACACTGAAAAGTAAGCTGCTTCTCATCGGCGAGTACATTCTTTATCTTTCGCGTAACATTTATAAAGCTCGTTCAGGGAAAAAAAAAAAAAAGGTGTTAAATCTTTCATCAGGCTACAGACACTTTATTTGGAGTCTTCACAGAAACCCGAAGCAGTGCCATAAGGTGCCTGGAAAATTAGCCAAGATAAAACCTTCAGGGCCATGCACGCTACTGTTTTCAAATCTGTTCTTTCATCTGATGTGCCAGTCGAAATTACTTCTGCAACATGGTCAGAACCAACCTGGATGGATTTATAATGCCTCAAATTGCTACGGGCATATTTTTGTGAATCGCCTAGAGACAAACAGATAATTCTCTTAAGATTGTGCGAATTGCTAATTCTTATGCGTGTCATGCGTTTTCCAAGCGGCATGTTTAGACAAGAAAATTGCAGAATATTCCTGATGTCACCGGAGCTCTATGTTTAGAAAGCCAGAGCAGCGTAGGACAGTGTCCTTTTAGATATCTTGGTATATTATTACAAATCATTTTAACTCAGACAATACTTGTTACCCTTCCTCACGATACGACTGCCTGTATATGAGAGGAGTCAAACGATGAAGAGCAGATTAACGGGTTGTACCAACACAATGTACCTACCCGTGGAAATAAAAGCAGCAGAACCGAGCCCTTCATTTGCTCTGGTTAGGCACTTTGAATAAACAGCGTAAGCGTCATCGTTTGAGACAACACGTCGAGTTCCACGATACCTAAGCTCTGTCTGCTGGTGTTATTACACTGCACACAAAGCCCTCACAAGGATTGTGCAGCCCGGGTGAGCAGCCCATGAAGTTCCCCCCTCTGTCCAACCTTCTCGAAAGTTTTGAACTCGTTAGCCAATTTCACCCACGTTTGACAAGAGATTTCAAAGATAATTAAGCTCCCGTGAGTTTTCCGAAAAAGGCGGCCGGTTGGTACTGAGAGCCGATAAGGCTGAAAGAAAGGCTGTAGGGTGTGATCACACCTCGCTTCGGACCAGAAAACGCACACGTCGGGAAATGTTAGAACAACTCCAAGGAAAAAGCATCAATCAGAGGTTTCACTTACCTCTCTACGGGAAACCAGGCCTTGATAGGTCCTTTGCTCACGGAACTACTCATATTTATTTTACTACGTGTGACTCTGATTCAGAGGTGCCAGCTTTTAACTAATAGATAAATTATCCTCATCCTTAAAATCAACAGGGACATCTCTGTATAGCGTATATTATAATGCATAATTATAGCTTCGGGGCATCATTTTAGATGAAAATGTAACATACACAATAAAAGAAAACTCCATTTGTATTAGGGCCAGATTTTGCTTCTAAAGTAACTCTGTACATATGAGAACTTGGTAAATCGTCTGTCCAGCCACCAGAAACGATGGTCCCACGCTCACGGCTTTAGGCCCTAAGATTATAAAAACTCTGGGTTTAATTCATGGCTTCCACACACTGTTCCTGAGCAACTTTGGGTAAAAACCCCCTTCCCTCTGTCTGCGTCTGTATCTTTCATCTGTAAAACAAGACTCTGTTCCTCCCTTCCCCTCCACTTCATCTTTTCTTTCTATTTGTATTTTACTGTCTTCTGTATAAACTGCATGACGCCTGCTTCCCCCTGAATGCCTGTTAAACTCTGCTTTCTCATTCAAACAAATCCAAACACAAACATACCGAGCCCGTTTTTCTCAAGTATTTTAAGTGGATTTTTGTTTTGTTTCTTTTAGTTCTTGATCATTGGCCATGAAAAAATTCCAGTGGCTCCAGAAAGCTGGGTTAGTCCATGAGAAGAATGCCAGCTTAACAAATCAGTAGCTTTGGGGTACTTAGAGAGGTGCTAGGAACAAAACACTTGCTTTTCTTTATTGGGAGGGATACATGATTAATACATTTGTTTTAGCATGTGTTACGCATGTAGCTCGGTTGCGTTTTAAAAAGAGGAGTAACAAATCACCAGTTGCCGACTAGTCACTTTAAATCCCCTTTAGATTTCATCACTGCTTTAAAGGGTGTTTCACAAGGCAGACAGAAATGATTTTCTTTTCAAAGGGAAGGGGAGAAAAAGTGTTGCTAAAACAGCGTCGCTCTCTCTCCCTGCGGGACGAAAAAATAATCTATGACTGCGACTTCAATGAATTTCGTTAACCAAATTGCATCACAGAGCCGCTCCTCAACAGATCTGCAATAGTTAACGAACGTGGTGGGGAGACCAGATATTTCTTCAAAACAATTTATCAAGCGGAGCCGCCTGGCCCGAGCAGCTGGACCCGCAGCGCCCGGAGCGGGAGCTGCAGCAGCAGATGGTGCCCGAGGGCAGCGCCGGGCCCGGGGGCTCGGGGGCCGCGCTGGGAGGTGCAGGGGGGTGGGTTTGGGCAGCAGGTAAAAATCCATTTGTCACAGCAGCTCCGACTGGGCTTTCGGCACAAAGGTTTAATATCTGAAAGCAACGAGGCATTCTGCTCCGCGGCTGGAAAAACTCGTGGAGCCCCAGCCTCTTCCAGCAGGGAAAGATGGCAAACTCCTCATTCCGATCCTTCCACAAACAAATAAAAAATGGGTATGCAAAGGGAAGCGTTTTATCTTATTACGCCTTCAGGGAAAGAACGCAAAATGACGAAAGTAAGCGCGTTTTCTTTCTCTGTTCTCCACCAAATAACATCAGTAACCTCATAAAAGCAGCTCCTGCTTTCTCCTTCTCTGAAATACAGACACATACATGGCGGCACCAACAATAAATTTCCATTTTCTCCAACTTCGAACATTGCCAAGGTACGTGCCACAGAGAGCGTTTTTATGAGCCGGTCTTTGACTGCCAGGATTTCGCCTTCATAAAGAAGAGATTTTAGTCCATTCTGTCTATTTATTTTGTGTAGAGGAATCAAGGTCAATAAACCATGGAGAAATTCACTCTACCTTATTCCATTTCACAGTTTTGTCATCCACGCTTTATCGAGTATCTGAATGAATTTTTAATATCGTGCCACAAAATGCTTTGGTCTTCTATCATATGCTGGGACTCTATAAATCTGATAACACTTGGGAGTTCTCAAATATACTCAGCACTGAAGAAACAGCTTTAAAGTTTAGTCATTCTGATGAAATGTAAGAGCTTATATCAGTGACAGGTTGACAGAAAAAGCTGTTTTCCTTTCCATTTCACAGACTTCCACGTATGAACGCCATGAAACATGTCAGGACTTTCTCTGAGTCTATGAAGACAGAGATGGCATCTGCTCCCAGTGGGGAGCCCTTCTAACCAGTAATACTGTAAAATTTCATGATTCTGAAACCTGATTGACAGGCATAGGCAGGGCAGGGAGGAGGTGTTTACTGGATTTTAGAGGAGAGCATCAATTGCTTGTCTTGGCACATGATGTATATTTTTATGGCATACAATGCCACTTTCAGCATATTTTTATAGTCAAATATATTCATGTTGGATGAACAGGTTTGTAATTTCCTGTTGCCGGGGAAAAAAAAATATGCGTTTTTTAAAATTAGGTATTAACCCTACACACTCATCACTATGGTTTTAGTGAAGTGTCCAAAAGGACCTTGGGCCTTAAGGAAATACATCCAGATTCAGTCTCTATCAGCAGCCCAGCACAGAAAAGCTTCTTAGAGCATCACGATGAAGTTGATCCCACTCTCCAATGACAGCAGATACAGCAAACAGATCCACTGACTTTACGGTCTGTTAAATACCATCTCATGACACTGTGGCCAAAATGGGATCTCATTAAACGACTAGATAATATTATTGTATTTGCTCTTGACAAATACGCATCTGCATCGCCCCTGAAGTTACTCAGCAACACACGCAACTCCAGTTTTCAGAAACTCATTCCAACAGCACCCAAATGCTCACTCCCCAAACCCAATTCAAGCTCCCAAGCAGGCGTTTCCAGTGCAGTGCCTGCAGGTCTGGACTCGTGCTTTTGCCCATCTCAGGAACATAACTGCTCCTTATTTCACCACATACTCTTTGCTGAATTGTGAAATCCCGCACATATCCTCCCAGAGTGCTCTACATTGTAAAGGAGAACAGAAAAACAGCTTTAAATGTACTGGGTAACTCTGGACCTTCACAAGAAAACGTTGAGGGATGCACAGTTCAAAAAGCGTGGCAAACCACTACAGAGCTGGCGAACACATTAAACCCACGACTCCTCAGTGTTCGCTTGGCCATACAAACTCTTCCTGACTAAAAGGCGAGGGGACAAGCCCAACATTCCTGCCGTTCTGTAATTTCACCGGCTGTAACCCAACTAAATGCAAAATGAAAGGACGGCAGGGACTGTGCACACGTATGGAGGCAGACATCAAGTCTAAATTACTTAACAAATGATTTTGCAATAAAAGGCTGCAGCAAGCAGTGTGTAAGTGCGGATTCGGAGGAGCGATTTATCTGTATATGCCGAACTTCTAGTTCGAGGAAGACTGTGGAAGTAGCCAGAAAAAAACGACATTTTCAGAGCATGATCTCTTATTTTTTACTTCCCCCGAAATCACTGTGCATGAAAGAGGGAGGAGAGATTCAGGCCAACTGGTTTAATTTTTTATTTTGTCACACCGAGGCAGGTGTTGGTGACATGGACTACGGTCCGAAAAAACAGGTTAGCTGGGAATTCAGCCATGGTCCATTAAGCCTCAGGAAAAATTCAACTAAAGGTACTCTGTACAAATAGTGAGATTTCTAGGAAAACCTTCAGTACATTATTAGAAATACTGTCATCCGACTTCTGGAAATGTCTTTCAGCCATGCACTTAATCATGTTCTAGCAGCTCCGTGAGAGGTGCACGCATTAAAACGTTCTAACGACTTTGTTTCTGATTCGGATAATATCACAGACAGCTATAACAGATGGCGTTCATGATACTGCTGCTTTAGAAGACAAAGCTTTTCTAGCCAACTGCCACTCTTCTCCCTTCTGCTCCTCTGCACTAAGGAGATGTCAAGGTGAAACGAAGGAAGGGTCAGGCCTTTCCATACAGCATCACCAGGGCATCCGCAGCACCAAACCGCATGGACGGGAAAAGAGAAATAACGAAATGCAGAAAGGACGAAGCAGAAGTGAAGCAAAACAAGTATGCAGAGGATGAAGGACACACCCATAAACTCGGGTGATTTGGTTAGACAATTAGAAAAGGCTAAATTATGCTTTTTCTAAGTATTATGCCGTGTGTGTGTGTGTGTCCTCCTCTGAGCACCCACTGCTCAGTCCAAGAGCGACTACGGTTCCGATATACATCAAGTACACACTCTACACACCTTCCAATACCATGGGCCTGATTCCTGTGATAATTAAGACAATTTTAGATGGACGTAAGTGTGAACACTGTGAAGTTGTTCCGTATTTACCGTGCTGCTTGTATTACTGCAATAAGACCATGTTTCTTTTAGCAGTTAAACAAGGGAATGTCAGTGCAAGTTCAGCTTCAAAGGACTTCCAAGTTCATCGTGGACTGAGCTGCCCAGGAAGCACAGAAAATCTCATCTACACCTTGAGTCCTGTAAAACTGAGTCAGAAACTTCAAGAGGACAAAGTGCAGCATTTTAGGGCTGGAATTTCAAATAAGAACTCTATGGAGCTATTTTCCTATTCAGAAATAGTTTATTCCAGGTATGCATTTTGAGTTGAGATTCAGAGGAAAATCGATTTCTAAAACTCTTTCATCCCCCCCAGTTTTAACTGCTTCAACCACAATATCATCTCAGAGTTGCATTCACTTCCAAACAGAGAGCTCTATCAATTTATCTCTCTGCACTCTGGTCTATCATTATCGTTCTTCATTAACACCATCTGCGGTGTATGTTTTTAGAGTTTTTGCAAACTATTTGGATTATTTTACATATAATTGACTGGTATTATTAGAATAATTCCATTTTACTCTAGGCCAAATAAAGAGTGCAGTATATAACATATTGTATGGTGCTGCATGCTATAGCCAGAACAGGAAAAATAGTCTGAGTAGTTATTATCAGTTTGCTTTATAAGTATGTTATTTACAATACGCAACAGATGTTCTCCGAATGTTAATTGGAAAATACAGGCTTCTTTATTTATTTATTTCCTGACAGACTAAAAAGTGCAACTAACGTAATAATAATCTTGGAAAATCCAAAGAGTACTTCACGATTTGGAAAACGCTGTGTTGAGTCATTAGCCTTATTATCTGGTATTTTCATAACTCACTAGATAAACACTGTAAACTACGATTTCCTGGTAATGATCCTTTAGAGGTGCAAAACCAGGCCTCCGAGAAATCTCGATCAAGCCTAAGAAACGGTGGGTTTAAATTAACCCCAGCCCCCCAAATACTGCAGCGAAGCGTGCGTGTGTGTGTGTGTGTGTGTGCACACATGGACGTTCCCTCCCCAACACAACGGGGTTGGATTTCCCAAGCCGTCCGCCCCTTCCGGCTGTGGTTTGGAACCCCAGGGACTCCCCCCCTCCCCGTGCGAGGCTCTGTCCGAGGGCACATGGTGCGCTCAACGCTGCTGAGCTCCCCGATTCACAGATAAAAGCCCAAGGGAGCCCACTGAAGCAACACGAACGCTCCGGCTGACCCAGCAAACCTCTGCTCTCCAGGAACAAGGGCGCCAAGTCCACTCCTGATGTTTGCTGTGGAGCTTGAAATCGCCCCCATGTGCAGTGCAATTACCGAGGCAGGTAAAACTGAACACGGCGGAACTGTTATGTGATCTGACTTTGAGGAAATCAGGGACAGGATCACGACTGTAGTATACACGTTCTTTTTCCCCCACCCTGTCTCTTTCTTTGGATGTAAAAGCTATGGACACCGCTAGCTTTTCTCTTGAAATGGTACTTTATCTGATTTTTCTGTACGAACATTATCACACAGCACTGAGAACTGGGAGGTGCCACACAGGAGCATATGAGGACAAAAAGCTTGATTATCCATGGTCTTGTGCCTTGACTAGTCACTGAGGCAGCCTACAAAGTGTCTGTGAAATACTATTAACCTGAAAAGGTGATTTTTTCACTGATCCTTCAGGGATAAAGTAGAGGCTGGTGTCTTCGTTATCTTACATCTGCGTGGCACAAATCGCACTACTGAGCGACGCAATTTCATTTAATTTTCGGCCCGGCTTTCTAAGAAAACAAGGTTTATGCAAACAGGCTGTCGGCTCACCCAGCCCTAATAACTTTCAACCCCATTGCTCCCTTTCAATTAAATTTGATCGAGATCTAAAAAACATCAAGTCATGAGATGTTTTATGCAAATCAATAGCTCTAATACAGGAAAAACAGATACAGCTCAGCCCCTCTGAGAGACAAACGAATAACCAGCAAACAGAAAACACAACATAGGTGGTTTGCTTGACCAGAGAGGGAATAAGCACCAGAGCCAGAGGTAGAAAACGTGTGTTTGGGCAGAGGGAAGAGAAGATGGTTGTACCACGTAGGACACGAATCTCGGGCAGTCAGACTCCATTATTCTCCACGAAATGCACAGCTTGTTTTAGCTACATGAGGAAAATGAGGTGCAATCTGGCCGTGCAGCACTGATTAAGTGATGCTCTTTCAAAACAAAAACCTCGCCATTTCCAAAGAAATCCAGTTTATGACAACATCACAAAGGAAGAAATCTGGATGCTTTCATAGTTTTCTTCCCGTCTCAGCGCAGCAGTTGGGAAAATAACATTCATCGCTACCGTACATGACAGGTAAAGAAAAAAAAAGTAACAGCCACATCTGGTATCATTAATACTTTAGCAGACTTCCTATTTTTAAATTAGTATCATTCTGCAAGCAAAATGACAGCTCCTCGCAGAGCCTATGAATCCGCAGAAACAAAGAACCAAACAAACCAGCAGTTTACTGGGACAGCTGCAGACAGGCCTGACAAGCTTCTCAAAGCACTCAAACCAGCAGAGCCTGATTTTACAGAGGCGCTGCAACGCCTGGCTGGCATTTTTCTGGGAGTTTTCACAGGTGAAAAGTGAGCTCATAAACCACCAGCCACCGACTGCTGCCAAACGGGACGGGTGCGCACGGCGGGAGGCACCTGCGGCTCCACCGAATGGGCCAGGTGCACCCATAACGTGGCCCCAGCGCTGCCAAGGGGACACAGTCAACAGAAATCAGCTGGATTTATAGGTCAGATTCAGCAAACCGGCTGCTGAGCTCTTCAGAGCCTGTCTGGAAAAAACCCCAGCAAAGCGCAGGGCTGTTTCCGACCCCACGTTCTACCCCAAGGTAGATGGGGTGGGGAAAACCCGCCTCCCCCTCACAGCGTCTGACTTACTATATTTCTTCTCTGGGGTGAATACCTGAAAAACGTACTAACAGGAGAAGAAAACAAGGTGTCTGTAATAGCTCTGCTCGGGCAGGAATGGGACCGAGCCAGCTCTTACCCTGGCGTATTGTATCTTTTGGCTCCGAAAGGCGATTGCTCACAAAATCAATCGCTTCTGCAACACAAACACACATGTACACAAATGAACTGCGGTGCAGACTTCAGGAAATATCAGTCTCCTGAGGTAACCACAAGCTTAAAATTAGGCTTGAGGATGACAAAAAAGTCTGTCTGCCTGCGTCCTGACACGGTTCATCCATCTCGGGGAGTTACCAAGGCTTCCTCTGTTCCGCTTACTTACGTCAATGAAATCAAGCGGAGTCTCGGAACGACCGCAGGAAGCTCTCCACATGTTAGCTGAGGCATCTGGAGCTTTTCCCATTATTTAATTCTCGCTCGGTTGCCAATTCAAAACACCAAAACAGAAAGCAGACACATTTCTCAATCTTTCTTCCTGAGGGTAAAGTCCATCACAGATTAATGCCACTGGACAAATTTAGAGATAAAACCTTCCGTTCTCGTTAAGCACTCGAATTTTCTCAGGTGCTCCATCTTACTGCCAATCTGGTAATACCTACGGCAGTACAGAATGAACCGTCAAATGGTCAATGATGTTTTGCATTGTGTTTCATATAAAAGCACTGCCCAAACTGACATCTACTGCTACCTATAATACACTTGTAGATAAATAAATCAATGCACTGAGGAACCGAATAAGTCTCAGAAAGTATCTGATGGGAATTAATCTGTGCAGTTCTTTTACATCAGTTACTGTAGATCTCACAAGAAAAAAAAAAAAAACAACAAACCCACAGAGGTTAGATTTTGATCTCTGTAATGAAGAAATGGAATGTGATCCTTGGATAGAAAATCCACCATTCACTTTTTCCTACCTCTTTTAAGGACCTTTCCCCGTCTGGATTTCTCAAGCCCTACACTGACTCTTGTTGCTTTGCACAGACTAAAATCCCCCTGGTGCAGCTGTGCTGGCTTGAAAAGACCAGCTGGGTGTGCTTCCTAGTGGGGCTCCAGCTGCTGCTGCTTCGTTTTTCCCCAGCTTCCCTTCTTTTTTGTAGCAGGGTATTAATTCTCACTTACACACCCAGCTAAATGCAGCCAGAATAGAGGATTCAGAGCACTTACCAGAACCTGGGCAGGTTCTTTAACTTTGTAACTTTAACCTTGAGAAATCTCCCTATTTACAGAGAAATTTGCTTGCAGGATGCTTTGGAAAATACGGCACGTATTACTTCTCTCTACCTTTCGTGCTGGCTCCGCTTTCACCTGCTGGCTTGTGTAAGAAGTTGTGTAATAAAGTGCAAGGCGCACTCTGGACTGTGATCAGGCTCGCACTAAACCTGCTGCTAATACTTAGCTGAGTTTTTCAAAAGAAACAAAACCTACAATGACTGTAATTAGCAGGAAAAAAAGGACATCTACACATACCTCAGCTGAAACTAAGTAGACAGCACCATGAGCACATCCTTGAACAAGGAAAACCATTTGAACAAAGTAACAATTATGGAATTCTCCATTTACATACTAAGACTTGGCACATCCAGACTGGAGTATTTCTTGCAGAGGGCTATGTATACCCCACCAGCTGGCAGACAAACCACATAAACTTCTAATAAACAAGCAGATAAAATAACTGAAAATCCACAAGCTTGCATTTGCAGAGGACCCTCAAAGACGTGGGGTTTTCACAGCGAGGTCTGATTCGCCATGCCTTGGGAAGAGGACAAATAAACCCAGTGGGTCAGGAGGGAAAGCACCGTTAGGGCTCACACTCAAAGCCGAGGAGCCCGAGTCCCTCCGGCCAGCAAGGACCTTCCCAAGGATCGCTTAGTGCCTCAAAATATCATATTAAGGCTGAGCGTTCTAAGTTGCAGTCCTTTTGATCCGGTTACTACGGAGCGCGCTGGCATTACGGGCCCACGTGATGTATGTTTGCTGTCAATGCTGAAATAACACTCAATGCGTCTGAGCGGGCCCCACCTGCCGAGCAATATGTTCTCCATCCCCAGGCAGAGCTGCGCGCGGCTCGGCGAGGAAAAACTTCCTCCCACCCAGCACATGGCGGGGCCGCCACTACAGATATGCCCTGTGCTCGCCTACGGGGTGGGACGTGCCACCAAACGGACCCCCGGCCTTTCGCTTGCTGGGAGAAGAAATCAACTCCCTCTTATTTCAGGGAAAAAAAAAGAGGGGTGGGGGAAGAAAGAAGAGAAAGAACTAGAGTGTGTTAACCACATACTTCATTACCACGACCAGCTGAGAAGTTGGCTTGTTGACGATTGATTCACGAGCTCCTGTTGCAAGCCAAGAACAGAGAGAGAAGATGGAAATAGCGTTATCTGTTTGTACGTAGAGCGGGAGGCTCAGGCCGATACACGGGAGGCTGCTCTCTGCCTGCCGCGGGAGCTCCCGCAGCGACACCGATTGCCTCCTGAATTGATCCACACGCTCGCTCTGTGCCACCCGTAGTTTTCTCATCACAGACAAGAATTAGCAGGGCGAGGAACCAGGACACATCCCTCCTGGCCAAGGGGAGGTGCTGCGGTGGCGCCTCTGGCAATGCCAGCGGGTGGAATGCAGGCCAGTTTCTCGCTCCTTCGTGCATCATCATGGCCTGCGCGGTCGGACCTCGGAGAAGCAAAGTGGCTCCCAACTCTCAACACACGTAACAAATGGAAAAGGATGAGCTCCATCCCATCTGGTGAGCAAGCTCACTGCAGGTCACATTAAACAGCGTAATTAATGGGTTTAGACCAAATACACGCAACCCTCCTGTTTCACTGAGAATAACACTTTCAAAGAGCAGTAGAATTTGGGGCTTTTTCTACTGCTGTGTTGGTACGAAGAAATAGCCTTAGCGTTAAATTGCTTCTTCCTCTCACACCAATTTCACTTGGAGCACGAGTTTCACTGCTTCAGAAGTGCACTTCGTGTATCGTGATACAACAAAACAATTACGAAGCTTCATCCGCACAGCAGCAGGCTTTTGCTGGGCCAAATTTCCTATTAAATAGTTTCTTCTGAACTTCCACTAATTGCTGGCTACATTAAATTATATTATAAAACTGATCCAAACTAATAAACAGTTAAGGATTTTTCTTCACGTGAAAAAAGGGAGTAAGGATGGCTGTGAAATATGGACAGCAGAGTCTTTTCACTCCTACAGCTCTTCCTCCTCGTATGGTTTATATAGTGGGACACTCACGAATCAAGAAAGCAATACTATCAGGAGTTTTAAATGTTTCTGGCTTTTGACATCCAAACACTTAAAAGTTCTCTTTCCGGTTTCATTCATTTGCCTATATATCTATATAGAATTTCTAACAATTTTGTGACAGCGGCAAAACAATGAACACATATGTAAGGAACCACATCAGAGATAACACGGTAACACCCTCAGTCCAATTTCTTATGACCAATGCAGATGGCCTTTTATTACTTTAGCAGCAAGGTGCTTGACACAGCCTGGGTGGTTTTTTGTCCCCAGGAACTTATAGCTGAATGGTACATATATAAGTATGTCCTACTTAATACAACTGGGGATATTCTCATTCTTTATGTAAGCAGAGATTTTCAAAGACAATTCGTCAAGACCTGACATTCACTGACACATGGAAAGGATCCTGAGACATCTGAAAACACGAGCCGTAACAAAGGCAGAGCATGTGAGCGACCGTGACGGAGAACGAGAAAGCGCTCGCTGACCTGGGGAGGTGACACCTCATGGATAATGCCCAGACAAGCTCTCCTTCAACAATTGAGCTGGACAGACTGACTGTAAAGTTTGGACTTTTCAAATTACACGAAGAAAAGCGATTCTGATGGTTTCTCCTTTGGAGCCCCTTGTTTAGTACACCGTGAAATGAAATGAGCTTACTCCCCGTCGGTTCCTCAACAGCCCTCACATGTTAAAGACTTATGGACACTGCTAATCTGTGACAAAACCGGGAAGTGTAATTAGTCCTGCCAAACCATCTGTCAGGCCTGAGAGACTTGGATGATATTTGGGAAAAGCATCGAAACATGTGTGTGCTTGTCCCAAGTCCCAGACCATCAAAACTTGGCCAGCAGCTGGGTAAAACAGGATTTGACACTTGTGTTGAAAAGGCCAGAGAAAGAAAATGCTGCTAATACAGAAAGGCACCTCGTACTAGGCACTTCAAAATCCTGTTATAAATTATCGGCCCAGAACTGAAAGTAACTGACACTAATTAAAACCGTCCTGACACTCCCACGGCAAAGACATAAAATCCATCGCAGCAGTCACAAGCAGCACAGAAATACCCTACGAGCACCATAACTGGGAGACAGCCTTTAAAATCCGGATGCGTTTTGATTTACCACTAAGCCACCTTCAGATACCCCACGTTAACGGCAGCTCCCAAAGAGGCGTTTTAGGGGAGACGGAAGGACAAAGATGGGATGGCGTGGGAAGGTGTGCGGCTCCAAGGATGGGCCCAGCCTCGAGAGACTTCAACATACGCCTCTCCCAAAATGAATTAGCACGACTGGTGTTCACAACGGCTTGATAGCGGCTGTTCTGTTCCGCCAGAATAACTCGAGTGGCTCCCTACGCTTCTCTCCAAGAAAACACTTCTGATGCATTTCACAGCAGAACCGTGAACAGAAAAGGGAGAGGGGAAAAACAATAGCTTGAGAATATTTCTGTAACCTACACTCTGCCATGAGACAAAGCACATGGATTTGGTGCTTATGTATATACCAACCGTAATGTAATGAATGACACGAGGATGGTCAAAAACTGCTCAGGCCAAGTCAGAGAGCACAAGGCAGAGTCTGAGGGCAGCGCCTCTGGCTGACAAAAACCTTTTTGGGGCAAACAAAGCATCTGTTAGCACTGAGATCTGTTCATT
The DNA here is from genome assembly GCA_013399365.1 of Pampusana beccarii. NCBI lineage: Eukaryota > Metazoa > Chordata > Aves > Columbiformes > Columbidae > Pampusana > Pampusana beccarii. Next base: position 209,076 of record VWYH01000026.1, read on the forward strand.
CCTGTGGTCAGTGCATGCCCAGGGGCCAAAGCCCTCAGTTAAACAAACTGCATTCATTGTAGGAACTCTGTCTGTAAACATGGTTACAACGATTTTGATTAACTTCACAAAATTTGCTGCTGTTTCAAAGCAAACATGTTTCACAGAAGAATCATAACAGTCATTTTCCTTACCCACTCAAATTTTATTCCGAGTACTTCTCTGATTTGAATAAAATCCCTTAGTCATTTGAGACAGTTACTGGACACTTGGCTCTCATGGGGCAGAGCAAGGACCAGCATCCGCACCCCAGCGCACACAGCACTGAGGCTTCGCACACGAGACACGTTCCAATACAGAAAACCGTACACATACAGCCATGTCTGGTCTAAAACCAGGTACTTCATTCCACGTAGGAGATTTTGTCTTGAGGAACAGTACGAAGAGGAACAAACAGAAACTCTGAAACCCTGTGAATTGTCCAGGGGCACACACCTGCCATCCGCCAGGCCACAAACATTCGCATCTCCCGACGTCAAACAAGAAACAAGGCTAGATACACAAAAAGAGCCAGATTATGTTAAATACTCCGGCCCATCTTGGTATTTCAAACAGAAATTACGGGTAGTGTCGCCATACTAAGCATGGCTAAAGATGTAGTCAAGCTTTCTAAATTTCACAGTTCAAGTATCTTTAAATGCACAATAAATTCAACCATTCAACTCTTCTCCTGCTTTTGCAATCCTTCAAAATGCGTCTGTTTAGACAACCTTAAAAAAAATCAGAGGACCTGATTATTTACAACGACAATCTAGCTATAGTTAAGAAAAACCACAAAGCTTTTCAGCTTTCCGGGATGGGAAGGTGTCTGCTGTGACCTCTCCGAACACCGACAAGCACCGCAAGGATTCTCCGTTGATTTAACCAGATTTCTTGAAGTCACTGCTTGTAAATTAACACGTATAGTGATATAAAGTCAGCAACCCCATGGTACTGTCATATATGCCAAAGCCCTACAGATTATTAATACATGGGTTTGCCCTCTTCGTTGCACAAGAGTTCATGTAACGCCTCTAGTTAATTGGAGGAGAGTTCAGCAGCTCCAAAGAGATGATTAAGATCAATTATTGATTCCTCTTCCTATTCATCTGTATTAAACTTCAGGTTTAGAACCCCACTAATGAAACAATAACTGTAATAAAAATAAACAGTAGAAAACTAGCTCTTCAACTAATAAAAAGAAGCAATAATTTTTGTATATTCTAAAATCTCTCAGTCAGATCACCCTGTTGCATTCAATATATATGAAAGAAATATAATAGCACTTTCTCTTTGAAGTACATAGATGTATTTTTCTGATTTTTTGTTTAGGGAAAATAAGACAAGTGGAGTTTAAGGAGCATGCCCTCAAGAAGTCTAGGGATGGACAGAAAATACAGGCAACAAACAATCAAAAGACGCATCTTGTACGTGTATCTGAAAAAAAGACTGAGTTTGTAGATAAATGGGGTGGCTGAGGAGGGTGTTTGTTTAAAACCTGTATTTGCTGGAGTTCCCTGGAGGATCAGAGAGTGGGGATGAGAGTTCTTCACATCTTAACCAAAGGAACAGAATGTAAAAGCCATTAAGCAGGAACGGTGTTGAGCTGGCACTAACAAACACATACAAAGACCAGAAAGGTTAAAAACGTTAGAACTAAAATCCTCTTCCCCTTTCAAGTGCCTGAGCTTCAGACCTTCAATCCCAAGAGCTCTCCGGTTTTCTACTACGTCTCCTAGGAAAACCAGAGAAGCCTGGATTTGATATTTCTGAAAGAAAAAAAAAGCCAAGAACTAAACAAACGTTTCAAAACGTTTTGTACAACCTAACAAGCAAATGGGACACAAACAGATCGCCTTTTTTTTCTGATCCCTCCTCCCTTGCAGGTCACCTTTATCCATGACACACAGCAACAAAAGCAGACGAATGAAACTGGAGGCCAACAGCCTGTCCTGAGCTCGTCCCGCTGTGCTTTGGTACTGCGGGGCGCTCAGATTAATGCGGATGTCACGCAGCATATGCTGTGAAAACGAGGCACCGCAGGACGCGTTAGGAACGGAGGGGTAAGGCTTGGGGCATTCTTATCAAGGTGAAGCTCACAGACCCGAAAAGGAACATCTCTGCGGATTTTGACTTCTCGTTACTTGGATCTCTTCCCTCAGATCCGCAAGCAGGAGCATCGTGGTCATTGAACTTGTGCACCCGGTTTTCCTGAGCACTGAATTATGCAATTTTGCTGGAGCGCCGTTGTCTTTATTTTTAAAACAACACATCCATTCCAGGTATCGTGAACATGCCGAGATCCCACAAATCTCTGATCTTCGTAGTCAGGCGCACCACAGAACACAAAGCTTTTGTCTGATCTGAGTTTCTATCTTGTAGAGTAGCAAAGGACTTTTGAAGCAAGCAGAACATAAAAGAATAATGTGTTGTGCAAATGCTAAAGTAAATTACTGGGGGGAAAATGAGAGTCCGGTGTGAAAAGAAGCAGAATTCCATGTATTAGCCTTGTTCTCCAAGACTTTTGGCAGTTTTCAGAAGCTAAGAGCTACTGAAGCGCAAGTCTTCACACACTTCACATAAGGACAATGGCTGCACTTTTAAAATGACAAATACTTCTTTCACCTCCGGGTCAAACTACATTTACACAGTATCTCAACAGTTTAAATCTGTTATAACTACAGTATTGATAACTGCAATATATACACCATAACTCTCCAAATCACAACTTGTGTTCAAAATTGCGCACAGAAGTCGCATTGGAACGGCTAAAACGATCCCTGGAGATTGAATCAAAGTCGAATGAGATCAAACATCAAGGGCTGACTTCTGACACCGAGTTTCCATCTAAGTCAGTAAACACAACCCCGCACCACGCTCTGCCCAACGCGCCTGCGACAGGGAAAGCGAAACTGGGTGTGTTTTGCAACCGACCTGCAGCGGGAGATGCTCAGAATCCCGATTCCGCCTTGAGCAGGCAGAGCACCGTGACCCGCGTCTGCGGGACGGGGCCAGTGGAACAACCCATGTTGGAAATCCCCGCACCGAGAACTGCCCTGGGAGCGGGAGCAGGGACGGAACCGGGCCCGAACCTTTCTTTCTTTCCCATGTGCTCCCAAGACATCAACAACTGCCTGTGTTCTCTATACATCCGGTCACACGAAGCAGAAGCTATCTGACAGAATAGTTTTTTTTTTTCTTTAAATAGCAGCTCTTGGCAGTTTATAAAACCTCACCAGGATGTATTCCTGTCGCATTCGAGATGCCCCAGCAAACTTTGAGCTCCCTAAGAAAGCAATAGAACGCTCCCTTAAGTCTTAATTACGCGACCAGCACTCCCTGTTTCTAGTGGTGAGTCTCCAAAGAGGCTGGGAGTTGGTTTGGGGGGCCTGTCCGCCCCCCGCAGCCTCTGCAGGGGAAGGTAAAACCCTGCGGGAGGGCTGGAGCGCCAGGTCCCAATGTGCAAACAGGCAGGTCCTAAACAAGAGAGAAAAAGGAGGAAAAGAAACTGAACCTCAACCCCCACAATCCTTGTTAGCCAGTTAGATCCACACATTTTAAGAAACGTAAAGGGAACCATAAACCCTATTCAATTTAATTGGGTGCTCTCCTGACAGAACACTTATTAATAAGATCGCATTGTACAAACCCCTCTGAAATCTCAAATGCAGTCAGATGCAGGAGCAGAAACATTTAACACCCAGCAAGCCACATGCTGCTGGACTATTGCTGCTCCTCTCCTTTGCTGTTCCCCCTCCAATTCTCTCTTTTCCTTTATCCAATTCTCAAATTAAAAAAAAAATTTGAAAAAAGGAGAAAAAAAAAAAGCTCATCGCGAACAGCTTCTATAAATTATTCACATGATATTACAGTGTATGTCAGCAGTCTCACAGTGTTTAAAAAACTTAACTACAAGCCAATTAAAATGTAAACTGAGAAAGACGGATGGGGTTGGGTCGCTCTGGTGTGAACTTGAGCAGCTCATAACAATACACACAACTTCCAGACCTGCTAATTTGACAGCTACTTCCAGCAGCAGCCGCTTTTTCTCTCTCTCTTCTCTCTATTTTTTGCCCTAATGCAGTGTTTCTCAGAGCACAGCTCAGTCTCCATCCAGCAGATGAACCCCCCGGGTCCCACAGTGCTGGGAGTTACCCACGGGTTCCCATCAGGTTTGTACATGGGAAGGGGATCAAAGGGGCTGTTCCCTTCTGGAGACACTGGTTATTGAAATTTTACAGCTAAATGACAGCATTTCAAGTGACGGATTATATTTTTCAAACAAGGCCGCCAATATATCGCAAAAACAAAAATATAGCGTGTTTGATTGCTATAGAAAAACAAAACCCTTTGGATGAAGACATTTAGGATCATCCTTGTGTGCGCCAGTGTAGCAAGACTGGACATCTGCCTAAAATTGCTCACTGCTGGACTACTGAATAAGCCAGGCACCAATTAGCTTTTACAGCGATAATGACACTAATTTTCATCTTCATGGGTTAATTACAAGAGCATTGTGAAGTCAGACTGCGAACCCGCAGTCAGAAACATTGGGGAAAACCTCAAAAAATGAAAGCATTACAGACATAAAATCAATATTTAACCAGGGAAATTTAAAGCACACCTAGCTGAATCATAAACAACAAACCAGAAACATCTTGATTTCATTCTTACTGAAGCTGCTTGAGTGATGAGCCATCATAAACAAGCCATTTTCCTTATGTGTACAATGGGGATAATGGTGGCGTGACTTCTCTGTAAAAATAGACTGAATGCAGTAAAAGAGAAGGAACCGTTACTGTTACCTGCTTTTTCTCTCTCTCCATTCTGTAAGAAAGGTGAAACCTGTGAAAGGTTCTTCTGTGAGCACCAGAAACTCAACTAATCTATCCAGTCACCGTACCGACAACATACACCCTGCCGCACCAATTCCATCTGGCATTCGCAAGTCATCCTAAATTACAGCTTCATTACAATCCGATTCCTCTGGAAGAGCATAAAGGACACGCTCCCTTCAGTCAAAAACGGTTCGCACGTGGTGGAGACAGTGGCAATAACTTCAGATTCTCTCTGACAACCCGTGCAGGGTTCCAGCACAGGCAACTCCACCTTCCCTTCCCTTCCCTTCCCTTCCCTTCCCTTCCCTTCCCTTCCCTTCCCTTCCCTTCCCTTCCCTTCCCTTCCCTTCCCTTCCCTTCCATCGGAACCCAGGGTGGACGAGTGCACCAACAAGACATCTAGCCCAAGGAAAACGGCCAGTGGAGTGATGCTGTCCTTTCTGATACAGTGAAGAAGGAAAAAAGGCAATTTTTTAGAACGGCCAACGCTTTGTTGCAAACAAAGATACTGTAGTTTCCTGTTTGGAGATTTCTAGTTTGAACATGTGAAATTTTCAATTTGTGAAAAAAAAAAAAATTATGATATTTGATATCCCATTCTTAACCTTAAACGATGCATTTCCTGCAAGATGAAGCGACTCAGCCTCTCCAAAGAGCCTCTCCACAGTTCCAGAGGGGCTGAACACGGCTGAGGGAGCAGCCACGCGTGTCTCTGTGCTCAGGACACGACCCAAAGCAGCAGCTCAGCCCCAAGACACTCCAGCCCCCTCTGTTCAGAACCCACCTTCACGCCCGTGAGTGCCAACCAGAGATGGCAGAGCTGTTTTGTTCCAAATGTTCTCTGTAAAACGGGAAATGAGAACCAAAGCAAGAGCCATTCTTTAGTTCATACATTACAACAAGAAAACCAATATAAGCAAAACACTAACTTTTATATTTAAACTCATGAAAATACATTGCCTTGATAAGTTTTTTATCCCCCAATTCTCACATCTTAAAAGTTGTCTATCATAACTTTCTATAAATTAAATCACTTTGAAGATACAGTGAAACTACTTTTCAAAGGAAAATAAAACGGAACACGGGGAACAACCTTAGAGCACTCCCAAATCCTCATTTGTAGAATGTGTACGTGAGACAGAAATAAAACCACCGAACTGGATTCATTTTTACCGATTCAAGTCATGCCATGATTGTAAATTCTTTGCTGGCCAGACAGCCGGAGGTATTTTCATTTCGGGCCCAGGAAGCAGGGCTTTATTTCTACCAGCATTCACTTAGTAGTTTTTCTTTCTGAAAGGCCCTGAGAAAATGAAGGGAATTAGGATGTGGCATCCAAAATGACAGTTCCCTGGAAACACTGCTTTCTGTATACCCGAATCTGAGTTTTTCTATTGATCTCCCTTGCCTTCCCTAATTCCCCCCGGTTCTGGCGGGTGACAGTGCTGATCACATCTGTCACCTCCCGTTCTTCTTCAGCCTGTACCAGAGAATCTGAAATTCGAGGCCCGACATCCAAACAATGCAAGTTCTCAATGCACTGATAACTACGTGCCTGAAACGCTCTTACGGAATCAGCAGCGCTATAGCAAGGGGTTCCAGCACTTCTAAATACTCCCAGCTGAAGCTACACACTATTTTCACTGTTGCTTATTTGAATGAGGGCTTTTCCTTTTTTTAAGAGCTTGGCATCCTTCTTAACTGTCTTCTGATAAAGAGGTGGCTCATCTTTCCCTTCCCTTTGCAGAAAAATTATGAGCTTCTGCAAAGTAACAATCACAAAAGCCACAAATTTATCAAAATTTCTTCACTCTCTTTTAAACTTATTATTTTATATCGCTTGTGGGAATTGTATCAGTCCCATCATTCCACCTTCCTTAGATATCCAGTCCCTGCGAACTGACATTTATCCCAAGTCTATCCACAGAAAAACTCTTCTGATTCTGTTCTAGGATTCTTGCCTGATAAATACCTTGAGATTCCTAATTACATCAGCTCATTACAGTAGAAAGCATTATCTTATAATTGATCTTATCTATATGTTAAACACTCTTAGCATCTTGTCAACCCTCCAATATGGTCAATTACTCGGTAATAGTGCCCACTTGCACCTGTCCTCTCACGGAAATGTAAGATCAATAATTAAAGAGTAGGAAGCCCCATTAAGCACCTGCTGATGAAAGTCTGCTGAGGCATGGAACGAATAAAGGTAATTCCCCCACCTATTTCTTCTGCTGATTCTGAGGACACCACACTTAGAAACACTGGAATTCCCTAGTGCTCCAGGAATGTTTTCACTCCCAGCTTTACCTTCACCAGAATTTCTTGATGCATAGGAAACAAAAACGTTTAAAAAACCCCCAAAAACTCTATATCTTGTGTGTATGTCATCTCATTATAAAAAAGAAACGAAGTTCTGCCTGCTCTATTTGAATGTTAATGATCCTGTGATTGACTACAAGTTCCTTTGCTTGTTGATGATGACTGGATACAATCTATTAACTTCTGTTTCTCCTGTTTTCTTTCCATTTTGTTGGGTCATACTCCATAAGTATTATATATATATGCTTCAAGATTTCAGCTTTTACTCTTTTATTCATATTACAGAATTACCTATTTTCTTCTTAGCCTTTGGGACTGGGTCACAACATACGATACAAAAAATACGTTAGTTTTAATGGCTGAATTATAATATTGATTTGATATCTAAACTGGGTATCAACTCAGTATCTTACCAAGAAAAATAATAAAATCCAGAATGTTCATCCTTCTTTGAGACAAGTGATTTGCTTCAGTCCAAGCTAATTTTAACAGAATTTTAATGTGCTGTCAGGGTTAGACAGAAGGGATAAAAATTCACACATAAAACATATTTACTTGCACTATGAAAAGCCATTTCACCGTATTCGTTTTGTCTCACAATTTCATGTCAAGAGAACTCGATCGCTTCAATGAAAGGACTATTTACAGAGTGAACAACTAGCAAATCATCCACTCAACCTGTGTCTGGAGACGTTCAACGCTAAAAGGAAATCACATGTTATGTTTTCTAGGAAAAAACTAGAAAAACTGTCTTCTGTCTTCCGTATTCTCTTACAGACTTTGGCACTTTGAAACCCTGGCACTTTCTTTTTGTATGGATGACAAGCACCACTATTTGATTCAGTAGAGTTTACAACTGTAAAACAAAGTTTCCATAATCTCCATAGCCTCCACGGACTGAAAAACGAAGAAGTGTTAAGGGCATTTATTATTTTTAACTTGTAACCTCAATTTCACTGTTCCAAGACCCCACAGCAGGGCAAGCACTCTGAGCTGAGCTGAAATGGAAATCAAATCTATGTCCTCTTACAGTCCTAGGATGCCCAACTAACCCAGAGACACTTAACAGAAAACTTTCTCACTTTTTCCAAGTGATTACTTGAAAATGCTGCTTTCTAAACTCCTGAATAGTCACAGAAAATACCCCCTCCATGAGGAAATGCAGCTTTTTTAAAATTAATAACCTGACACTTCCTGGAAAACTTTGCTCAAGAGCAACCTACTGTACACGTGAATGTAAGGAATGGGATTTATCTCGGAAATATTCACATCCATCATCCCCCTTTCCCCTCGCAATCGCAGCAAAACGTCCTTTCGGGTATTCTCCTCTCTGAAAGGAACTGGGCATAATTCTGATACACTCATTGACCTAATGAAGCCAAATGCTTTCCTCATGTCAAAGAGTAAAAATAAGTATGGAAGAGTTTATTGGAATTCTCATACTCAGGATATATAAAAGTCTGGCAAGAAATCAAACTTAGTCCACACCAGTTGCCTAAAGATGAATTATTTCCTTAAGCCTTTGATGTTCTCCAGTTTGCTGTATTACTCTGTTTTTTCTCATTCTGGTATTTTTACTAGCTTATTTTCAGACCAGAAAATTACAACAAATGGCCATTCACAAGAGCACTTAGTGTCACTGTGTCACAAAATAACTAGAAATGTCCTAAGAAGAATAATTCTCGCTATTTCATAGTGATTCCAGTCAGACACTGATGCTGAAAGCTTGATTCCTCGATTTCTGTATTCAGCCAGGTGAGTTTAAATGCCATGATCACAAGAGCTGCGCTTTCAGAAATCCCATACAATTACATGATTGGACCTTTTTTATTTAGGAGGAATTCTGTAGGTGTGAGTACAACATCCATTTCCACTCCGAGTCGAAGTACACACACGAACACCTATTTCGTCCCACTGCCCACTCCTGCCAAAGGTACCTGGACTTCTTAATTCTGAATACTAAAGGAGAAGCAGAATCCACCCACTCCACACTTTCAAACCAGCTGGTTTTGCCAGAACCACTTCACCCATCTTTAATTGCCACCAACAGAAATGTCAAATGTCGCATTACAAAAAATGACTCATGTCTGCGTTAATAACAAAGAAAATGCTTTATGGAGCAGATTCAAAGCTTGCACAACACATAGATTGTATTCTTTTTTTAATATGTTTTTATACGGTTCTGGACTTTTCAGGAACAGATCAACAGTGCTTCCACAATAAGCACTTGAGACTACAGAATATCTTTCATATTGCCAAAAAGCTGTTAAAATCTGCTCTACATCAGTGACAGCTCCTTTAAGGAAGAGAGGAGAGAAAGGAGGGAGAAAATAAAAAGTTATCTCAAAGTAAAGCTCATGTTTTTGAAGATCTCTGCTTTCAGCAAGTTCTGTTCTATTTAATAGGTTCCAGAGTCAAGAAGGTCTCCGGCAGACCTGAGCTACCCAACCACATGAGCAATTAGTTCCTCCAGACAGTATCTCTGTTGTAATGCAGTTCACTTAACTTCACATGGTGAACCAGTCACTTTGATGGTGGTTTTTTCTTTCTGCCTTCCCTCCTATTAATTCTTTTCCTTGTCTCTTGGCAGCTACTTGTCTTGACATCTGACCTCCACTTGCTCCATGGATTGACTGTTTCAGGCACTGTTAGGGAATTAAAATCTGTGTCCATTCCCCTGAGAACCTGAATACACCCCCGAGTTCATTGCAAAATCCTCATCTTCCAAACGCAAAACGAGCGCTGCTTCCCTTGCCTTGATATGATGTAAGTAATAATGTGGTTGCTATTTCAAACCTATTAATATCTGAAGGGAAACATCCGTTTCTGAGAGACGTTGCACATGTCTACAGTCTCAGCTGGCGATTTCAAACGTCACACAACCTGGCAAAAACCTGCCTGACCTAGGCACAAAAATTAGCACAAAAAGCCGCTTCACGTTCTTTGATTCAGTTTAAAGCCAAATGTTTTGCTAGTCTGACTAATTGCCCTGGGATTGTGGAATGAAACACCGAGATTAACTGAACAGGACCCAACGCTGACAACGCTCCAGCAGACGGAGGGCGACCGGGGTTAATTGAACTGTTTGCTGAAGTATCAGCGTGTCCAGAGCCCCGGTGAGGTGAAGATGCGGCTGCAAGTCTCCGTTGTACAAAAACGTCACTCGGGCACTCGAGGGCTGTTTCCTGCTGTCCATCACCTGTGTTTCTAAACCTCATCCACTTGTCATGAAAAACTGCCTCAGTTAAGCGAATTTCGGCTTTTATTTTTGAAAGCCATTTAAATTTATATTCCTTTCCTCAAATATCACCTTAATAAGACTAGCTTAAGGAACACATTTGTCTCCTGGTAAAAACTCCAAACTTCCCTCATCTGCATTGTTAAAGTGGTCAACACGCAGAGGCAACGCTCTGAAAATCCACATGCCTCAAATTAGATCATGGCTATATATACACACACATGCTATCTTTATCTATCTAGAGAGAGTCAGATATTTATGACTATATACCACACTATATACACTATATATACACTATATACACACTTTTACAATACATTGCGTACAGCTGTGAAAACAACCCACCCCGGAAGAGCTGGGCAGCAAAGCAAAAGAGCAAGGAGCTTTTCTTCCCCCATGGGTACCTCCAGGGACACGAAATCGTCACAGCGCCGGGAGGAGGGACCACGCTGCCCCAAAGGCTGACAAATGTGTCCTTGCTCCTCAAAATGGGCATCACTCATCAAAAGGAAGGGTACTCGATCCGTGCTAACAGATCTGGCTCTGAGATTTCTTGGTGTTATCACCTCCCGGAGCCCGAAGCTGGAGGCACATCTGCTCCTACGTTTTGCTTGCTCAGCCTGTACTTCAGCCCTTACTGAAGATGCAGAAACATGAGCACAAAGCAGAACAACCCTCCTCACTAACGCAAATGAAGCCAACAGAAATACTTTTAGTTAAAAGGCCTGCCTACAGTAGGGATTTTAATGACGGCGCCATGTTCATTGAGGATTATTTTTAATTACTTTTTTTTTTAACATTACATGCCAGTGCAATTCAAAAGCAGGCGTTTTACAGGAACCTAAAGCCAGTTTTAATCCTGGCACTTCACCCCACAGACGCTGCTCACCCAGCCAAGCTCCCCTGGCAGTGCACTGGTTTTGCTGCTCGTGCCTGCCCTTTCAAACACACACCCCGGTTTTTTGTTCCGTTCAGGGATTTCTTCGGGCTGCTGCTGTTCCAGAAGCTATAAACCCATTTCTAATTGCCAGGAAGCAGATTTGCCCATCTAACTTCAGCCATCTAATAGCGTTTAGTGCAGATCATCATGAGGTTCCTTCTATAATCGATGGGAGGAGAAAGGCAGAGTGAATCACTACTGAGAAGGAGGTACTTATCTTAATGGTGGAGGATGCACGTCTTTCATCCCCCTGGCAGAACAGAGCTGCTTTGCCCCAGGTTTCCAGTTCAGTGCTGGGACTGGGCCAGCACGCACTGCATCCCGCCTGCAGTGAGAACTGCACGTTACAGAGGCCCAGCACGACCGAAACACGAGGGACGGGGAGTAGCACGGATGGGATGGGGAGCAGAGAGACAAGGGAAGGACACACACATCCCAGTAACCCACCCAGCACGGCCCTGGGGCCCGGCATCTTCCCACTCCCCTTGCTTGTCTGTCTGTCTGAAGACTCAAGCAGGCACATCTAGGGAACTGCAACCACTAAAGATGGAGGAGAAATTCAAGTACGCGCTCGTTATCTTTGGGGCAATAAAATAAAAATTTGCCTATACTGCAGAGAAACTTTGTGCCAGATCTGGCAGGAAATTTTTAAGATAGAACACGAAAGCAAAGTGCTCATATCTGAATTCTTCGAAGTGCTGTCAAATTAACAATGCTCTGTTCATTCAGCTCTCGCTGAAGTGTAGTGGATCAATTTTCCATCTCGTCTACATGTGCAGAGAGTCTATTACAAGCACAACAAGAGATTTCTGTTGACCCCACGAGATGTTTAACTCATTAGCACAGGCACAGCTAAAACCCAGCAAAGATGGTGTTTCTTGGATGTACTTGTTCAGATTTCTATCAGGTGGCAATAATGCTCATGAAAACTATTTTCCTCTCCTGTCCACCTCTTACCTGCACCACAGACACCTATTCAAGACTCAAACAGACCATTTGCGGGTGCCCCTGAGCCCATGTTGGTAGCTGGCTGCCTACCAGAGTAACTTTCTGAAACGGGCAACTCCAGGGCCGTCTTCCCAAATGAAATGCAAACGGCTTCCAGGGAAATGAGTCATGGCCTTCAAGGACCAGTTTCTGGTACCTGCATTAACAGCGAGCGCTCTCCTTTCCATAAGGGGCTGATTGCATAGCGCTCACTTCACAAGTGATCGCTGTGGGCAAGAACATCAGCATCTCTTATTTTATTCTGTGGTGAAAAGAGACAATTTGGAGAGACGATGAAAAATATTTACCAAGAAGACACTGGATCTCACGCACGCTATTTCATTTCAACTACTTTTGACCGCGTAACGCGGGCTACAGAGTTCACACATATTATGTACTTCTGACACTCAACAAATGCGCAATGCCACCCCCAAATTTCTAACGCTTCTCCACAGAATACGGCTAGCGCTCGGTCTAAAGCTCTTCTTGAGAAAATGGAAATGCTGCTCTAAGTTGTACTGAGCCATTTGAGGGAAGAAGGCGGATTAGCGAGCAGGGCACTGACTGGGATGCTCGTGCAGCCCCGAGCGGGATCAGCCATGAGCGTCAGGCTGAGAAACCTTTCCACAAACAAGACCAGTCCATTGCACATAAAACACAAACAGTGACAGAAAAGGGAACACTTCTTTATAAACAAAAGCATTCCCCAGGAGGAAAACAAGCCACAACAGAATGTAACTGGAGTATTTAATAAGAAACAGCCTGTTCCAGTCTCTTCTTCATTTAATTTAAAATAAACACAAACCAGATCTCTCCTCCACAACACCGTCATTCCCTCAGAAGAAACAGAAAGGAATTCAAAGGTCACCTTGGGAAGTTTGGTTGTTGGGAAACCAAGGCAGAGACCCTTGTCTACCAGTGACCCCCGAGGAGCGGCTGGTCTGTCCCCTCCCACACAAATGGCAGGACCCCGATTGCCAAATTCACCCAGCGCCACCGACTCTTCAGTGCCCTCAGCCCCTTCCACCTCGTGTGGCATCGTCCCCACGGCCACCACGGCGGGTCCTCCCGCTCGGCATCTGCCTCCGTCCTCTGGCCAAGGGAGACTCTTCTCCCAAGTTTCCGGCTGCTCGTTCTAACGACGACAAGGGTCTCCAAAGCAAATGGGAGGGCAGCGGGTCAACCTCCCAGTTCTCTTCCTAAAGCTACTAAACTTCAGGGCAAATTCTGCAGAACGCCCAGCGTGTCGTTGTATATGGTCACTGGATAAGCTACACGGAGCTCAGCCAAAAGCAGACATGCATTTCCCATTGCACCAAAAGAAAGATAAAAAAATTGCAAGACAACCCCCCCTGCCCCAATTTCACCTACCTCCATCAATCAGTTAGCCAAACCAATTCTCCTATTTTGCTCTATCTAGTAACCAGAATAAATTGCAGCGCAGTATTAAAAACCACGAGGGTTCTTAAGAAGACAAGAGTGGAGGGAAGAAACTCTCCACGCGCCACAGCAGCTTTTACAGCAGAAAACCGAGTCCACCCTGAATTCTCGATGTGCCACATTTGAAAGTCTGAGCTGTGTTGCAGCAACTCGCTTGCAACACTGACCGCTCGGAAAAGACTGCGAGGAAACCTGGCAAGAAGCTCCTTCTATAACAACAAACCGGGCTTGCAATAAAAGCCATCTGCAAAAGTGCCAATTATCCTTCTCCTCAAATGATTATGTTCCATCCAGTTTTGCTGACAAGCATTTTATGCCACATTTTAATAGGCAATAAAATGTATTATTAAATAATTAGTAGCTAAGAAACAGAAATTAGAGGGCACTTCCTTTCACATACATCCCCCAGTACTTCAAACTATTGATTTAAAGGCAACTCGATCCTCTAAAGAGGACAAAATGGAACCTGATACAGCAGTTTACCAGGAGACAATTACAAGGCTAATGATTGTTCGCGGAGAAATGAGGCAGGAAGAAATTCTAGAGAATTCCACCCTGCTCTGTTTTGTCTGATCTGTCTCTAAATCCCCCAAAGAGCTAAAATTTCTCCAAATCTGTTCCTTGCTCTGAGCCCATTAATTACAGTGTTAAAGGTAAAGAAGTATTGATGTCTTTCCTCTGCTCCCTCCATTCCCCCCCAGGTAATGTCTGGTACTTGTTCAGCCTTTAAGGTATGGTTCCGCTAACTGAAAAAAGCCCCACTAAGACCAATTAAGGCCTTTACTAAGAGGCTGAAAAGAAGACAAATGGAGGCAGAAAGCCCGATTACAAGGAACCTTTGTACAGATGTAAAGCAATTAGAATAGTCTCAAGGGCTGGCCAGTGCAGTACCTGCTAGTAAAGGATTTTACAGCTTGTCTAAACTTGGAACAATCTGTCTCTCTCTCTCTTTTCGGCTGAGTGTAAAAGTGAACCCTGTATTAGTGTCATGTATCGGTTGATAGCTCGGTATTGGTTTCCCTGAGCATGTTAAATCTGTAATGCTGGTCTCAAGATCCCTTGTGGATGACAATACCGTTACACAGTCAGCTCTAACTTACACGGAAAGAAGATACGCCCGATGTTAAACCATGATAAAAAACAGAGCCAGCACTTTCAAGCTTCTTTTATTTGCCTAATGCTAATCCCTAGAACGTCTCAAATTTACTGCGCTGTGCTGCATAATTTGGCACAGAACGTGTAAGAGGTGAAAATGTTTGTACTGCAGTTTTAAGAATAAAAACAAATTTTGCATTGACTCAATTTAAGGCACCTTCAAATCTCAGGTCACACTTTTTAAGGAATGAAAATAAAAGCCAAAAATATGTTCCTCAGAAATGAAGACTCATCAACCAAACGGTACCCGAGCAGCTGCCCAACACCACACATCACGATGCCTCCTCCTCAGCCCCACATGGGATTTCACCAGCCCATCTCCCCAAAAGCCAAAGCTCCCCCCAGCAGTTCATTTGCGGTCTGTCCGCTAGATCTGGTACCACGTGTAACTCGAGCATCGTGCCGGCTCAGACCGCGTGAGCCACACCTGCCTAGAGCTGGCCTTGCATCTGGATGGGAATAAGCACGAGACTAAGAAGCCCTGGATCCTTCGGTGAAGAGCGGATACCAAAAAATCACCAACACAAATGCCTTAAACACTTGGCAGACATTTATGTGGCGGTATCTGCCCTGGGTGGCTTTAGCCTTCGGCATCGGTCGCACTTAATGCAGTCCATGGATTTGGAGCCAAGCGTTATTTTTTTTAACACAATGATTTCTGAGGCTGGAAAAAAACCTTGTCATACATTCAGGCAGTCACAGCAACAAGTTAATGCTTCCATAGGGCAATACACCCAAGAGAGCTCAGTGAAGAGCAGAGGAACGTGGCAGCTCACAGATAAAGCTCTGCTGGGGCAGCTTTCTGCACAAAATTCGGCTTTAAGGTAATTGACCCACATGAAACAGAAATTTGAGGTTACCATTCTACGTAGAATTTGTTATGATTATATTACTACCTCTCAAGGCTTTTGCTTTTTCAGCACTGGTTCGAGTGGGTGCAGAAAGAGCACAGCTAAGTGTGAAAGGCAGAGGACACAGGTTCCCACCGGCCTGCCCACGGCCTGCTGTCCGTGAATAACCTGCTGAGGAAGCCTCTGGTAGGAAGAGATTTCCTGCAACAGTTTAATCAAAGATACATCACACAATGCAATGTGTTTAAGGCTTTTTTCCTTTCCTTATCCATAATTTGATGAGTTGAATATGTCCCCTTTTTTTGTTTTTTTAAAAAAGTATAACTTCTGATAAAAGATTCAACTTTTCTTAAATTAGGGAATGTTTTACCACAGGGGTAGGTACTCAGCAGTATCTGGTACACAACCAGGGGTTGATCTGTGAAACAATCTCAGCCACGAGCCTGCTAAAATTCTTTTGAAAGCCCAGTCCTTGCTAAGGTGCCTAGGTAGGTCTGTGCTCATCTAAAAATCTAGTTTCTCCTAAAAACGTGGTACAGATAAATAAAGAAGTGCAGTAATGCAGCACGCTAGTTCTTCACACTTGAAATTATGATATCTGGGCTTCAAGTAAAATAAATCTAGACATGTACCATTAATATCCTTCGCATTACAACCACAATCGAAGAGTTTTTGTTGTTGGCAAAACCAACAGTCAGCAAAGCTGTTGCTGGCTGGGTTTAAAAGTCAGCGCTATTGAAGTATTAAACGGCCATCTCTCCCAGCCAGTCTCTAATTTTCATGGTGCTAAAAAACTCAAGCACACAAAGATTATGTCAAAACAGTAAGCCAAAAATCCAGGACACCAGGACATCACCCTTAGTAATGAGGTCGGCAACATACCTTGGCTCTGTGCATTACTCACAGGCTGAACTTTGCACTGAACGGCAAAGAGATCTCGATGCAAACCAAGCTGAGCCTACTTAAGATCACTTTAGCAGGGCTATCATGCTACATTTAAATGAGGTTCTCCAGAGAGGAACATCTCCACTGCCATTATTCCTCACGGTAACTCGCTGCGCGTTCAAGTCTCTTGAATTCATCTCAGATTTCAAAACACAGGTGAACAGACCACAGACATAAAAAAGGGTTTTGATCAAAATATTAGGATGTGTCCGATACCTCCTTCATTGCGGTAAGACTCAAGCACAATCCTCTGTACGCTGTGTGCTCCTCCAGAGTCACGTCGCAGACAGACCAGCCGAACACCCACAACACTTGTCATCTAGTGTTCTTAGCAATAGTGATTTCTGATTCTGTGTATCTTCGGCCGTTCCCCCTCCCACACGCACAGCTCGCCTCGGGTACAGCCGAGGGCTAAAACGCTCTCGCTAGTGATATGTCTGGTATCTCTATCTCACGCAGTTGAAACCACTCACTCAAGTACCTGATCAGCATCGCTACGATGCTTCTTGCAATATCGGAAAAAGGTTTTGAGTGCTTTTGCACGATGCCGCAATTTGGCTGAATGAATCAAAATTGCCTATGCTTCTCCAAGCCCGTTCTTGAAAAAGGCATTCACCCATCCATTTATTTCCATAGTGCCCTGCCAACGCATCACCAAAAAAGCGCACTCCAAATTTTGCTCTATTGATGTATAAATACAGTCACTTCAGCTAAAGAGCCATCAAGTCACTCTGATGCTTGGTAACTTGATTAAATCTATATTAAGGTAGCAAGTCTTACCGCACGGCCTTTAACACCGAGGCAGGAAATAATTAAGTTTTAAAGCTAGCTGGTGAAAGATAACGCCAAGTCTGGTTTGCCGCTGCAGCGCTGATAAAAGAAGGGGTACACAATTGAACATTAATTAGGTACAAGCAAACATCTTTGCTAATAGCTCACGCTCTCATTCCCAAAATGTCAACAACAGATATTAGTGCCAGATGCTGGTGTAACATCTCCCGCGACTGGGGCTGGGACGTGGGAATAGATTCGTGCATTTGGAGGAAATGCCAGCGCTGTCAGGGGGGATCTGGCACCACATCGTAAGAGCAGTAAACTTCCTCGTGAGGGATTTACCAAACGAGCCGCTCTATTATTAACGATGATCCATGCGTCACAGAGCGAGGCCCTGGGAAGCAAAATGGAAACGGTGAACTGGTGTAACCTGTGAACCAGAGACAACTTTAGTTCTGAGAGACTCTCATATAAATCACCGGAGGCTTTTAAAGTTATCAAGCATCTTCCACTCAAATTGCTTTTAAAGTGTTAATCTGCAAAAATTTTGGTTAAAAAAGGCTTGTTGTGTCACAAAAATCACCATAGTGCTGGTGTGGTCAGTGAAACCAGGCCAACGGGAACAAAGGCAGGATAGAGGATTTGACCACGTTTTGTGCATCCAACAGTTCCCACCACAGGGGCTTTCACCATCGTGAGGGTAAAACACAGAAACTGGAAAACTAAAAAACCTACAAAGAAAGAAGCAAATTTGAAAACTTACTGCCATTGAAAGGTCAAGAAGTAGCATTATCCAAACTAACTTCTAGCAAGAGAACAGAATTTAACCGCATGATGCACTTTTTGTGGAACTATGAGAAGTGGACTCCTAACACCTCATCCTAAAGCACGGCAAGGAGGGAATAGGGTCCCCTGAGCACGGCAGCACGAACCCCATGGCAGCACCGACCCTATGGCAGCACCGACCCTATGGCAGCACTGACCCTATGGCAGCACCGAGCCCATGGCAGCACTGACCCTATGGCAGCACCGACCCTATGGCAGCACCGAGCCCGGGCCAGCCCGCAGGGAAGAGGTTGAACCCGCCCCGGCCATCCTGAGCACCAGGATTTCCTCAGGACCCCCATTCCAAGCAGCTTCCCTGCACAGATGTGAGAGGAGCACAGCTCGGGATGGCATAAACAAAAGCTCTGAAAAACTTGTGAATAATGCATCTCTGTAATGACATTTGAACTGAAGTTTAATCAAATCAAGTAGGATCCTTTCAAATATCACTTATCCTGTAACCGCAATTTCCAAATCTCTCAAATCCTGGCTTTTCTTTTAATCTCACATGAAAATTGTATTACACTAATACTGTTTACATCTCATTTCCTCTTTTCCATGTAAAAATATCACTAACTACATTTCAATTCTCTCCCATTGCTCTTCTGCCCTGCCATAAATCCCATGGGTCTTGCAGGGCTCAATCCCTGTGCTCTTTGCTGCTTTCGAAACAGCCCCCGGCCCCTCGGCTGAAGCAGACGGGACCACCATCTCCTCTCAGAGCCGGGTCTCACCACCCCCAAACCAGCTGGGTGCTCAGAGGAGTCCAGTCCCACACCAGGTTAGGGGTGCAGCGATTTTACACCACTCCCCTCATTTAACAAGAGTGGACTAAACCCAAACTCTTCATTCTAAAACCTGTAAAATCCATCAACTTGCACGAAGTCATAAGGCACGTCTGCCTTCTACCCTCGCTCCACAATGTCAGCCCCTAAGATGCCGCCTTTCTTTTTCAAGTGTAATTTCAATAAATTTTGTGCAGCAGTACGTCTGCTTCCATAAGGATGGCCCTAAATCCCCTGCCCTGTAGCTGCAAAAGATCTAGAAAGCCAGACGGCTTCAGGAAGAGAAGGATCTAGTTCTTCTGATACGAGGGATGCGCAGTGAGGAGTCCACTGAGGACTACATTCAGAAACAAGGCAGTATTTTCATTTTCCTGAAAATCCTTAGGAATTGCTGCATGTTGTGTACCGAACTCTCTCTTCTCGGCTGCAAAGCACATCAGGCAGATACACCCTGAGGCCACAGAATGAGTGAGAGGAATTCACCTGCATCTTTGCTCCCTCGCTGCTCACCTGCATTCAAGTGCTGCGGGGGAAAAGGCTCAGGGCTGTGTCCCTCCCGGCAGGGCCCAGGGGACACCCCTGTCCCAGCCACTCCAGTGACTCTGCTCGGCCTTTCACCCCAAAACAAACTGCTCGAGCTCATTAGCAGCTCGATGCCATAGCAGGCTATGGTATTTTCAGTAAACCCACTGGCAAAAGCAAACCCCACAGACAGGGTTTGAATAAAGAATTTTTTTGAAAGAGAGATCTTTAATCACTGTATCTACCTTTTGATTTTCGAGATAGACTTTCAAGCGCTTAAGAAACGAGGGCTGTTAAACCGCAAAGTCTTGTCAGGAAAAGAGTGGATCATGCAGAAAAGACATAAAGGAATCAGGAGTTTCCAGCAGCACAGGCCAGCTGGAAATCTCCGTACCGAGCTCTGCTTACCCCACACAGCCACCACGTCTCGTCCATCGCAAAACCAACACCTCCACTGCCGATAGGGTCGCGATGGCTCTGATATGACATCATAATGACTGCAACGAGGGCCTCAGCTAAATACGCTCCTGCACATGGGTAAGAACTGACCCGAGAGCCCCGCAGCAGCTCCTGCTTAAAACTCAACCGGATTCCTTGGCGTTCTTTGGCCTGCCCGCCGCTTTTCCCTTTGTGCTCTGTGTCCGTACAGCGTTGGGAAGAGAGGGATCCACTTGGCTGTGCCGTGGAGCACGTTCTTGTGTCTCCTCATCCGCCCAAACGCTTCCAAATTGTAAAATGAAATTATTATTACTGGCAAAACACATCAGACCCATACAGGGCCAACCAAGCCTGCTGCCTGCCCTTTGCACTCATATTTCTCAAAAAAAGAAAGAAGGAAAAGAAGGTAAACTCAACATTTTTAATGAGTTTAATTCTGCTGTGAATGTTGATAGCACTCCATAATCAAAATTATTTTCAACAAGACTCAATATTGTTTTACCTTGCTTGAGGCTGTGCCATTCTGAGTGTCGGGGTTTCGCAGCAAGAAGAGCTACACAAGAAGAGAACGACGTTCTATTTTCAATCTCCCTATTTGTGTTAATTCTAAAAAAATATATCCCTAGAGGGAAATACAGAGCTCGGAAACACAGGTATTTTAAGTTCAACGGTCAAACACTCACTTCTCATGTGGGTCTAAAATTCCATTACAGAATCACAGAATCACTCCAGTTGGAAGAGCCCCTCAAGATCAGCGAGTTCGAGTGATGACTTTGGCCTTCTTCCAGCCGCTACCCACACCTGATTCACCGTTTTCACAGGAATATTTCCTCAGTGTCCATACGCAAACCCAGGCTGAGGTGCAAGCCCTCTCACTCCTGCCATCCCACCTTCCCCGGCTGCTGTTTCTTTAAGGAACATCGCAGCAGAAGCACACAAAATCCTTGGAATCAGCCTGAAAGAGAGGCCAAGGACATTCCTTCCCAAGCATTAGATTTGGTTTCACATGAGATGATTAGACTCATCCATGCTAATTACACTAGAAAGAACTAATTAGAAAAATCTACCATTCAGCTAATGAGAGCTGGGCCTTAACTATCTCAGTGCTTAATTTTTCAGGTTGTAAAATATTACTTTACCCTCCTTCCCCCCCTCTCCCTTCGTGCCATCACCATGTTAATTCTTGTAATAGAGTTGATCATTAAATATCTACTGAAGAAATATTTGTTAATACCTGCAAGTGCCACAGTTTTAAAATAGCTGCACGCTGACGGCTTCTCTGTGTAATTAAGGTATCAACAGCACGGGCTGAATTCTCTGCTGGTTGAGGGGAGGAAGCCAAAGGACCTACCCGCAGCTCCAATTCTGCCCACTAAATCTGATTTAGTGGAAAGAGGGAACACAAAACTGCTGCTGAATTCTATGCAGTGCTTCAGCGCAGCCTTTTCAATAAATATACTTTTTCCTCCCCTTGGGAATAATGTAGGATAAAGGATTTCACATGTAATATTATCAATGTGGGAGGAGAGTTTATTAAAAAGCAATGATACCACCTGATAAAGACTAACGTCTCTGCCAAGGGTTATAGTATTTAGCAGGAAGCTGATGGAATGAGCATAATGAAAAGCTAATAAATCAGAGTCCTTCATTATACAATAAACTCATTAAGTTACTCCTTGAAAATGGCAAGCCAGACATGGCAAAATATTGTTAGACTAGTAATGCTAAAAGCTTTCCTAGAAAATATAAATTCAAAGCCAGCCTCTGAGTTTTGTTGTATTTACATACTTAGTGTCCATTTGGAAGTTTAATGAACGATATTAGGAAATATTGATGTGCTGCAGCATCCATTCAGCACAGAAACTGTGCTTTTCAAACGAGAGTGTTCAGCCAGCCTGGCAGGGGACCAGACCCTGCACTTGGTAAGATGATGTGTGAAACGAGCTCAAATTAAAATGCCACAGCTCCCATTTGTTTTTCCAAAAAAACCTTTGAAAAAAATCAGATGTGTTTCTACATCGGATTTTTATTTTATTCTTCCCCCAAAACCCATCTTCCCCTGAAACCACTAAACTAAATCTATTTAAACGTATGACCAGCATGATTCTGGTTTTTAACAGGCTTAAGAAGACCCATCTTGAAATCCTTACTGTGCAACACCACCGAGTGTAATGACAAATCCAAAACATCGCAGGTCTCTGATCTATTCAAACTTTATATTTGAGGCTACATAGGCACTGAACATCATTGGTCTCATTCTTACCCCACCCACACTCATGTAAATTTGGAGTAAATGATCAGAAATTAGTAGAATTAGGCTACTTTCTTTACATCGTCCATACTAGGGTCAATGTTTTCGAAATAAATTTCAAGTTTCATAATCCTGATTTTAAAAATATGGCTCATAAGACTATTTACAATTTTTGAAATCACCTACTACTACATGAAATTTAAAATGTTGTAATTATATATATAAAAAAATACAGAACAAAATACAGTAAATGTTTGCCTTCATTAAGTGGCTTAATTGAAACAGACATACTTCTAATTGTAAACCAGAAAATGGGAGGTTTGGATCGAAACTGAGCCCAAAGCAATACAGACTCCAATGCAAGGGTTCAAATTCTGAGTTTTCCTTGCTGGCAGCCTGAAACACACAGAGGAGTAAACACAGCGACCCGGACCCAGCAGAAACGCCTGGAAATGACCCGATTTTCCTCCAGAGGGAAGAGCAGGAGTTACTCTTTGGAAATGAATGAAGTCAGAATGATGTAAGAAATGTCAGCCTCAGTGCCTGGGTTCGGGTCCCAGGGAAGGAGGACGCTGGTAGAAGGCCCATTTAATAAGAACAATTAGGGACTGGTAAGGGCTTTTCTGGCTGCCTTTGGAACAAAAGGCAGGTATGTTTAGGTCAAGCACTGAAGAGAACCAGCCCGACTGCATCTTTGTATGTGCAACCAATTGACTTCACAAGAGCATCCTAAAGAGATGAGATGCTATTGTGCGCTTGTAGCATTTCTCTCATCTCTGCCAATACTAACTATTATCTTCCTCTGTCAGCAAAGAATGAAATAGCCACACATGCCTACATCTGTCCAACCTGCAAGGATTGCTGTCCTTAACAGCTCAAATCCTCCGGCCATCACGTTTATTCCCCATCCGCGTTAATGACACACATCACGTTCGTAAATGACTGTGACTCGCCGTCAGAACTTGCAGTAAAACGTCCCAAAGGTACGTGTGGCTCTAAGTCCCCCGTGGCTGTGGATGGGTTTCCCACACGGGACGCGATTGGGTTCCGGCAGCCGCTGTGTTTGCCCCGAGCTCCCACAGGGGATTGGCAACACCACAAGGATTTTCTTCCGCTTTGTGCAATTTATCCGGGGAAGATGAGTTGGTAGGTATTGGGATCACCTTTTAAAGTTCGCTACAGACCACAGATCATAGGAAGAAATGTCTAGAGAAAGAGAAGCTTCCTTTTGGGAGGAAGTTCTCAATCCACCCGCCCACTCGCACGGCACCATCGTGGGTGGTTTTGCACCGACTTGGACGAGGCAGAAATCACTTCAGAGCCACTTCTTCCCAGGGCACAGATACAGCATTAAAGATACACGGAGGAGTTGCCTGAGGACACTTTATATACAAAATACAAACAAGCATTTAACAGATCTACCTGCAAATTGCCATTCGAAGAATAACACAAACCCCTCACTCCGGCAAAAAGGAGAAGATTAAGGTTACGAGAAGGAGAGAATGTGTGAAACAGCTGCCACGGTGCCCTGGGAACATCATCTTCAGAACATTTACCTGTCTTTAAAGACGTGGGGCATTAAAACCCGACTAACTCACAGCATTTAAGAGTTGTTTTTAAGACTTATCATAACAAAAAGCTTACGTATTCCACCAAACAGCCCCAAACAGACAAACTTTATTATCTGTTATGTCAGCTGTGCCTTATTAAAAAAAAAAAAATGAAGCAAAACAGTGTGTACCCTTTAATAGTTAATCCTCTAACATGTAATTAGGCATTCACATGACAATCAGAACAGGACTATATTTCATGTTTGCCTTCCCTTTCAAAGCCTCTACTAGAGGGGCACTTACTCTGTCAAATCTGCTATAGTAATCAAAACATTGAAATTACTTCTTTCCACACTAAATATACTGGAACTGGTTGTTTGATTAAATGTAGAGCAGAGAGTGCAATTTGCTAAATTACAAGTATTCTGAACATGTAAATATAGTTTAATTACTGCAATTAAAGAAGATTACTGGAGATTGGCAGATGGGAATGTAATGCTGTTTTAATTAGAGTTTTTAATGCACTGTAACATAAGCATAATATTAACCCTTTATCCTGGAAAGGGCTGGCTAGTCTCTGGAAAAATATTCGTTGAAAAATGTACTAGAGCTAGCGTTTCATAACAAGTCTTCAAGTCAATTCAGGATAAAGCGCCAGGAGGATTTGGGAGAGTTTCAGCTGTTATTTGTAGTACACGCACTGCAGAACAGATACATTCTGGAGCGTAGTCAGGAAAAACCACACGAGGTGGGCACATTGTTTGTGCCCAAGATGAAAGAACTTGTGAAAACACAGCGTTTGAGTAGATGGATTGTATTTCATAAAGAGTGCAATCATAGCTACATCGCTAGAGATTTAAGATTCTTTCATGAAAGTTAAAGTACCTCACTCCCAAAGATTTACAAAACATGAAAAGAGAAAATGTTTCAAAACGCATTAGTTCAATTTTGAAAAACTGCTGCACAGAGACAAAGAACAATATTGCCCGGGGCCTGGGTTATTACTACTCAGCCTCCAGAACAGTATTTGTTTCATAAAGTAATATTCCAGAATGTACTATGCAATTTTTGTCATCTTGAAAGCTATCACTTGCAACATTTTATCCATTTAAGTCAATAGCCCATTAGAAATTCTAATTGAAAGTTCAATACTCTGCTTGGAATCTTACAATAGAGGTTGCCTTTGGAAAGCCATTTAAAGTCTTAATCTCTTTATCATTTGGTATTTTGAAGCCTAACTTTGTTCTTGTTAGGCAGATCAATGGCATTAATTTACAAAATGGGGGAAAATGTCACCCTTCATCCTTTAAATCTCAGCGCGGCGAAGAGCAGCGTAAGCGAATCCGACCACTGCTCTCCCATATTAGCAGAAAACGGTGCCATGGGAGGTTTGACCTACAAATTTTAATTACTGCATGAAAAATTCAGTTCCTGGAGATGAATAGAGACTTGAGGAAAAGCACAAGTCCACCTTCTGAGTGACTGCAGAGCTTAACTCTTCAAAGGCTGCACCGGTGAATGGAGCCGCACGCGCCCCCTTCAATAGGCGATGGCTGTGAGGTGCAAGATCAAATTGCACAAGCAACAGAAAAAAGGAAAAGGATTTTACCTACAAAGCAGCTTTATGGGTGTCCAAAACAGACAGACGCTGATACCATCCTCTAGGGAAGCAAATGCGGTGAGAATTTGTTTTGAAACGTTCCTGACTTTAAGATACCTGTACAGCTCCTGAGTTCAGTGCTGGCCAACTCTTGGCTTGATGAAAATCGATGAAATCTTTGCCGTTTTCTCAGCAAAGGGAGGATTTCACCTGTGGTCTGTGCCTCCGACACCATGCAAACAGCACACGGCAACGCCAAGTGTTTTGAACAAGTGTTTCCACTCTAAATCAGTGCACGGAGTAAAATCCTAAAATTGATCGATGGAATCCAGCCAATGACTAGCTGAACTTCGTGTTAGCAAGAACTAGGTGTTTCCTCGGGGAATTCGGAAAAATCTTAGGTTATACACAGTGAAATATTCCACAATTTACTCCTTATAATGCGAGCACTGTAGTGCTCTGCAGGTGACACAGGTTCAAGATCACAGTTGGAATTCTTCCATTCCGGACACTATGATTATTTGGGGTGAGATGGATAGAAAATTCTCCTATTATCTAAACCAGAAATAAGGATCCGGTTCTTTACTTCAATGGCAGCTACAGCAAAGGTGATAGATAAATAATGAGACAGAGAGAGGAAAAAACGAGAGCAGAAGAAACCCCAGGGCTGCAGTTGATTTGGAGTCAGCAAACACATTGAAACCATTTGTGTGCGTATGAGAGAGAGAGACAGACAGAGCTCATTCCAACTCTCTTACAAGCCTTTTACATCTTCCCAGCCACAACCAGCTTCAGCACAACCTGGTACCAACACCATGAACTTCTTTCTGACAAGCTTTAGTGGCTTTGGTCCTTCATCTGAAGAATTAAAGCGCAAGCAGAATCAAGAGAGTTGTGGAGATATTTATATCCTATTTCCTGTGGATTGCTAAAGCCAGGTATTTCATTTATTATCACAGCTTGGGCTTAATGCAACTTTGCAGACTGTGATTGAGGCCTCATTGGTCAGGTACTCCACAAATGCAGAGCAAGAGCCCTGCCCTGCTGGTAACAGCACAGGGCAGACAGGATGGAAGGGAATAGGAAAGAAAAGGCAGAAGAAGGTCTTTGCAAAAAAAGATTGTCAATAGCAAAGCAATGGACAAGCGGGGAGGGGAAACAACAACAACTGCACGTAAGTCCTGATATAGAATTTCAAAAAGTATTAATTGTATTAGATGAGAACTTCACAGCCCTGATGCACTTGCCCTGGCTGAGTCGATACAATCACTCCCACGTGAAATAGCAGCTCCTCCACCCACCGATGCGACACCTTTTCATTCAAAACACGACAGCAACGTGATTAGAACATTTAGTCACTTGGATCACTATGGTGGAACATCCTGGGTGCAGTTTCTTTACAGGTTTGGGCTTGTTTTAGGCTCACCTGAAACTGCAGAGCTCCTGACTGGAGCTCGCTGGAACACACTGGAGAACATCAGTAACTGTTCCAAGGTGCCACATCTAAGATAACACCCAGGATTAAACTTGCCATTTCTCTTTGTCTCCCGAGTTCTGAGACTGGAGTTCAGGACATAACCATCAGCTTAAAACCTTTACGCTGTATCTTAATAGCAATATTAATTAATACCCAACCATTAGCATTATGCTTGTTGGTAGAAAACAGTACTGCTCTCAGCTTCACTTCTAGATACTGACAGAAATTTAAATAAATGTATTACGGTAGTTAACTTTTTTCTGCATTTAGATAATTAATATTTATTTCCATTTCAAAGTAAAGGACTTCGAATGTCAAAATACATTTCCCTCTTTTCAGAGTCTCTTAGGTAACAGATTATTTTTTTTTAAGCATCCTTTTAACTGTTTCTAGTGAGGAAGGAAAATATTTCTAGATCGTGCAGGTTTCACGCAACAAATAACGTCCCTGTGTTTTGGGATGGTTCTTTAGACATCACCAAGATCTTTTTTTGCAATGAAACAGAACACCCCAAAAGCCTGGGACACCTCGGGACTCTGCCCCACACCGACAGCCTCACACGGGCTTTACTCCTCGCTTCCAGAACTATATTTCACTAGTGGCTGAGAGCCTCAGCTTCAGTGCCCCAGGTGCTTCACAAAGTTCTGATTTCCCATTGCTGCCAAGTAGAGAAAAAGCAAGAATTTGAGGCCGAGCATCCCCAGAGGCACAGCCAAAGCCAGCGATCCCTATCAACGGCGCTGCTGGGCTCTGACACCGCTGATTTCTGACCGGCCAGGAGCTTCACCGCCTTGGAGAAACTTCCCAGTACAGACAATCCCTGGAATTGTACGGAAATCCATCTGCGTGGGAAGGGTTAAAACAACCTGAGTAGCCAAACCCCTGCAGCTATCATATAAGCCAGCCGCTTTTAGACAAATTGAGCAAAATAGTCCTTTCAGCTCAGCAGGCACATGACCAGCCGCACAAAGGAGTCCTTCTCCAATCCCATGAATACCCCCATTATCCCAAGGACCGCAGAGCCACGCATTTCACGCCCACTGCCACCTGTGATTAGCTTTTTTACAGTTATTACCCAGTACTTTGATGGCGATGATTGTTTAAAGGCCTCAACAAGCGTGCTAATGTGACTTGAGGACTTGACTCCTTTTCATTCCCTGGTTGCTCCAGCTATCACACTAATTTACTTTAGGCAAAGGGGACAATAAAAAAAAAAAATCTGCTCAAAGAAATCACTTAGCATAAAATTGATTCGGTCTCTTAAAGAATCGCATGCCGGGATCCCATGTTAAAGTAGATTAGATATATGATCAAACAAAGCGAACAGTCATTTGAGCTTTGGACTCTTGTGTAGCACTTTTAAGTTTTTCACAGAATCAGCCAAAGAAAAACAAAGGAAGAAGCAAAGAGCAACTACGAACAATTGGTGTGCACGGAATTTTCCTTTGCTCTGCTTGGCGTTTCACAGTGCAAATGTGAAGCAAGATGTTGGCTTCAGGGAAAACGTATTTTACTATTTGCAAGAAGTGCTTCCAGAACGGATCACATTGCACCACTCAGTACAAACCTGGCGCCAAGGGAGCGCGTGAGAGAAAACGAGGGCTCCAGTGGTGACGAACGAGTGGAGGGGGATGAGGACATCCTGCTTCCTACAGAGGCTGTGTTGCCCTCAGTCTTGCCGTTCGAAAGGCGTACAGGGGCACACACAACACAACTCACGGAACAGCCCCAAGCTTCTCCCCGAGTTTCTCTCCTCCTGTTTTCTCCACGTGCTGAGCTGCAGTACTCACACGGAGCTGTCGGTATCCAGTAAGCCCAGTTGCCCTCCAGTTCCATGCTTGGAAACTCACAGCCCTGCTGAGACCCACGGGACAACTCTTTCTGCTTTCAAGGCAATTTCAGAGGTAAAGACCCAATAAATACTCAAGGAACAGACACAGTTGGCCTTCACAGTTTTTTTACTGAAACTAAAACCAGACTTATCACGCTATCCTTGTCATTTTGTGTTGTCAGTATGCGCCATGGTTGGATCCACACTTGATACCAGCGGCTGCCCAAACTGCAGGTGAATATGGTATAAAAAACTGATTACGATGCCCAGGCTGATTGAACTCTGCCCTCACCGAGGGGCAAACACCATTCCCCTCATTTAAAACCAGTCATCCACATCCCCTTTTAAGCCAGTCATCAGTACCAGTAAAATACAATGCAGTTTATCAAATCCCCGAGATTTAACAACAAAAATGTACTGCTGCAACTCTGTAAACAGGACATGTCCAATTACATGAAGGAACTATTTTTCTTCAGAAGGCATTGCTGTTCTACCCGAGCAGTAACCACAGCTTCCTGATGTAATAGCTAGCGGAACTGCATGTGGCACAAGTATTTTAAGTATTTTCTAGACAGAAAACAAGATTTGTGTGTAACAGGGAACACTAGATGAATGGGGTAGTTTGGGCTTTCGAAGTAGGGTAAAAAAAAATATGAAAAAGATCGAGCTTTTCTATGGCATAATGGAGATGACTTCATATGCGGTCATACGGTTCCAATGCCTGACAGCTCTTTCTGTGAGGATATTTTCCTAATATTCAATCTAAACCTCTGCTGGCACAACTTGAGGCCGTTTCCTCTCGTCTTCTTACTTGGGAGAGACCAACGCTTTCCATGCTCCAAGCTCCTTTCAGGCAGTTCAGAGATCAGAAGGTCTCCCCTCAGCTCCTGTTCTCCAGCTGAACCCCCCAGCTCCCTCAGCCGCTCCTCATCCAAACATCCTCTCCTTCCCTTCATCCTTCGGGTTGAGTCTCATGTCGCTGTTGCTCACAACCCCGCTCTCTGGACACACAACTGCCTTTGCTCCGGCCACGGGAAGAGGGGCCGAGCATCCTCCGGCTGCCCTGCAACGCTGTGCTTGGCCGGCACCCTTCTTGCTTGGTTTCCTTAACGAACATGGCTTTAATTGTGCTGTACAATTTCTATTAATGTAATAACGCTTGTATCTGCAAAAAGGCTGTGCCACATTTATCATTATCCAAAGATGTGTACAGGCAGGCAGCATTTCCTTTATCAGGCCACACATTACGCTCTCTGGAGTTTCGGTGGTAATAGTCTAATCCAATTTGTCTTCCTGAAATTCTAGTCTCTCCTAAGACATAACCCCCTTTTCTACTTCCAGCGATCACGCTGCTTGGCACAGTCATCAATCTCTTCCACGACTGGCCAATCTAGGCCGCAATTCAGGGAGAATATCTGTATTTGGTGATAAAAAACAACAAAGACTCTGTTTCTTCAGGTTAAATCCCAGTTCCATTATAATTCAATGGGAGTTTTGCCACTGACTTCAAAGGGCCAGAAGGCTGCCCCGGCCGAGCCCTGGGAGAGCAACTCGATCTTACTGGTGTCCGGGGGGCTGAGAAGAATGGCTCCTTTTGGAGCTCAACTTCTCCACGTTTAAAGCCAATCGTTCATTAGAGGCCGCAAGGTCTGGTCTTCCCTAAAAACATACCAAATAACTGCATCGCCGGAGAATTTTAAAAGAGCTGTTATTTTATGCCTTAGTCATTTCAAAGCAGATTGTGTTAGTCTGGCAAAAGCAATTTCTAAAGGAGCAACATGAAATATTTAAAGATTTATAGAACAAGTGGCCCACTTAGGGGCTCATCTAAGTTTTACTAAACAGCTCTGGTTATGCCTTGCTATGTCAGCAAAAGGAGGCCGAGATTTAAATAAATAAAACCTAGTAAAATGTAATAACAGGCAGAGAAAAAAATATGATACACGGAGTTACTACTGAAAGGAATATTGAGCTCTGAGTGATCTCCCTACCAAGGGCTATGTTTGTCTATCCAACTGAAAAGGAGACAGCTTTAATCTCGAGGCTGCATGTTATTTAACTAAGCTGAAATTGTTTTCAGTGATGTGAAGTGCATCCACTGAAGATAATGATCCCATTTTGGATTGGCTCTCTATTTCTTTTAACAAAGGGGGACAGGTGGATATACTGAGCAGGAATGTAAACAGGTTTGGTTTTTTTATTAACTCCAGCAAATCATCACAGTGCCTAGTTGCAGGAAAAACAGATTTGTGATATTCTTTACAACTCTCTCTTTCTGCTCCTGTCCCCTCTCATTGGTGTGTTACGGCTTGCTTAGGAAGGGATTTACTCCAGAAACGTTCAAATTGCCCCTAGGGTTAAATAAGCCACCCCTGGCCAAATCTTCACCTCTGAGAAATGACCTTGAACCACATCGGTGACTTATCTGCACTGAGAATTTATTCTAATTCCAAAAAACATGTTAAGTAACCGCTTAATTAGATACTTAAAACTTGAAAGGGCAGACTCAAATACTTTCCTAAATGAGCAAGGACTACATCCCATTGTACTGCCATGAACCCCTTTCTGCTTCAAAGCCGAACATGAATTATTGAGAAAGGCTCAAGGGCGATGGCTAGCTCTTCATTCTACCACTGTTCAGGCCGCACTTCTGCTGTATGTAAGCATGCAGGCAAATTTGTGGATAAATTTCAAAAGTTTTCACAGCAAAGAGAAAGACAATAGGAGTCATAACCTGCTACTTCTGCCTTTTCAAGTGTCTCCTCTCAAGTTGTGCTTCCCACACATATTACGCTGATAACATCGGTTCTACCTTCAGCTGAGACGGCCCATCAGACATCGTTTCCAAAATCTTGGTTTATCAAGGTTATTTGGAGAAGCAGAAATACAGCAGAACCCCACTGTTCCAGTCCAAGCCTGGACAAGGACGATTTGCAGTGAGCAGGGATGGCCCCATTCCTCATTTCAGTGTGGTACGCAGAGCACAAACTTGCAAGGGTCAGCGTCTTCTGGAGTGAGCAGAGGTCTCACGTTTCTGCTTCACTTTGGTCACGTTTACAGCCAATTATTCCAAGGTACAATAGATGAGTTTAAAGTGAGACCCATTTTCTCTGCCTTGAGTAACCTGATAGATCAGTGATTTAATAAAGTCCACTGTACAGCTTTTCTTTCTAAATGCCAGAGGCCCACTCGTACTACTTTGAGGTTATTTGCCCATATTCAGCTCTCAAGTGCTCCGACGTAAAAATGAGAAATTTGCTGTAGCTACTGACTCACTAGGTCTGGTGACCTAAAGCTGAATTTGGGCCCTTTAATCCTGGAGAGAAGCTGTCAGATGAAGCTGAGAACTTCAGCAGAAATGAAGGGGTATTACGACAGTCCTAATTAACCGGGAGCTACAAGTGCGCCGGGTACACAGGGCCACATGGAGGCAGATGGACCATGCAATCCGTCTACCTGTGATACATCATTAATAACCTTCCTCAATTGCTGCCAGCCCCTGAATGCACTGCCTGTGCCTGGATTTTTTATCATCCTACTTGAGAGCCTGCTGCGCCAGTTTGGGCTCCCTGACCCGCTCTGTGCCAGGCGACTTTCCGCCCCTTTGCAGGGTGCACAACAAGGGGCTTTGGCTTCTGCCCCTCCGTGTACTATCACGATGACAACTCCGTGCCAGGAGACAAGTTGTTGGCAACGTTCACGGGGGGCAAAATCCTCCCCCGGCTCCTGTCACAGTCGCTATTTTGCTTTGCCAATAGGGCATTTGCAAGAGGATCAGAGGTTCTTCGAATGCCACCTTGTCTTTCGAGGTTACTTTACGCCTTGTTCTTTATGCCTGTTTAGTTAAGGACATGCTGCGGGTACGGAGGGAAAAATGTCGCAGAACCGCCAGCTGGCTCCTCTGTTTTGGTCTGGCTGGCAAATACAGAACTTTAAAAGAGCAGGTTGCTAAATAATAAAGAGACCGTGTCTTCAAAAACACCTGGCACTTACCTAAAGTGGTCATTTTATATCTGGTTAGTCCCTGGCACAGGTGCCAACCTCCAAGGCAGGAGGGTCCCCTTTGCTTCTTCCACCCACCCAAGTACAACACCAGAAAGTACGACAAGACACAACAGCAATTAAGTGTAGTAAACGGTTACAATCCAGCCTACCAGCCACAAGGAACACGAGGAACAACAACCACCGAACCCCTTTCTGCCTGTAAAAACTTCAGGGAAGGGAAGGAAAAAAATAAATAAACAAGGATGAAAGAAATGCCCAGTGGCGACCATTTTCAGTGTGACCTAGCGAGCTTTCAACTTCAAACCAGTCAGATCAAGAGCTTCCCAGCGGCGTCACCTTGGGATCTGTCACTCGCACATCAATCCTCGTTCGCTCTGCCTTGTCTCACGCAGACGCGCTGCCAGATACAGAAATATCACGGCCTTCTTGCACGATAAGGGAAACAAAACAAACCAAAAAAACCTCCCAGCCCAACAGCGACGCTGAAGACCAAGGGCACTGACAAGCCGCGACCCTATTGTCTGCAAAAGGGCAACGTCACAAAGTAGAGCAGAAAAAGGAGGCAAATGGAACGGTAATCGCGTGGCCATCTGCTATGAAAATGCGATTCCAATGAGCTTCCAGTGAGCCCTTCCCACGGGCGGAGGTGAGGAGAGCTGGGATTGACTGGGAAGGATCGAGGAGACCATCTTCTTTCAAGCTTTCATCTTCTTCCATCTTTTCTTCACCATTTGGCTTCTGAGCAATTTACAGTGTGGGTGTGTTGGTGTTTGGAATGCCAAATAGAAAAAAAAACCCCAAACCAGCTGCACCTCCACTGTTACACACCTCTTATCGTACATTGTCACGCACCAGAACGACTGATGTTATTCAGGAGGTGTCCTGGGAGCCTGATGGTTTGATAAGAAAGCTCAGAAGTCAAAGACTAATATGTTGGGGGAAGCACAGGAGGGCAAGAAGCAGTTGGGAAAGGAAAGATAGATACTTGTCGCTACGGTTAAAATATGCAATATCTGACTGAATATACTTTTACAAAATAGTTTTAAGACACATGAATCAGTTTTTCAAGGAGGGCTGCACAGTAACACACAGTGACTACGCTTATTTTTGTCCAGTCCATTTCTACCATATAAAAGGATAAAAGTATTCATGGAGCCTGGAGACACCCATTAGGAAAATATCTCCAGTATTCAGTGTATAAGCTTGACACTTACAGTCTGAAACAGGGATGGGCAGCACTGACGAACCCTTGGCACTTTTCTGTTTCAAGATAGGTTAGGAACTCCGTAATTTCAGACCAATGCTGGCAAACTATATACACACACCACTTTTTCCATGAATCCATTAAACTAAGGAGTGAAAAATGGGCCGGTATCCTTCCATTTTCAACAGTCCATACAGCCTCTTGCACACCAAGTAAGTAGACTCAATATCAAGTGAATAACAGCCACTCTCTAACAGAAGTGAGACATTTTTCACCAAACTATTTGTTACCGACCTTTCAACTCGCTGTTTTCAAACACTTGCTAATCAGCCATTAGACAAGTTCCATTTGAAAATTAACGAATACTTGGAAAGCATTTATGAAAAATACGGTATTGTAGACTTGCACTTATAGCACGACCGAAGCTGGTATAAGTCATGTTGCGTTTCTGGACAAAATATAATCTAGTCACCACCATCTAAACATTATTACTGGGAAAGGACGACACATCTGACTCTCTATTCCAGCCAAATGCTGCAAATGAGGCCATTTGATGACTTGAAAATACATTTGCATCAATGATGTTCCTAAAAAACCCAGAGAAGTTTTTCACAGCAATATTAACAGAAAGAAGTTCCCAAGGTGGCTATAGAAAAGCATTTTTAATATATATTCAGCAATATCTTTCGAGATGGTGGTCAACATCTGTGAAGAGTATCTAGGAGTCATCTGCTTAGATACTAGAAAGGATATTATGTGACTGGTCATGAATAAGAAATATTCAGAACAATGCATATTCCAGGTAGTTTGAGAACAACACAAAGGCTGGAATATGTTGTCATAAGCCTTCCACAGAATAACTTAAAATGACAAAGTAATTTGTTAGCAGGTCGCCTGCAAGGAGACGACGGGACGTGTGGGTAACTAAATTATTTCCAACCAAAAGCTTGCTACCAGACAAGAAAAATGTGGCTCAGCTTTGACTCGACTGGCTTTAATTACCACTTTCCCCGGACCAAGGCTGCACGGGACCCGGTTCTTGGACGCGGGCTGGTCTGATGGAACCACGGATGGCCCAGCCCGGCTGGGCGGCCGAGCCCAACAGGCTCCAGCACGATGAAACGGAGCAGCCGGCTCCCAACGCCTTCCACCAGCTGGCAAACAAATGAGACGTCGTGTTTGTGCAGTTCAAGCATTGTTGCCAAATTCTAACAGAACGAGAGTTTCTGTAATCCCGAAAAGGGGCTATGTGATCCTTGGAAACAAGATTCTCTGGTCTGGCCTGCCATTCTTTTTGTAAAACATGTTAAGTTTAATTTCGGTGCTTGGAGCTGCAGCCGGCCAAGGGGCAAAATCACATTCATGTGTTAAAAAAAGAATTGGAAATGGATGCAAGCTGCTAAATTCTGATACTGATCTGCAGCCAATCTCCAGAGAATGGTTGGGTCAGGACTTTGGGGCTTTTTCCACTAAACAAGCAAAATATTACTCCATTTTTTTACAATCATAAAAGCACATTTTCTCGTCGTTTCTTTTTC
This sequence comes from Pampusana beccarii, assembly GCA_013399365.1. Taxonomy (NCBI): domain Eukaryota; kingdom Metazoa; phylum Chordata; class Aves; order Columbiformes; family Columbidae; genus Pampusana; species Pampusana beccarii. The sequence goes on from VWYH01000026.1 coordinate 244,610, forward strand.
TCCACATAGGTAATATTCGAGATGCAATATTAAACATGTTTGCTTTCCAGTTAAAAACATCAGTGCACCGCACATGTCTCTCAATAGTTCTTTCGATTGGACTTCGCCATGCCAGCCAATTATCTCTGATGCTGCACCATCTGCAGAATTGTGCTCGCAGGGCAGTCATTTCAGGAATGAAGAAATACCTGGTGTCATTTAAAGCAGCTAAGTAGAGAACGTGTGAACCATGACAGACATTTTCTTTCGATGCCTACTGACCTCTCATGTGCATCCCCCTCAAACTCCCTGGCAATCTGAAACCCCCACCTATTTCCAAACCTGCCGGGCCAACTCCTGCTCACGAGAACTGACACAGGCTGGGGAATCTTGCCAGTCACCGACACGCGCCTGGGGAAACGCAGTTCAAACATGGGTTTTCACCACTGAGCTCTTCACACCGGGCTGCTCAGGGGTGTTAACCACAACTAACCACCACTGCCCAGCCAGCGACCAGCTAACGAACCCTTTGCTAATTGTTATTGCTCCCTGAGGCTCCCTGTGATCTCAGACTCCAGAATCTGGTCCAGGGCCCCCTCCAGCCTTCCTGAGTCTTTCCAGAGAGCTGAGCAAACCCCGGGGCGAGTCCTCATGAATTCAATTCCTCATACGTTAGCCTAATCAAATGAAATTAATCTTTGCTTTATCACAGCTGCCAGGTAACATTTCTCGTGAGAGTTTTTTCAGTTTGGTACATATGCCTTGCGTATTTCCTATGCTCCAGGAGTCAGTTAGTATTAACGTACAATCGCTTGTTTATTAAGTATAAATGAGGCAGTTAAAGGTGTACGTTTTCAGCGTGGTGGATATGAGGATCACTTTTGCAATTCCCATTAAACTTTATGAGAACCATGGGGCTTGAAGCCAAATTAATTCTCCTGTATCGAGCTAAAAACGAAGGCCTAAACGTTATTACGCCTGCCATGTTTGCTTTCTGTATTTATACTTCAGGCATATAGTTACTGACATAACTAAGAGCATTGATAATATCTATCCCAGAAAGCAAGTGTTCCCCTAAAAGAGAAGAGACTGTGGTATTTCACAGTATTGGATGTGAACTTTACCGCATGTAGACACAAAAAATACTTTTCTAAGCCAAACGACCAAGGTCTCCAAGCCTTTGTAGCTGCTTGAAATTCTGTTAACGAATTTTACAGAGCTGGACAGTTATTTGAACAACACGGTCAAGCAAGAGAAGCTTCTGGAACGCAAAATATTGTAGGGAGAACAAAAGAGGGAAAGACATCTCTTAGACACCTTGTCCACCAGATCAGAGTTACCTCTTCTCATGTGTTTTCTGAGTGTTAAAGACGTTACAACATGTTTGATCACTATTGTATAATACCACACCATTAAAAGAGTTGGTTGAAATGCTATTTTTCCCATTACATTCACAGTACAGACAGAAATTTTCATTCTACTTGTGATATTGTTTTTTAAGTAGAATTTTCCATTTCTCATAAAGGCTATAAACATAATACATTGTTTTTAAGGTAATAAAACATCAACCCTCTGAGACATTCAATTTCTTATCTAGTCACATCTTTTATCTAATATTTGCATGTTATTTACCCGGTTTAGTATACTGGATGTCTATGAGTTTCTATAGTTAAAACTCTTCTGATGTCCTCATCTCACTAGCAACTCCCTTGTAACAATGACAACAAGGTCTATTTTTGGGTTTAACCGGTTTTTAAAAAGATCCACAACGACACGAGGTTTCAGTCCAAGCCTTAATGAACACAAGCGCTACCTCGAAAACCAAGCTGCTGTATAAATTTGTACACTTTAAGGTTCTCAGGTGGCTGGATGCTGGAATTTAGTTCAGGACCATCTCATTTCAGGTTAATGTGAGACCTGGAGCTGAGAGGATGAAGCAAGTAAGAAAAGAATCTTTTAAAGCAGCAGTTAAACCCATCTTTTTAAACTGTAGTGGGGATCTCCTTCAGGAGAAACTTATCTGCGTGATGACCATGACCAGACCTGTGCAAAACCTTTGTTACAAACGATAAAACACGGACAGGTTGTAAACATCTTTTGTTGAATATGTGCCAAGGAACATGCAGATTTGACCTGATTAATATTTTTAGATAGAAAACGCGCATAGGCTGATAACATCGCAAAGTTTTGACCTCGGCTATCAAAGCATGTTTGCTGACTTTGGCCGAGTTTCCCTTTCAGATTTGGAGCTTGAAGCCCAACACAGGTTGAATGTATACAAAGCAAAAGTGGGAAAAAATAATATTTGTACAGAGCTCTGCAAGCTGACCCACACTCAGCTGTAATGAGAACATAATGGTTTACCCAGCTGCAAAAGAACAGAAGGAAGAAGCATAAGAGAAATGCCTCAACTTTCTTAATTTTAAAGATGTGTTTGGACTTCAGCACACACGGGAGGTTGTTTTTTTTTTCCCCCGAATGCATACATGTATAATTTAAAAACTGCATCACTTGCATTTTAAACTACATTAAAACATGTTTAAGCCAGAATGGAAGGTTTGCTTCAACTGCGAGCAATGAAGGAAGGAAAAAACAAAAAAGACTGACTTTATAAATCTTTGGATTACCCTGCAGTCTGCGGGGTATCTTCTGTCTAAACTACCGTAACCCACGAGGGGATTAGAATGGATCGTCGGAGTCACGGCACCAGCAAACAGAGCCCGGTGCAGCGTGGGCAGCCGGGAAAGCTCTACAGCCCGAGCGGTGATTATGTGCGTGCTCTGAGAGAGACACCGAGCAGCGAGCCGAAATGTTTGTGTGTGTCAGATCAATCTTCGCAGTGACCAGGACAGCTGTACTCACAGGGGGATCAGCAATCATCCTGCTAGGAACTGCTTCTGTCCTTCAACAGGCAATTAACGTGAGTCCATTACAGCTCCCTGGAGGCCCCTGGGGGGGCTGCAAAAGGCATCGACTGAAAGGTCAGAAACCTCATGAGGATGGGAAAGAAGCTGTGCCTGGCGAAATGGAGTGGAAAGCAGCAGTGATTTGTCACCCGTTAGTAATTCAAAAAAAACGGGGGGGGAGGAAGAGGGCTGAAGGGGGTCCAAGCGTTGTGCACAATTGCAAGCACGTGGCAGCAGTAAGAGCATAAATAGAAGCTACAGGAGATTCTTCCTGGGACTAAGATTTTATCCAGGATTAGAGGTGGAGGAAGAGTCAACAAATCCCACTCAACTAATTCTACAAAGGGGCTGGAAGTGAAAAAGCGCACGGGCTGGTTAACAGCCCACTATAGACTGAGAAAAATCACGGTTGGGAGTCCCCGGAGGATGAGGTTCACCGCGGCCAGGCAAACATCGGAGAAGAGAACCAACACGAAACTAAGAGCCCAGGAAGCACACAGAGAGGGGCATTCATGAGAAGCAACGTTCTTCAAAAAGAAGCAACTCCTGAGGTGTTCAGTGGTGGAAAAGCAACAAACACGGGGACTCAGGGAATACGTTACAGATTGCTCTCTGTTCCTGTTTTAGAGTTCTGGTCAAGACCACCACGTTGATACGTTTTTGGAGGTTCGAGTTAAACGCCTACACAATACCACCAACCAAACCTGGCAGTTGTGCTATGGAAATGCAATCAAGCAACGCCAGGTAGGTGGCCAAGGGAGGGTAAGAAGAGGCAGCATATACACAAGACTTAATTCGCACTGGCGTGCAAGGAAAAGTTAGACTAAATTAGTTCGTGACGTTAATCTGGAGTAACTTTCACCCAGTTCGCTAGTCAACTTTCACCCACAGCATTAACTGAAATGATATCGCTGTTGTTCTTTCCTGTGATAAGAATATTCCACAGAGATCTAGCAGCACATGTGTAATCAACAGAACAAGCTGAAATATTGCAAATGTTAACTCTTCAACAACAGTAGAGTTTAGAAGGTGAATAGCAAGAATTAAACATGTCCTACACAATGTAAAACTTGCATATTCTACTTCCAGGCAAAATATTGGTGACTGTGTTGTTTGTAGAGAGATGTAGGTAACGAGACCGGATTATTTATAATGGTATAAAATGTTTGACCTTGCAGGGCACCCGTCTGACTGAAAAGCCTGGTAGATTATCAAGTACGGATAAGAATTCTGATTTGTGTCCCACCTGCAGCTTTACCAGGCCTCCCAGCTACATCTGTCACAGGCAAGGGCAACAATTTCCACCTGTATTTCAACACTTGCAGCCTGATCACAGTATAACAAACCGGGCTCGCTTAAGTCACCTATTGCTCCAGCAGCAGAAGTTCACAGCGCATTTCTTACCCATTTCCCCAGAGAGTTCTGTTATCCTCTCTCTATCTCTTCCCCCTGCCTCTTATTTTCTTCATTTAATCACTGCTGTCGCAATTTGATGTGCACACACACACGTGTATATATATCCCTAGACTTTCTTTTCCCCACGTGTAGTTGAGTTTAGTAAACACATATCATGGATTCAGGTAAACTGAAATTCCCCTATGTGGTACAATGCAGAAAGCTTTATTTTCTAATACTAACTTCCTTGTCCCCTCTCTCCTCTGCACGTCCCCCTTTCCAAAATGCGTCCGACGGCAGCAAGGGGTGCGACACGAGTTCATGTGAGGGCTGCTGACTGCGCGATGCCACCCAGCGCCGCAGGCCGTCACCCTTTGTGACACCGACAGCACCGGCAGGTTGATGTTTAACAGAAGCTGCCGATTAGTATCCAAGATACCAGCTAACAAGACAGTTTCTTTTAATGGCTTGTATTGACGAATGAATTAACGGAATTCCACAGCTTGTTAGGTGTGGAGAGCGCTGGTGTGACCCCCTCGGGCAGCACACCAACATCTCCACTGCTGGTTGTGGTCAGGCTGCCCATGGGCCAGGAGAGGGACCAGGCCACACACGAGTCCTCCCCCTGCCACCTCGCCAGCCTTGCTGAGAACACCAGGGAGATCCACGGCCACCGTCTGTGGCCCAGTGCTGACACGTGGGAGAACAAAACTCTGGCAACCAGTCAAAATATCCTACGGGATAAGACCATTGCAAGTGTGACACTGAGGGGAACGCACTCTCGTTCGTCTTTGAAATGGTGCATTCAAGTTTCAACGGTCAACCCACTTCTTTAAGTGCCCAAAAAGATACATATGGAGACGAATACGCTGAGATAAGTTTGTCCTACCTTTAATTAGAAGACCATTATATCAAGTGCTCAATTTTATTTGCTATCAAGTAAAGCTTCTGCTTGTTAAGGGCACTTGAACTTTTCTAGGAGCACAAGTACTATTCAACTTCACTATTTGAACACGAAGTAAATACTAACAGCATTAACAGTGATGTTGCCTCCTGAAGCCAGATTTCCTAAATAGAAAAAACCAGATTTGCGTACACATCCACCACTCTGCATTGACAGCAAAAGGTGCAGCTATATAATTGTTTAGCATTCAGATGTGGGTCACAGTACATGTCACTGCAGTGCTGACATATCACCTTGGGGGCACTGAGACCTTGTTTACTACGGACAGTTTGATTTGCTCAAATAATCAACTGAATAAGAAAATAACTTTCAGGTGACTGACTGTGTCACCAAAGCCCCAGAGACTCCAATCAGCCCTGTGCGCTTTCCAGTGACGCCTCAAAAATCCAACCGCGACGCCTCAGGGGTTTGTAGACAGGGCACAGAAACCAGGTGCCTTAACTTGATTTTGGCCAGGACAACCGGGCATCAACAGTGCACATGCATGTGAGGATCACGTTTATCTTTCAGGTGCTAAATAGAATTTGTTCCCTTTATCGGACATGGAGATTATGACCCCTGAGATGCTATGCCCACGGTACAATGGAATTCCAAGTGAGAGATCCCAGAGCAAACTCGGAGCATGATGAACCAACGCAGTTGTCCTGCTGCACCAGGCCCCGGCACTGGAAGGAACTGGAAGGTGTGGGGATACCTGGTGGTGTTCCAACGTACGGTGTCATCAGACAACTCCGAGGATGCACCGGGATGATGTTTTATTGGCACACCATAAACTCTGTGCACAAACTATCCAGCTACTGTCTGCCACTTTCTGTCCTTTTTCTTCCTCAAGACATAAAACAGAAGGAGTAAAACCTTATTGTCTCAAGCCTTCCATTCACTATTTGGGGATAGTTCCTTCTGAAGTCACCAGGCATTTGTTTGATTTATCACAAATCCTTGAGGGTGTTTAACTCACGAATGGTCACGGGAATGAAGTTAACATAGCTTGTCTAACTGTGAAAGTAAGACAGATGTGAGACTACAGGTAAATGAGAGGCCGCAGTCTACACTGGTTGAAAAGCAGCGCTTACACATGAACAGCAAGGGGGAGAGAAGCAAAACAGTGAAAAACCAGAACTTGCTATTTTATTTGAACCCAATTACTTTGTCGTCTTTCTTAACCAGCCAACATGCGCTTCAGGACATAACACTCCATGCGATCAGCCCTTCGGCAGAAAGACGGAGGAGAGATTTGCATTCAACTAACCGATCAAATGTTAAGAATTTCTTAATTGCGTTAATAGTTTAATTTTATTTGTCTCTAATTAGTAAAGAGAAGTGTGTGAGGGAGGGAGCTGATTGCTGGGGAGGGGCAAACCTTCCGCTCCCTGCACGGCTTCCGCGCCGTCAGCGCTGGATGTCTGCAAATTACTGTTTCCTTCTAATTATCCCACTGCTTTGCTGGACTGTCTGTTCTTGAAAACTTTCTTTAAAGGCTTTAATAGCAGGCATTCATTTCTGCTACAGATAAGGTGAGTCTAGCTTTTTATGCGTAGTAATTTAATAGGAACCCAGATCTAATTTAATAGATCCTTTATGTCTCTGTCAAAGACTGTTAACATTGATTGGTGCAATGTCTCATAGAAGTCAGTAAATACATTAATCTCTCGAGAGCTTGTGACAACAATTCCGTTAACAGCATGAGCAATACAGATGGACAAACCATTATTGAATAAAAGAAAAACTGAACTGAAAACCTCTCACTAAGCCGAGTTTGGAAAACTCTGGAAACCAGGGCATTACTGACATTCTCTGGATTAGTGAATACTGCTACATCTGGGCCAGACCTGCTGCAGCTCCGGGAGCACTGGGCTGAATTAATCAATGGGTGCTAACACATTATAGTTTAATTTAAAAGCGCTCACCCTATACCAGGAGGCCAAGCTGCAAAAGAACGGACTTGCGATAGACATAAACTAGGAGAGACCCATCCTAGCTATGAAATCTGGCCAAGAAACTGCATAGGAAACCTTTCCATGTTGCTCAGACACAGGACATTAGCTGTAGTTGTTACTCATTCACTTCGGTGTCTGCCTACACCTTCCACACTTGATTTTGTGTACCTGATAGTAGGGGAAACAGCTGCTGCCAGATGCTGAACATCCACAACTCCAGCTGCCTTAAGAGGCCGACAAATGTTCAACCCCTTCACTGAAGCGCCCAGCAGCTCCCAACACAGATTTTTTTCGAATGAAACTCTGGTCATCACTGGTAAATGACCATTAATACAAAGAAAAAGGTTCATGTAAATATTAATGACTGATCCAAGGCTATTCGGTGTGGGATTATCACTGTCTCCTTTTCATTTCGTATGACAGAGTTTGGTAGGAAGCAGAAGGGAAGTATCATGGCAGGAATATCAGTGTATTTTGGATGCAAAGCAGAAGCTTATCTGTTTTACTACTGCAGCACCAGAGAAAATCAATTTTGACACAGAACTGCCACTTTACAAGCAAATAACTATACTTTCCAATAACCTAATCTGTGCAAAGCCTACTGAAAATTCCCTAAAGAACCAGTAGTTAAAACCTCCATTAAATCAAAGGGTTTAATATGGGAAGGGAAGAGAGGATGCAGTTTGACTTGGGAATGTAATGGACTCAGTGGGGAAATAAATATGTTGTTTTATGTGTACAGTTACAGAATTTGAGAACACAGCGTTCATTTCAAAGGGAATTCTCTTGCTGTGCAACTTATTCCTAAACAGATGTGATTTTTGCTTATTCAAAAACATTTAGGTAACAATTACAGCATAATAAATTATAATTGCCATCATCTTCCAGCTATGCTATGACTTCTATGCAAACACAAAGAAAACGCAATTATATAGAACTGTAAATCCTATTTTCAGGTAGCTTAGAGCACCGACAAAACACTTGTTTATTTTACTTAGAATGAACAATACCTTTAAATCGCATCTCTAGCCATGAAAAGGCCGTATCTGTTAAGCAGACTGGCAGAGTGATAAGGTCTGGTTTACACAACTGCTGCTCAAAGGCGGCCCAGACTCTAAGGAAGTTAATTATCTTCTGCAAGCTTACATTTTACTCTTACGTTTTATATTAGGAGTCTATTCAAACTAGTTCCTAAGCTGACATTTCAATTAAGCAGGGCATGACCGCTGTTTAAACACCAAAGAAAGAGAAAATAACTAGAAATTGACTGAAAAACAAGATTTTCATGATTGAATAGTATAGGAGATCACACACGATCCCAACGCTTTCTATGAATATAAATCATCCTACAGTATTTCAGAGAACTGTAACTTAGCGGTAGGATTCTAGAAGGTACTCAAAACCAACCCCCATGAAGACTGGAACTCTTGGTTAAACTTTACAGAGCTTGACTAAACTTCCAGAGCACATTGCTGATTTCCTCCTCATTTACTTCAGTAGCATTAGAAACTAAGTCTGCAAAACTCCGTGTGTCAGGATGTGCCATTTGGGTTTTTTTCCCCAGTGTCTCCTGATCTCCCAGTTCAGAACCTCAACTCAAACCCCAGTTAGTAGCGTGCAATGTTCATCTTGTACTTCCCGCTAATTTGACATAATAACAAATAAACCAACCTTACAGCTGCATCCCGAGGTTTCCAAGGCAGTGTTTCAGGCCAACATGAACTTCAGGAAGGAATTTTAAGGCTGTGAAAGCGATGCTGTCAAGGTAAGACGTTATCAGCATGAGTTGGAGATACAAATGCTGCTTTTCCTCAGAAAAAGAGCAGCGGGCTAAAGAGGAAGGAACGACCCTCACTGACAAAACCCAGCTGTCCCCCATCAGCAGCTCCGGTTTCCCTTTCCACCTGATCTTTCATCACTTCTTTTGTTTCCTTTAGAAAAATATTTGTTCTTAACAAGACGCCTGGGTTACATTAAACTTTCTACTCGGTAAAATGAAAATCAAGTTCACTCTCTACTTAAATATTTCAAGGGGAAGAGAAGGAAGATGGTGAAATCAAACAAACAAAAAAGTCTTTGAAAAACACTTATTTTTCTTAAGACCTCGGGGACAGAGTTGAACTTACAGGAGCTACAGAGTGAAAGAAAACATTTTATCAACTGGGCCACCTGGCACTCGGTCTAATGCTTTCAAAAAACCAACGGGGCGGAATGACTGTCAGAAATTCATTTAAACAGTCTGTTAATTTCGATCCTTTACAAAAGGTTAGTAAGCAATGCATTTAAAGGGCACAGGACTTAATGGGTCTGCTCCATTTCAGAGCCACGGCAGAGGAATCCATTTTCAGGGTTGGAGAAGATTTGCAAATGGTCTCCAAAAGGTGGGTTAAAGCACGTTAACTGACCTGGAAACCAAATGACACGTTTAAAAAAAAAAGTCTGAGAGAAATGGGGTTAATCTAGAAGCATATTCAGATTGTCTCCTGTCTTCTCTGGTGTGCAAACACATATATGGAGACTCCAAAAGCGGCACAGAATGGGACCCAGCAAGGTCAATGCCACGTGCCTGCCAGTTATAGATGAGGTGGCCACTTCAGACCCCTTACAACGTTCCCTCTTCAGCTCCATCCCCAGTTCAGTGTTCTTGGGTGGCAGAAACACCTGCAGTGAAAACTCCAGGAAACAGCTCTTTGCAAAATTACACCTCTAAAGAAATGCTAAGTGCATTTTTAATTTGTTCTTCTGATACAAGTGAGGAATTACATCAGGAATCAAAGTAATACCAGGAGCCTGTATCAGAAACCACAGTAATAACCTCTGACTTGGAAGGACCAGGAAGTTTATACTTCAGTCTAAGACGTGGCTCTGACATTAAGGAGTTTAATGCTGCTCTGCATTTGGAGTTTGTCTTACAACCTCTTTCCTTTTAATGTATGCCCCTCATTTTGTTCATCTGCTCCATTTTCTGACGTGTCAGCATCCTGCTTTAGCTCTTTAGTGGACTGAAAGGTGTGCCCCGTGGGTTACACTCTCTCTAAATCATCCATGATGTATTACGCTTGGCTTAAATGACTGAGTCTCATTTGCACAATTGCCCTATTAATTTACTCATCATTGATTTACACCACCTTTGCTGGAAATCCTCCATCAGACCTCTATTTTACGCGCACTCACAAAAGCTCTCTTCCAGTCTTTTTCTCCCCTGTCATCTTCCTTGTCTCATTTCTCTTCCATTTGTCTTCATTCATCTATCTCTTATCTTCTTCCTCCCCCTCCCTCCCACTGTTCTGTCCTCCTTCTGTTTCATCGCGGTTCTCCTCCGTTTCCCCCTCCCCTCAAGTCTGCCTCCTTGCTTCAGAGCAGCTCATAAATCTACCCTGAAGGGCTAGAAAACCCAGAAGATACAGGTGTAAAGGTAAAGGAATGTAAATAAATCAAGATTCCTCATGAAGAAGAGCAACAGCTGCGACGTCTTTTTGGAGAGTTCAAAGACTGATGGGTGACTACCATTATCTATCTCGCAGTACTTTACTACGTCCTTGCATCTTTGTGTCTTCCTGAGAGGAGCTCAGTCTCTTAGTTCAGGTTTTACGGTTAGTTTTCAGCCCTCACAATGTATCACACGGCCCTGGACCCTCATCACGGGCCTGGCTTCCACAGCCCAACACTTCCATCTCTTCTGTCTTTTTCTAAATAGTCAACGACCTGCTTGGATTTGATAGCAGGCATATAAATGTACATGTACCTTTTCCAATTCTCATGTCTGTATGCTTGGTGTAAAATTAAATACACCAATAAAAGCAGTTGTTTCTAAGCTGAAAGACTCAGCGTCTTTCATTCAAAATTTCAACAGAAGAAGGGGCCAAAGTGCTGAGGGTTAGACTAAGAGGACTAAGAAGACTTATGTATTCATACTGAATAAATAGATAACCTAACCCTAATGTCACACTCAACAGGGCAAAGACAACAAGGAGATAGAAGAGCCTAAGAGGGAGAGGTTAAAACATCAGAAGGCCCCGACGAGCAGCAAGCGTACGTGAAGTAAATGTGCCTCTCGCTCTGCAATTCAGCCATAAATGAACAAAGTCTCAAAATGTCCTTAAAATCCCCGGCTCTGCCCTTCCAGCAAAGGCTCAGGACAGGCCTGAGAAGCCCCAGAGCCTCAGAAATAACACCCGACGTTGTCTCTTTGAAAGCCCCAAGGCAAAAGCAAACCCTGCACGGGAGCATTACAGCCCGGGTTGGTTCTTGGCACAGGCACAAAACTCGCTTGAGGCGCACTGCTTACATTTGCAATAAATATAAAATAGCTACCGTTACCAGTCAGTCAGGTTGTGTGCTCGAAAGGAAAAAAAAATCCTCCTCTCTATACAAAAAAGACGAACAGATTGAGTTGACAACATTCTCCACCTCCTAAACCCAAATGAACGGCTAGACCGTGCAGCTGTGAGCCGGACAAGTCCGCAAACTTTCACCGCTTGGTTATTATCTGAAAAATAGCATGTAACTACAAAGTAATTCCAGACTTCTAGAGATAATGCGCTGCAATAATATAGTATGTGAAGTTACCCATTTTATTCTCAACCTAATTTCCATGTAGTTTGCAATTTTAAGATTTAATAATGTAGTTGAGAAAACCCAAATTGCTTGTATTACCCACATATTTACATTGAACTGTACATACCATGTAATTACAGAGTCAACGGTTACTATGGAATTACAGAGTTTCTGCACAGTTCTTTGTGTCCTCCTCTGTAAAGTGCCAAAAGAATATTTCAGCATCGTGAAGAACAATCTATAGCGATACGAAAAAAAAAAGAATGAAACTCCCCTCTTAGGAACTCTATCTGGACAGCATAAGGGAAACACAAGAAAAACCTCAGTGCAGAATCACCCACCACCAACTTTCTTTGATCCCCAAAGTCCTACGAAAGACCAGTCTGCCGTTGTTGATAAATGTTATAGACTCCACTGAAAGGGTTTTTATATTGTTGTACCTGAACCGCCGTCCAAGAAATCAACTGATTTTGATGGACTCCTGCCCCCTTCCTGAAAAACAAGGATGGCAGCTCGCCAGGGCCCTTTGAAGGACAGGGCTTAGGTTTTGTTTTCTTTACCACCGTTAAAAACACAGACAAGACATATATGGATGGCTCATCTCTGATGTCTGAAGGTTTCAAGTTTGAAGGTTAAAGCTAATCTTAGCTATGGCATTTTGTGCTGTAATGCAGAACACAATTAGTTTAGAAGAAAACAAGCTTTACTAAGTCATTAGGGAAACAAAACCTCGGCGTGGGAGAATACCCCAGGAATAAAAACTGTAAGTATAAAATAAAAAGAATGATGAATACCCCAGGAAAAAAGTATGTGTATAAAAGAAATAGAATTACGATCATTAAGAACCGTAAAATACAATGACAGTATGCTAAGCATAGAGAGCAGACTGTCAAAGCAGCGAAGATTATAGAGGTCTAGAAGAGAAGAAACCAAGTTATTATTTCTGATTTTGCCATAATTGTGCAATATGACCTTGGGCAAGTAATTTCTTGTTTACTGGTGTTAAAGATTGGAAGGAGGTTCTTGAGATGCAGGCAGCCTGTCTTGTGGCGTGCCAAAAACCCTGACGGTAATGCTAGCTGTTCAAAAATGTTTCCTCTATGCTAACATCCCATATTATCCAGTTTCACTTGGCTTGCTGAACCAACAGGCTTGCAAACTCCTTCCTGGGGACTGCTGAGCTGACAGGGGGATGCGGGGAACTCTCAGAGTTGCCGGGTATCCCAGCTGGAAGGATTTCTGTATCCCCAGCAATGGAACGTTGTGTTTGCTGGTGATGCTGAAATCACCCTCCACAACACATATTCAGGTATCAAAGAAATAAGTTACTACAGCTCAAACACTAGTATAACCATCGGGTTTTGAGGGAGACAGAAAAGCATGCTTGTATGTCTCTACATAGATAATTTATATTACATCAGCTCCAAAAGGCTCCTCTCTCTCTCATACAGGTAAGACATTCTCAGGACACATACAGAAGCTTGTGACTACGATCCACTTCAGAAAAGAAACTCTCATCTAGGGCAAAGAGATACTGTGAAAGAAGAGGATTCATGAGCAGGATGCTCTGCCTAACGACGTGAAGATCATCCCAGCTGGCTCTGCCATGACCAGATCAGCTCACACGACCCGTTTCCTTCGGATCATGCAAAGACACAAACCACATTTCTATTCAAGTTAGAAGAGCTCAAACCACAGAAGTCAAGGTGGCTTTCTGGTTTCATGCTGTTCATGCTGGACATAGCAGGACAGTGATAACAGATCTAGTATAAATCTTGCCAGTAAAAACATCAACACTTATTTTTCAAGATATCTGAGCTTTCAGAGCAGAGTTTTCCTGGGCCAGTGCTTTATTGCAGGTGGTCGCAGCGTGTCCTAGGAGCCCTAAAGTTGGGTTATGTGACACGATACCTCAGCCTCATACGCCCAAACACTTTCTGAAATCCCTTGCTTGCCAGATTTCCTCCAATTCTTTGCTTAATTGGGGGAGCAGCACTTGGACCCAATGCGGTAAACACCATGTGCTTTGGACGCAGCATGACGGAGCCTCTTCCCACCCAAACTCCAAAATGGTAGTTACTGTGCCCCTACTCCATTAAACCATAAACTAATCATGAGTGTGTTGTGAAATAAGCAATCCCGTCTACTTTTAAGGGCAAGAACCACCCACCAGTGCAGGAAAGCTTTATACATCGGAACATACTTTCTATGAAGTGTAAATGAATAATTGTATTCTACACAAGAAAGTGAATTGGAATGCCACGCAGTGCTCTTCATCACCACAGCAAAACAACTCCCGAGCAGCTCTGAGGTGAAAAGAGAGTTGGGTTGAATAAATTCTCTGCTGGGTGTAAAGAGAGACCATGGAAATGAATCTGGTTTTCTCCTTCTAACATTCAACTTATTTGACTGAGTGACTTGGTTGTTACCTGCAGAGATTATTTTTCATTTTTGTTTTTCTTCTATATATATATACATGTATATAAAACCACCTAAAACAGTAGGATTCCCATTTCAGTGACATCTTTTTGGCACTACATGACTAAACAATATACGATTTTTCTTTAAAATATCCTTCTTGTGTTTAAACAAACCGAGGTACACACTGCCCTCCTGGGTCTTCCACACAGACAGATCGTACCTGCAGAATACGTTAAGTTTAACAGGTTTTGGACGCGGTAAAATAAATGGAAATCAACACAAGCTACAGCCTTTTGGTAAAGCTGCTAGACACTGCTTACAAGGATCCTTTTTTTTCAGTTGATTATAACTTTGCCAAACTTCAAACCATTTGGGCTGAAGTTCTCGATGCCAGGTGGCTGCCTCAGGCCGAGCACAATGTGATCATGTAATTAAAGCCTGTATCGCAATGCACACACAGGAGGGGGCAAATTAAGGTTGAACAGGCAACCTTATTTTTCACTTTTCTTAACTTTCACAGGCTTGACTTTGCAACCCTAATCATATTCTTTTAACGTAGCTTTTTGTCTGCAATATTAATCCAGAGCTGTATTAATTTATAGACATATCCACGGAGGACTGGATGTCTCCATGGACTGGTAATAGGATCCAAAGCCTTTGACCTCCAGGTCAGTGGTTTAAACACAGCCTAGGGCTGAGGCGATGAGAAGTTATTACCACGGACCAGCTGTTTGGTGGCTTGTCTGAAATGAACCGGCGAGCTGAGGCTCTGCATTCAGGTGCCCACCTTGTGCAAATCACCGCGGCTGCTGATCCCGCCCGTGATCCCTAGCGGAGCAACAGGCTGCAATCTGAACCGTCTGCATGCGTGCGGATGAATATTCCCTCCCTCCAGGAAGGTCCTGGGCATGCACCTGAAGTATCGCGGTCCCACAAAGCACAAAAGCACAGGAGGAATCGCGCTGACTTACTGCTGCTATTCATGTATTCATCTACAGGGACAGGAGTCGGACTGGATCACCCTTGTGGGTCCCATCCAACTCCGGACGCTCTATAACGATCCTATGACATACGCAATAGCAGAACCTTGAGTGCCATATACAGCAAGGATGGAAAAGCCAGCAATGCCACCGAGCAAGCAATCGCTGTGCTGCCATTAAAAGAACAACATGCTGAAAATTTGCTCAGTGATAACTTCTTTTAAGAAAAATCACTAAGGACAACAGATGAAAATTTAATTTAGCCCGTTTGGTGCTGGGAAACATGAAGCACTCCTAGCGTTTCCAAGTGGGATTCTGCAAATCTAGGGACGGCTGTGCCTGAAGGAGGAAGGGGGAACGGTCCCTCTGCGGCTGTGCGGGAGGGGGCAGAGTCCACATCAACCGGAGCTCACAGGAGACACTGCTTGAGGGAGCTACCTCCCCACAAGGCGAACTGTAACCCGCACAGCCCCTCTGCCCTCCAACCGGGGACGTTCTGCCACTTCGGCAACTAAGTCCCTCCTTCTGAGCGCAAAGTGTCCCGCGGCTGATCTCGGTGCGGGGAGCAGGGGCTGAAAAGAAAGCACTAAGACACTGTAAGAGTGAGTGACAGGGAAACCACGAGGGACAGGAAAGACAACAGACAGGACTAGGAAGAAGGTAAACGACTTTTCTCCAGAGCGAGAGAACCTCAGCCTTAGTCTTGCCTCCAGAGTCACCGTAATTGAAGGCAAGAAAACACACAGAGAAACTGTGTCCTTCAAAACTTCTCTTGCAGTCATTCCTTCATCAAATTCCACCCTCTCCCATCACAAGCCCTCGAGCTTCAGCCCCCTGGTTGCCCACTCTCGTGATCTGAAAATATCGCTCCTTCCTGCTGTGCTGACGCTGGTACCCAGACCAGACAACCCAGGCTGTTGAGCCACAAAACTTATTTTCATCCCAATAAGACTTTATAAAATATTATAAATCACTTAGCTGTGTTTGGCTTTCCATTTACTGCATTCATGTTCCTTTTGAGAGGGACACATTAATAAATACTGCGCCTTGATACTCTAAATGGTTTCAATCACATAACTTTCTGTATTCAGCACTCATATGCCTCCCTCACTACAGTACATAAATGATATAAACTTCTCATCAATAACATAAAAAATTCATACTCTGTCTACAATGCAGCTGCTATCACAGGTTTATGTCAACAACCGTCCTGATTTTTAATGGCATAAATGTTTAAAGAGGCAGCAATTCCTGTAAGGTATCTGCAGGGATATTTAGAGCCGACATATGCCAAAACAATCCTGTTCTCATACAGGAGACAGAGTTGCTCAGCAGGAAAACAATGTTTATCCTCACAAATGTTTACCCTGCTTTAGTCATTAAAATGGCTGCTGCCGTCCGTACCTCCCGGCTGCCCCTCCGAGCAGAGCAGCAGCTCACGCCGGCCACAGCTGAGCCCTTCGCTGCTGCACACCTTGGTGCCTGCCTCCGAAAACTGTGTGCCATCTGACATTATAGGGGTTGGAGAGTCTGTGCTATAAACATAGAGACAGGTAACTTGCAAACGCTTTTATGCTTCATAATTCTGATGAGTAGCCTGTCCTTTCTGGTTTTCTTTATCATTAAAAAAAAAGTCAACTCATCTTTTTGGGGGGCTCCTACCTCAACAAAACAATGCAAATTCTTTGTTTTAATTTCTTCTTGCTGCCAATTGTATAGGGTTTCAAGCTATTTAAAAAAAAAAAAAAAAAAAGCTTTGCATACAGGCAGCATAAAATATTTATTTTTAATCTAAGCAGGATTTCTTTACCTGCTGTGCAGCCACAGCTTCTGTTTAAGGCTTGCTTTATCATCTGTGCGCCAAGCTGAAAGCATTTCTCTCATGATCTTTCATTCTAGCTCTAAAAAGACTCCTACCAGACCCCAGCTGACACACGACTTCTAACTCCCACTCAAAATTTTCCTTCTGCCTTTTTCCCCACTCACCCCAAACCCCACAACCTGCAAGTTCTTCACTTGAACAGATGGTTTATAAAAATCTGGGGCACGCTCGTACGATTGAAAATAGGACTCCTAAAAGCAACGTCTCATGTAACAATTACGTGAACAGTTGGTCAGAACGGTGACCCAGAAACTGCCCCATCTTTCTTGCAGCCTCAGTAAAACATTTCCAGCCCTTTACTGGATACGTCTGACCTTGTGCAGCCCGAGACCGCGATACAGCTAAATCTGGGGGAGATTTCCACTGCTTGCAGCACGGATCCAGCTCCTGCAGGAGCCAACACACTACTGTAAAATGTCCTCACGAATACAACTTTTAAGGTCAAAATTAAAAGTATTAAAAAATATAAAACCAACTCTACGCTTCCCATTTACTACAGGAGCAACACCAAATTCTCCCAGGCTCTTCTCCCAAACTACCACATTTTGCAAGATGCAAAATCACAGCCGCACCTGCTTGTCTCGAGCTTGGATCAAGAGTCTGCTGCCTTTGTTCAGAAGGAGGAAAGCAGTGATCTGGCAAATACCAAATATTCCCAGTTCCATTCAAGGAGAACAAAAGGGTACATTTCCTGTGATCCAGAAACAAAATAGACTTTCAAGTCAAGTATCAGTTTGTATGTAGCAAGAAATTTTGATTTAGAACGAATAAATTTCCTGTCCCAAAGCAGAAGCAAAGTCAGAAAAGAGGATTGTGTAAGGTTTGTCATCAGAGCACGGTGTTACCGAACAGTGTTTCAGAAGGATGTTGCTTCTCTGTGGATGGGGACACAGCTGGAGAAGATGTCTGAGGAGCAGGAGAGAGGAACGAGGCTGGAGGAGACTGGAGATCCCGTTCCATAAGAACGGGAATTACAGAACTGGGCAGCTTCACCAACCTGGGCAGGGCTGGATAGGGATGGGAAACACGGGGCTGTGGGTTAGGACGGCTTGGGGAGCTTAAAAGGCATCTCAAAGAAACTCGGCAGAGGCTTTAGATGCAGTGGAAGGATGAGACTGCAACCAGTACAAAACACAGGACATTCTATGATTCTACAAAGACTATACTGGGCCAAGAGAAAAAAATAAAGTATTTTTTAATGCACTCTGTGCCAAAAAGCTCCTTGGTCTGTCCCTGGAAAGGCAGCAGGATGTGCCTCGCTAAATAGCCAAGTGTGAAGGACAAAGCAGCTCGGGGGGCCTTGTTCAGGTGCACGACTGGGGGCCCAATCACCCAACTCTTCCTCTCCCCAGCGCAGAATTTAAGACTGTGCCAAAACCCACTGAGAGAACCCTGAAGCTTTCCCTTGCTTTCGAAGAGGTACAACCGGCTGGTCATTATTTAGTACTAAAGCTGCAGATACATGTATCAAAGGTAAATAGCAAGCCCAGAGTCAACATCTCCACTAAAAAAACCAAGCTCAGTGGCCACCGAACACCAGCATCTCACAGTTATTCTCAAACACTTCAGCACCTCACAAAACAGGGACTTAGAAGCAGCACAGCACCACTTTAACAAGCTAAATTTCCTGTCACACACAGCCTCCATTCCTGTCAGCCCAACAACACTCATTTGAGCCTGATTGAGTTGCTGTGATGAACTTCAGAGTTTAGGCTGCCCTTGAGCCTCACATCTATCTGATCTTTAATTCTACTACCCGCTCATTTCTTGCTAAGCACACAATTCTGAGTCCCACTGGAACAGCCTCATTCAGGCTCTGCATCAATATGTTCAGTGCTGAATTCATTTCTGCAGGGAGCCCAGTAAATCTGAACTTTCCAAAATCATTTGGCCCCCATTACTAGTAAGCACTGCTCTTAAATAGGTTGTAACTCCAGCTAATAGGCTCCATAATCATAGCTGAATTGAACAAAGGGGTCCAGTATGGGCTGTCATCAGTCATTTTTATTCCCAATCAAATGCACTGCATAGAAGGGAACTTTTTTTATACTTCTGGATGCTGAAACTAAGAAACTCATTTCACCTGAATGGAGAGTTTTTTTCTTAATGAAAAAGTAAGACAGAAGGTTTCCAAGGGTATCCAGGAGGTTCGGCACAGCACCCATGCAAGAGCTGGAGCTGGTAACCTTTTCACCTTGCAAAATGGCAGCAATCCAGAATAGAAGGAGACAGGAAAGACATTAAGATGCAAAGCCCACATAATGAAAAATTCCAATGCTAAGAGACACATCTTCTGCTATTCAAAGAGGACCGACTGTAACTAAACCTAATGTAAAGGAGTTAATGACAGAACTGCTTACATCTTGATCACATTTCCATGAAGACAAGCTTTGCGATATTGTTCTGTCTAGTGAAGAAAAAATAGGAGCCACCATCTAAATCTTATCATCGAAATTGATAGTGTTTACTTAAAGCTTATTCCAGCTTTGCTGACTTCAACAGATATTGAAGTCTCCAATAAATCTATTTCAGTGGTTTTTTACAACTCTCTTCTTCCTCCACATACACTCTGGCCTCCCTGATCTATATCAGCGGACAGAAGACCAGAATTTTGTTTATGAATATCCAGAAGTTTCAATTGCTGTCTGCTGCAAAGCCTGGTATAAAAATGAATAGCAAGTAAATAAAGCACAAAAGGAACTCCATTTATCTTTCTCTCTCCTGCCAGGCAGCAGAGCCAGTCCTTGCTGGGGCCGTATTTTTACATACAAGGCAACCACCGCAGAGATGCGACTTCCAATGAAGGCTCGGACTCCGAGCCCCCCGTGATGCCTCCAGGGCCCAACACGGAGCGCTGGTCCCCAGCTGATCTCAACTGCTGCAGCCACGGCTTCAAATGTTCTACTCTTATCAGGTGAGATGGTAAAAAGGAACACGATCAAATGGCCAAAACGGATTTTAAAGAAGGAAACAACAAGTTTAAAAAGTCAAAATGAGTAGTTCTACTAAAACGGCGATGATTTTCTCAGCCGCAAAACCACCACAGAAATGAAGGCACCTGATATTGGTATCATGTTCACTGGTTTAACTAGAGTCAGAATTCAACACAAATCAGAATAGTCTGGTTCTTTCATGTCTTGTACCACTTTACACCAGTTGCAGCTGAGGTCTACTCGGTTACGGAAAACAGACAGAACATCCAGGAAGACCAATGAAGATTTTAAATCAAAGTAGCACAATGGAAAGAAATCACCGCTGATGCTCTATCCAGCTGTCTAGATGGTTCAAAATACTTTTTCCTCATACTCTGTGACACGGATGGACAAGCAGGTTCTTGTGCAACTGGTGTGAAAGCAGCCGGGGACACTGAGGAGTCAGCGGGGGACAAAGGCCGCAGGGCCACCGCTGCAGATCAGGCACCCTGACCACGCCATACAACCGCACAGAGCCTCCCAGAGATGGAACCAACGCTGTTAGCCTCCTGCACGGATAAACAGCAAAGTATCACCAAAATTACTCCTTCTTTAAGGCCACAATAAAGACAGAAAGGTACACCGACACAATTCAGCTCCATTACTTTTAAACAATATGTGATGGATTTGCAGCCTGCCATCGCATAAAAGACAGGCTCATTTTCTACAAATGCCCACAAAGAGAAATGATAGAGCTCAGCACTACAGCATGGCATATTCCATCAGGAATTACATCTCTTCTCTCTGATGGTCCCATCCACATGCTCATTGGACAGTCTGCTGCTTTCATCTACGTTATTGTTATTAATTTATGAATGGGACTAGAATTACAGAAGATGAGTCTAAGGTGAGGCCGCTTTATAATAATAAATGAAAGAATGACTCCTGTTTACTTTCAAAATATTTCATAGCTAAAACGCTTACTGCATTTTTAACTGTGACACACTTCCTTTAGCTGGTTTCGGTTTTGAAGTAATGATATAAAATTCATTTCATCTCTTTTTCAAGCCTGACTCTTTCATACATAACATCAGGCTTGTCATATCTGAGGAATTATTAAAATAAGACGAAGCCTGCTGTATCTGAGCAGAAAAGCTTCTTTGAGCCGGCGTCCTCAGGAGAGAAGCAAGCTCAATCTCATTAGTTGGTGCTGAGAAGGCGTCCTAGTCACCGGGTTCAAGGTGATGAAAGATTAGGGCGTTTGGCCTCGGCTCATTCTGTATGCAGCTCACATCGCTCCCTGCCCGTGAACACGAAATTACATTGAACCTGGGGAGTCTAACTCCATTAATTTTAAATGGAAGATTAATTTAACAATATGCGGCAGATATTTGTTACAAACCTATCATGTAAAAGTGACGGTTAGCAATAAATTGTGGTGACTCACACTGGCCGGTGGCCCTGGCTCAAATAAATCAGAAGGCATTTACACATAATTGCTGTTTTTAAAGACAGGGATATGGGAGATATGTTTCTTTGATGAAAGATTGGGTAACTCCATTCAAGGAAACAGCAGCCAATGTTAAAGCTACAGCATCTCTTTTCGAGGAGATGTTTAAGGGCTTGTAGGACTGTAAAGCACAGTTATTGTCTGTCTTTCCATTAACCTATGCCTAATTTTTTTCCCTGGATAAATATTTTTAATTGATTTTCATTAAATACCTGTAAGAACATTGCAGAAATACGTCACATGAGATGAGGAGAAGGGGTGTGGTTTAGGAACACGCATCACTCCGCATATGCTGTAACCTGGGGCTGCGGAGAAAACACGGGGCCTACGCTTAACCCAAGGTCAACTGCGGTCCAGTTCTGCCTGGAGACTTTTTGATTCCTGAACAACGTACAGAACTAATAGGTGGCCCTTCTCCTGCCACCGCTCCTTTTCTTCTGGAACTGACTATGCAAAAGTATTGTCAAGTATGAAATGTCGCCATTGAAAGTATCATTTTCAGAGAAGGAAAACTGTTAACTCCATTCAGAAGAAACAGTGCAAAGGAAGAAAAACAGATACAACGACGCGGCTGAACAGAGCAAGAGCCCGTGCATTATCTCCCAAGCCCTGGAATGCCCAGGACGGCTCAGGCTGGGTGTGCCCAGCAATCTGCGTATTCTATGTCAAATATTAACTGCGATTCAAGAGAAAAAAGGCAGCGCACAGCAAGAGAAGAGCTGAAATGCGATTGAGAACAGCCAAGTTAGGCATCCAAGCAGATAAAGTCTGTTCATCCATTCCCCATCTTCTTGGCCTTCACAAATGCCCTGTCCTCCAAAAGCCACCAAAGAAACGTATCTGCAGAATGACCCCATTGCTTTAGCACACTACGGCAGGATGCGCAATGCAAAGGTAATTTAAGGTCTCTTAATACTTTCTGCATTGGGAGGTGGAGAACAGACTCAACTAAACCCACCAAAACCACTAAGGTGAAGAATCTGACCAAAATCCAGGCACATCTCACTGTGTTGCCAATATACGGCGCTTTCCTGTTTATGGGCAACTGCAACAAACACCTGTACTGCTCACTGCAGCTTGTTTCATCCTCTTCCCCTCTTTGAATCTCAGAGAGAGAGAATAAAATTATACACTGATACACACACTGAACTTCTTCACAACGCCATAATTATTTATCCTTCTGACCTAAAAGCACCACAGGGGTGTGAGCGAGCGGCTGCGTGGGCTTAGCTGCTGGCTGGGGTTAAACCACGACAATGCCTTAAGGAGAAGGATAACAAGAGACAAACTGTTGTGCACTTGCTTTCGTATACAGCCATAGTAAAACACTTGCACAAATAAGGCAATATTAAAATAAGGTTTCTCAGAGCCTCTTTTGCTCCCCATACGAATGCCTGTTCTAAACTGGCCACCAATAATCCTTTCCATATGGTGGAAAAGAGAAATGCAGCCTCAGACACTCGTAGCAGGGAACAGCATTAGAGACGTGGTTTAGTGCTAGAGTTGGGTTATGGTTGGACTCGATCTTAAGGGTGTCTTCCAACCCAAATGATTCTACGATTACAAAATCTGGGAAGGTGACTGAAGTGCGGGTATGGTGCTTTCCTTCCAGCTTTGCCGCTGTGCGGTGTGACTGTGGGAAAGTCACTTTTGTTTAATGCTTATAAATCGCTACGAGATCTTCCAATTAAAAGGGCCGCTAAAAACGAAAAGTTGGCCTGGCAGTTTTACTGACTCGTCTGGCCTGTCGGAGAGCTCGCTCCGCAGCAGCCCGTCCATTGTTCGGTAGGATTTACACCAACCGCACGCCGCAGAACAGAGCTTCGAAAACAGAGCAAAGAAGTTCTCAGAGAAATAAACAGCTCTTCGCATAGGCAAAAAAATAAATGAATTGAAAAAAGTTCCCGTTGGTATTTGAATGAGTAAGACTGATGCGGAATAACTACACAGAAAAAGAGCACCGTTGCTTTAAATTCAGTGCCAACACCCAGGTTGCCAGCAATTGATGCCACTAACTCATTTTTGCACTTTAATGTTAAATTTCTTATGGGACCACATCACCTAATTAGAGGAATTGATAACTGCACTGTTCCATAATGAGGCCAATACATTTCAAAGTCATTAAAGATAACCAAGGCAATAAGTCTGTGTTTAAGCGGCGCTTCCTTAGATTTCACAGCCTGCATGTCGCTAGCATAGGAAAAAGCAATCCCTGCCTAGTCAACTGTAAATGCTGGGTTATTGGAATCTTTAAAACAGGCAGCAAGGAGAAAATTACATGGCCAAATCTCCTTTTTCCAGTTAATGAAGAATTAAGACTCCCATTTACCATATTAGAAGGTTCATCAGAGGTCTCTACTCTCCATAGCTTGTGTTTGACAGCAGTGTCAATTTATCTGAGTCAGAACGCAGAAGTGCATGACAGTACGTCATTCATAACTGTCACATCTACTTATCTCTCTCATTGTCACACCGCTAACGAAATTCAGGCCATGTGTGTCTGATCATGGCCTCTTAAAGGGAAAAGGATCCCCTTACCTCATCACACTAAACTGACCAAATCGTGGCTTTAAAACGAATGTGCTAACGTATCATAGAATCACAGAATGGTCGGGGTTGGAAGGGACCTCCGGCCACACGGTTACAGTGAAGAGAGATCAGCTAACCTTGGAGATCCAGGGCAGGACAAGATGGCATTTCCCAAAGGCAGGCTTCAGCAAGAGTGTCCCTGGCTTCAGAAGTCAGAGACGTTACTATTTGGTGAAAACTACTAGAGGGATGGATCTATTTGATATTACACCTTGTGTCTGTAGGATCTGTTCAGGTACATTTGGTATCTACAGTAAGAAAAGAAGAGTGACTTCATTGAAAGTCAATGGTCAAACTTCCATCGGCTTCAAAAGCACGGGATGGATTTCTAGAACTGCAACAGACGAAGAATTCCATAAAATTACATTACAGCATGCGTTACCTTGGCTGAGGGAGAATTAAGCGGTCTATCAAAACTGTCTCAAAAGATCTTCTGCCCTAAGAACATGGACATGCTAAAGGAGGCCAGAAATTCTTTCCTACAAATCAGAACCTGGCAGAGGGAGGGACCTACCCTGAGCTACACGGAGCAATTCCCGGCCTAGCAGTCCTTTCTCTTAATGCATCTTTTGAGAACATTTTGGATACAAATGTTCATCAGAACTCAGCGTCCCTGCTGATTTGCCCAACCCCTTCTAACCTCACTGCTCCTGGACGGTGATGAGGTGGAATCCATGGACCAGTACCCTCAACTGGGGAAACTAAAGAGCCTTCCCAGTGCCCTGACCCATAGGTCTATCAAAGCTTTCTGCAGCCTGGAGGACAACGAGGCTCAAGAGTTTTTCTTCTAAACGAGGCTCAAAAGCACAACCCTTTCCTGCTATTCAGTGCCACTTTTATAGGAGAAGGGCGTCTCAGATACCGTACCATCAAATTTCCCGAGATTTCTAGGACAACGTGATTTACCGTAGAAAAATCTGCATCCGACTAAAGCGCAGAGGTTGAGCAGCCGCCGCTGTGGATGTGGAACGTGCTGCGGGGTTTTATAAACACGGAAACCAGGCTGGAATGAAGCACTGTCCTGTGTTTAAGGGCAAATCCAGGAGTTACTCTGTTCCGAAGGAAGCTGTTTTCCCCAGTCAGAGACTCTAAAAATACAACTGGAAAGGAAAGTGGATTCACACCGTAACATCAGTTTTTAAGAACCTAACCCAGCAGGCTTCAGGTGCTGGGGAATGAAAGGATTTGAGAAATTGGTTGTATGCATTTGAGAAGTAGTTTCTCTTCGGAGAAAACTTTTCTTTCACAATATTGCATGAGAGGGGTTTTTTTGTTTGTTTTCTTTTTCTGTTTTTACAAGAGCTAACATAATAGAGCAGAACAAAAATGGTGCCCAATTGGATCAAATTACTGGTGAAACAATGCGAGTGAATGTGCATTTAGGTCTGCAGTTCTGAAAACTTCACCAACTAAAATAAATTGCATGACCCCCTGGTAACTTCCACTAGAACTTATGGGTACAAATTGTTTGCCTCAAGCTGGGTGAAATACACATTCAAATTCAGGCTCTTGAAGGAAATTATTAAGTAGAGCCATATTAGCTTTCTCTGAAGCATACTCGTTTTCTATATTGCCACTGTATAGACCAATTATGTTACCTTTCCATGCTGAGAAATGATTGTTCTGCTAACACAGTTCTGGTAAAAATCAAAAGCACTACATTTTTAACCTTGGGGGATTTTTGTTATTGCTGCTCCCTTGCTAGTTCCTTCAAATGGAAAACATCTTCCATTAATCTAAATGCAAAATTTGTTCAGCTTTCGAAAGTTACTTGAAAAATGTTAAGCACAAAGCAATAAACTTTTTATGCTCTTAAGACCACTAATGCTTTGAGCTTCATATTCATTTTGAAGAAATGAACATTTTATGGTTCACAGAGGAATAGCTACATGAATAATATCTGAGATTATAATGCATCTAGCAGAAGAAGATTAAGTTTATGTAAACTATTTAATCAGACGTGAAATTTTCTCTAGAGAATAAAAAATTCTGACCTTATTTAAGTTTATTTTTAAAAAAATACCAATATCACTTTTCCACCAAGGGAACCCACCGATTTCCCCATTTATGTCGTACAAATATTCATCGAATCAAGGGTTAACTGGGCACCACAGCCCCTAGGAAGCAAAAGTCACTTCGGAGACGCCCCACACCCACGTGGGCTCCCACAGCAAATATTCCATATGAAGTGTGACCATAACAGCAGTGATGGGCTTGGACACCAAGAGCCCACTATGGCCCTGCTGGTGATCGACCAGCTCATTACAAGGGAGATTTTTCGGTAGAGAAGCTCCAATTCGTACCAAAGTCGCATTTTCATCCCTGATTTTTACCATTTTTTAGTTCTTCTGTGACCGCCCTTTACCTGGGTCAGCACGGCTGCAGGAGTTTGCAGTAATTCTTTCCCAGGTTTAGTAAACCAGGTAAACTATCTGTCTAGAAATGTTTTGTAAGTCATTGATTTATTAAAGAAATGCAAATGTGCATATGCTTACAGTGTCCAATTAAAGAGGATTTTATGTAAGCTAAAGTAATTCTAGGGAAGCCAAATGATTTGTACCCAATTAAAATGTACCCGATTTTGGCCCTCATTTCTGCTGATATCCAAAGTAAAGCTCTTGAACTGTTTCAAATTAAATTAAGGAAAATCTCGGCATTCTAGTTGTCAGCCCAGGTGCATTTATTTTTCTATTAAAAACAAAACGTTAAGGAGCTTTTATAAGTACCATATTTTATGATTCCACTATGGGTTTCGTGTTCTATAGAACACACTAATGAAAAAGCCTCATGCAGAAGAATCCTGAAAAATCAATAGGCTGGATACAAAATAGTAATGCGGCTTAAACAACAACATGATTCTGAATAACCTATTTTCAAGCATTGTCACTTGGATGTGGTTTGAAAACAAATGATGACCAGGCTATGTGGAGTGTAATGTGATTATTCTTTTTTAACCTATATTTGAAAGCACCTGGGTATAAACTGTCATATCCCTGTAACACAGAATACTAAGCTGGTTTGGGAGCCTTTTGATTTTGAAGGAAATGTGAACAACTGAACACTCACCCTTTCTGGCTCTCTTTATTCCAGCAAATTACCCATTCAAGTCGAAGACATAAACAGGAGACACTCTACACTCTCGCCCCGTATGGACACTTCTTACCACCGTACCCTTCCCTCTCCCATAGTGTTCAGTTCTCTCACCAAACAACTCGTTTATAAGTCCAATATCGGATCAAACATTCACTCCTGCTTTGGTAACACCTTGGACTTCTCCCTCAGGTGAAAGTCAAGAACGCGTGTGGGTTCTCTTTGCCTTGCGAGTCCTTCCTACCTCTTACATGTTAGAGAGATGATGGGGTATTTTCAGCATCTCCCTTGACAATCTCCTGGCAAGTGTCACTGCTAAAACCAGGAGGGCCGGTAGGCTGACACACAGACCTGTGCCTTTGGGAGGACTGCAGATGAACCCTGTGCTAGCAAGAGAAAGAATCAGAGCTGTCTCCAAAATTTCGTTGCATTAATAAGAGGGAAGACGAAGGAAAGGGAAAACTGCTCAGAAAGACACATCCACAAATGTCAGTTCTGAAGATCTTAAAAGCAGCAAGGTAATGAACATATGGGGTGGGGATACATATCTGGGGGAGGGGATAGAAGAGAAAACAACAGCAAGACATTTTTCAAGAAAGTTGCCATAAAATTTGACGTCTCATTTGGACGCCGTTTGAAATCCTGTTCCATTTGAGAACCGTACCAGAGAGCTCCGACCACGCCGCTCCCGTTGTACAAAAACCCGGCCATTTTGCTCCAACTCCCAACTGTACAAAATGGCTACACAAGGTGGCATCTGCCACAGGATGATTGGTATTAGGCATAACTCATTATTCTGACAAGAACCTGGCGCGCAAGCAAGCGAACTGGCATGAGAACCGATGAGATAAGGATTTGGCATAACCGCGGGTAGGATATGAATTAAGCTCAGTGTCAACACAACGCACATGGTTTCCTCTCTGTGGACATGCCAAATCCTTGACACAATAATGAGTTCTGCATAATGCCAATCACTGATTGTCAGTTCAATTGCACATCTCTTTTCTGATGCCATCAAAGTGCGATGGGATCCAAAGTTGAGAAAGAACTTTGCTGTGAGTTTTGGTGGGGGAGACAGCCCGGGCGGAGGATGGAGCCTCTTGCCCTCAGCTCCGTGGGCTCACAGGACACAGGAGAGCAAACGGCACAGCCACGGGGGATGTATTTATACAACAACGCTGAGAGTGCGGCATGTCCGAGTCTAATGAAACAAATTGCCCGAGAAAATGATCAAGCCAATGCCTGACAACTGTCTCGTTACATCAGAAATCCAGTCCTGAACACTCCTTTACTCAAAAACGCTTGAGTGTGTGTTGCACGTTGTGTGAGCGAGTAGCCCCTTTCATGTGGGAGGAAATGTTCCCAGCAGCGAAGCAAAACCACGTACATTGGCAGCATGGAAGGGAAATACTACTACTTTCCAGCGCTCTCTGTGGGGAAAGGAGCGGGCAGGAGGTGTTTCTGTCAGCCACAACGTGCCTTGGCCCTACAGGCCGCCAGCCCTGCGAGGGCCCCCCACAGGTAACGCCTCAGCCTTCTGCCATAGCCCACAACCAACACACCAGACTGGACCCGCTGCCTCCCCACAGGCCTCCCCAGAGCCCACGGGCCCCGCTCCCTTCCTCCCAGCTCTGTCCTGTGGGCCGGAGCAGCCGCAAACCTCCCCTCCCACCACAGCCCCGCTCGCCCCATCTCATCCCCCAGCCCTTCTCAGAGCCAGAGCCGGCAGCCGAGTTTTCTCCTCCAGCCTCCCCACGCGTGCCCGGCTCAAAGGACAGGACACAAATGCGGGTCTTCCTCGGCTTTAAAGCAGCGGCAATAAATTTCATCTGCAAAACCCAATTAGGATCTTTTTATTTATCTCCTCTGTCTCCATGAAAACCCCAAAGGCCGGATTTCTCCACCATGTGTTGAAGTCGTGGCTGTTCTCCCGCTGGCAGGGACACCTGCCTTTGCCAACACCTGAAGCAGGGATCCCTAAAAACTGCCACCAGCACTGTCAGACAGCTCACACAAAGGAAAACAACGCGTGACTTTCTAGGCTATACCCTAAAACTTCACAGAAAAGGACAGGGAAAGGCTGATGGTTGCCTCCGAACAAAATTAAACGGTAGACAAATGTTGGCTGTGTGAAAAGTGAGCTGGGCTAGATTTAATCTAGCTCTGTCTATGACACAGTGCCCTAAACTAAATGACAGTAGACAGAAATGTCTTTTAATAGCTGAGGTTGCTTCTGGATTTACCAAAGAGAAACAAATGTAAAATTCCCATCAATAACAGAATATCATGTATTAATAAAATGTCAGAAAGTGCCACATGAAGGCCCAGACCTTGCAGTCATTTGCTCCTTTAACAGACTACTTAACTCAAGAGTTTGGTGAAAGCAATTCCATCCAAGCTGGGCTTCCCCTTATTTATTTCACTATAATTTGCACAGGCAGGAGAGTAAAAATGTCCTTTTTTAATTTATTTATTTAACAGCAAGGGAAGCCTGCCAAATAATCTTTTTCCCTTTCTCACCTCCTCAAAAGATTTGTGCACATTTTGGAAATGATTTTATCAATTTTTTGAAACTTTTAATTTCTAACTAGAAAGATACAACAACCCTTTGGAAGAAAAAAATAGTATAAGGTTCCAAAATTCAGAGCCAAACCACTTCTCTCTCAGAAAGCACTCTGGTTTACTAGAAGCTTAAGTGAACTTAATCCTGTTACGAAAGGATTGGATGGTTTAAGCGATCCGCAATTGGAAATCGAGCCTTTTGCTTCTTCATGAAGTATTAAAAACTCACCCCGGGTTGATAGTGTCTGAAAGGCAAAAGCATCTGATGACCGTCTTGTGACCTAAGCTGGGTGGTCTCACCCTGTCTGCAGCGGAGCAGAGCCCGTGCACCGCTAAAATTGCCACCAAATCTGGATTCAGTAACCTCGGCCAAGAGCTGAAGAGAGCCCGGTCCCTCCAGGCTACTCCCCAAGCCGTGTGCATCCATCGCCAATTTTGCCGGGACCTGCGTCCTCAGGACACCAACGCTAGTAGCTGATCAACAGGAAAAATAAAACGGGAACGGAAGAGAATAAAAATAACGGCCCAAGTTATCCCTGCTGCCGTTTCCCGCCGCTCTGCTCAGCATTCCCTCCTCATCGCCGCCCCTGCAGCATCAACGCTGTCAAACGGCTCTGCACTGACACTACGTCTCGGACAATGTTTGGCCACCACCGAGCAGCGAGTAACCTGTGCTGACAAGGCATTACAGCCCTGCCATAACCAATCACTGTCTCGCTGAAGCGAAATGGCAGCTAAATTACACCAGAATATATAACAGCATGTTTATTAAATTGGCCTAGCTAAACAAAACCAAACAAAACACAAGTGAGGAGACCGGCAACATGAGTCAGAGCTACAAACCAGCCTTTATACTAGAGGAGATCTGGCAAAAGATTGGGTTTTAATTTTTCTCTTTTTTTTTTTTTTTGAGTTTCAATTAAAAGTACTCAGTAACAAGGAAATGATTTACTGGAAAATGATTGAGTTCAAAGAAAAACAAATTTCAAGAAGAACCCCAAATGGGATAAAACATGGAGATTATTAAAAGGCTACATTTGACCTGTCAACATGAGAAAGTCTCAGAGTTTTTATTAAAAGGGGGCAGTAGGGAAGACAACCTGCTGTTTAGGGAAGCTGTATATTTAATTTTAGTGCCTATAATGGCATAGCCCATGACTATAAGGTATTATTTAAGACCTATCATGCTATTTCCTTAGAGGATTTCTCTCTGCAGTTTCACAGTATGCCGCAGTTTGCCAGTCTCTCTACAATTTAAGTACTGTTTACTGATTGTTATTGAGTGTGGGACAAAATTCACCCTCTCTGGGCCAATAAATACAAGCTTTATACACAAAGTAGCAAGATGTTTCAACTGCTGCTTCCCATCAATGAACATACACTTTAAGAACATGAAAACAAAATAAAACCACTAAATACAGAGTCATGGTTTATTAACATAACATACTGCAAATCTAATTAAAAGTCAAATACGCAATACCCTCATCAAAACCCAAATGTTCTTTACAGAAACATCAAGGAAGAAGGGGCATACAGGGGACGATGCCACAAAGGTAATCAGAATTCATCTTCTGGGACTCATACCCTATTACTCGAAGCTCATTATCAGTACTCCATACAGCAAAGCAACACCCAGAGACCACATCATTAGCGCCTACACCTGCATTACCCCACGGTCGGAAAAACTGGAACAAAAAGCCCCACCAATACACAAAAAAAATCTGATTTTTGTTGTTGTTGTTCTGTATGATATAAGCCCGCCAAAGGTTTTAATAAGATGCTATTAAACAAAACGCGACAGAACAGCATCAAAACGTTGTGAAGGTGGGACTGCCCCTTTCTAAATGTGATTGTAGCCTCGCACTGGGTGTAGCCGAGCTACGACGCTACCCCAACGTCTAGATTTTGTCTGTAAATACCTCTCTAATAATACAGCCATGGCTGCTCTTTTTCTCTTCTGGATCTGGATTCTTTGTCTGCTGATCAATCCCTCTCTGTCAACTGGCAAAACATAATTCATTAAGTGACTAAACATAACTGACTACTCTGAAACACATCGTCTCATTAGCTGAAGGAGAACACTCTCTTCTCGACATTAACCGTCCAAGGGAAGAGAGGAAACCTCTCGCCTAGAGGGAGAGCAGACATGAAAACAGAAATGGTCACCTTGAGTTTTATATGTTGTATAGTCAGAAATATTCTCAGTCAAAAGAAGCTGAAGAAAACAGCCACTGCAATATTCAAGAAAATAAACAACACTCCTCACATTAAAATGGTGTCACAGAAACAAAAGCTTACTAAATTGTCAAAACCTAATTCCAACTGATAAAAACTAAACCATTCCAGGTGCGACTAACGCTTTCCTGTCTGCGAAAGCGGTGAGGAAAAAAGGGCTACAGAGCAAACAGAGGTGCCTCTGCAAGGTGGGAATGAAGGAAGCGGTTCATGTCACCACAGCGCTATACTCCTCTTTCTCTCAGAACCCACCTTGCAGGACTCCACGACCTATAAAATTCTGTGTTCCCATTTATTAGGTTTCACTGTCAGAGTTAATAGAGACAGTGACTAACGCACCATCTCTAGTGCTTCTACGCTGCTCTCTATCTGTACATCTTAACAGCAGCAAAAACCACGGTACAGTGCAATGTAATGACAACCATTCTGCAGACCAGTAAAGACAAGAACTTGCAATACCAGAAGTCATATCTGTTGTTACAGGTCAAGAGAACATGATTTGGTAACAAATAGGAGTCAAAAGCACTAGACCTCTCCTAGGCCCCAACCTACCATTGTGCTGAATTTTCTCTCTGGCTGAATCTATTAACTGGGAAAAAGGAACGGTATTATGAATTGTTCTACTGTCACCTCCATAAATGATCTAAAAGTTGGTGACAGCATGTGGTTGACGCCAGGGCCCTGTATGGTCTCCTACAGCGACAGAGACACACATTCTCATCCATAAATCTCATTTCTAACGTCATGGCAGCCTGCTCGCCGGAGCCTTGGCCTATCCACCCATGAACGGAGCTGGAGCTTCTGCCCCACATGCAGTTGTTGTGATCCTGGGGAAAAAGGAACCGGGCAGGACTTTGTGCAGCACCAGCCTGGGTACCTGCACAGACAAATCACAGTCTGGCTGAGAACACTTCCACATCACCTTTTTCAGGTGCCCTACGCCCGCCAGCCCTGCCATACACGCAGCACGCTAACGCTTCTTTTCTCAGCATGTACAGGGAGCAGGCAACTAATTGAGCTCGACTGCTTTAGAGATAAGAGGAACATTCGTATTCCTGTACTTCTGTGGTGAGCAGAAAAGTTCACAATAGCACAGTCCTAGAGATGTCTGAAAAAAGGACTGTTGGTTGAAAGCCATCCTCAGAGTTTCTCCTGAGTCCTGTTTGCAAGAGGGCTCAAGAGCATGGATGAGAACTACGAGCACAGGCACTAGAGGTGGATGGGATTGCAGAAGCATGACAAGTCCCCAGCACGTGTGCTGGGGAGATTCTGGGCATGCAGCTGTTCGTAACACAGGGCAAAATGCTGCTGTGCTCAAGGAGTTACTTCTGCCCAGACTGGACAGCCACATCTGGAAAATACTTCCAGATTTGCCATCAAGGGCTACCTTGGCTTCTCCTTCTCCCCTGGGACTGTCCATTGCGCTGTGAGTCTCGGGAGCAGAACACAAGTTATCAACCCTGGCACCATCTGCTTCCCCAACTCTGTCCCCAGCATGGGAAGCTCCTACACGCTGCCTGCGGTCCTAGTTCTTCACGGGGTGAGAAGCACTGGAAACACAAAAGAGGAAAGGTTCCTGGGGTTAGGAAACAGGTACACCTGCCCAACATCAAGGAAGGATCGTTGACCTAACAGCTACATCACTGAAATGTCATCTGTTGTTAACTTGCACTAAGGGAAGATCCTCACGCATTGTGGAAGTCGCAGAAACCTGATTACGCTTCAATCTGCTCAGGGCTGGTTGGAGAATCATATTGCAGGGGGTACGAGGCAGAACCTGAGCATCACAGATCAACACCAAGTCCAGTGAAGCAGAAGACAGCTGCCTTCCCGAATTCAGGGTGACCCCACACCCCGAGAACGCCAACAAAAGGTGAAGTACAGTCAAGGCACTGCATTTAAGAAGTCCTATATCGTTTGAGGGGCGTTTCGCCCCCAAGGGAGCTGCAAACTCTTGTAGTAGTTCATCTTCAGGTGAGAGACCAACATCATCATGAATGTCGTATAAAACCCATGTGCATTTTCACCTCTGTTACACAATATCAAAACATCTTCTGAACACTTTAACTGTAAATCAGCAGGTTCACACCTTCTGAGAGATCTGAAGAAAACAATAGGGATAAACTTCAGTGGAAGCCCAAGGCATGGAAACTGAAGCAGAGGGACAAGCAGCCGCAGGGGGTGTTGCAGAGGCAGACAACAGGCTGCAGGGCCCGGGGGAAGCCTTCGGGCCCCAAGCTTCGCTTTTACTCCACTCAGCTTAATTTGCTTGCAAATCAATACACAAGCTACAAACCGCAACAGAAGTATCTTACCATCAATGGCAAGCTGAATTAAAAATAAATAAAAAAACATCTAGTAAGGAACAAATCAAAGAACCAATGGTTTGCTCAGTGATTTGCAGCTTTTTATACTGTAGGTGTGGTCAACGACTTTCAACTGCAAATAATAGTTTGGGATTTCTCTTTTTTCAGCGTCCCACTGTAAGGTAACCCATGTCCACCCTGGTTTATCAGATCTCAGCGTCCTTCAGCAGCCTGTACACACAAGACATCGCAGTTCGGCCACCGGTGCTGATGCTTTTGGTTGTCACTCAAGTAGAACAGCACACGGAATTTCTACCTAGCAGGATGTTCTGACATCTCACTGCCTCTTTCCTTCCTACGCGGGAAACAAAAACCAGTGTTTCAAAATTATCTGTGAAATGCTTCTGAGGAGCTTCATTTTAACAAAGGCAAACGACAAGGTTGAAAGATGACTATCATTATATAGTTTTTCAATAAAAGCATAAATTAAATTTGTCCCTTCCAGTTCCCTTCCCAATCCAATGAGCTTGACCAAATCACCCTTTTCCAAGACAGAAACTATGTCAAAAGAATATCGACCATCTTTACTCATTACTTTGACGCACGTGTATGATTCGCTATGCAAACGGCAAACACACCCACTCCTCTGCAACCTTATGCAATTGTTCCTGCCGTGAGTTTCAGTCTGTCCTGATGGCCACACCTGGGACTGAGCCCATGTTGAGCCAGCTCAGGAAGGTGCCAGAGAGCCCTGCGCTGGTTCCTCTCCTTGCCCATTCCTGCCTCTGCCCCCTCCGTCCCCAACTTTTTACCACAGAGTTGCACTTTTGTACTTTGGGGCCTCTTATTTTAATTTATGCAAAAGCTTAAAACATTTTGTTAGGGCTGAGTGAGACCATCTGTGCAAGAAATAAAAGATGCCTAAGGGTAAAATAGGCAAGAGCAGTAATGCTGAATACGTGGAAGGCAATCGACTGCCTATGGATTTTGTATCTACCGCTGTGACCTTTCGAACGACGGAGTACAGTCAAGGGTAATTTCCATATGTCTGCTCCAGAAAGAAAAATTAATCCCGAACAGCACTAGTACTTTCCAGAAAACCGGACAGCTGCGATTGCCTGTCATTTCTCAATGCCTACATGCAATTTAGCATGACATTTCCATAACAATATAGAAAATCTCCTTTATTACATCCTACAAGAAGATTTGCCAGCATTTGCTTTCCTGAGGTGAGCAGGGCCGCAAGTTGATTCCGAAACATAAACTTTTTGTCAAGGATGGCAATGTTGCTCTTTATAATGATGGATCACTTCCTACAACTCTTAAATTACCATTACAAAGCCCTGACCTTGTGTGCATTAAGTATTCCCTAAAGATGCTGAGGAATATTTTACGAGTTGTTTCATTTTGCTGTCTTCTTTCTGATTACCTTTGGGGCTTATTAAGAAAGTAATTTTTTTTTCCTTTGCTATTAACTTAGAGTGGTCCAGGACTAAGAGGGAAAAAGAACCTAAATCGGGGTTGAAATACATTTAAGTTCAAAGATGAAAGCTTTTTATTTCCAGAAGATAGTTTCAAGGAAAGTAGTGAGTACTTTTATCTAGGGGACCTCCTCCCTTCTTTGGAGCAATTACGTGCAAGTAAAGCAAACAGATGGAAAGTTTCGTCTCACTGTTAACCTTATATTCTGGAAAAATCATTTTCAAGATGACAAGTGACAATTAACCAAGTTCATGGGTGGCGTAGGTTGGTTTTCAGAGCGTGAGGCACAAGGGAACACTTTCCAGGAGGAGCAGCTCAGAGCAGGAAAAGGATGTTCCTGGAAACACTGTCAGAAACCTTCAGAAAAGGCACTGGGGAAAGCCTGCTTGGTGTTTAACAGGGACAAACTCTGCTCGCAGGCAATCTACACACCCTGGAGAAGTAAAAGACATCGGTACCTTCATAGGTGATTTAATATGCCATCAAGAGAAATTAGAATCCCGTTTTTGGATTTGTGCTATTCCCATTCCCACATAAACATGACAGTAAGCAAAATTAGGAAATTCTTCTCTTTCTTCTTTAATCCTTTCTATCCCCTGTAGGAGAGTCCAGGACTGGGAGGCAGAAAGCACCCAAACTGAGGCAGGAAGATATTCCTGGGACCTGGGCGTCCTGCATTACAAATTGGCTTAGAATAGGAGAAACACTATCACCACCCCAGGGCAGAGCTCAGCAGCCGATGTACAAAGGGACAAGCGGTAACACTGTCACGCAGCTCCTTCCCTTCATACAAACTTGGAATTCAATGATTTGCTACCAGTGGAGGTGCAAATACCTTGCTAACTTAGCAGTTCACACGGCGTTTTTATTCCTTCCTGCGTGGCTCCTCCCTTCACAATATCCTGGTGACTTATACGCTGTAGTTATTAAACTACAAGAACGCAACGAATGTAAGAACAAAAGAAGCCCAAAATAACCCGCAATAGTTAAGGCAACTAATGGCTTGTGGGCTGGATTCCTCAGAAGGCCGATAACGGCCTGAGCGGTCAGCGGTCTGTATCTCACCAAGGTCAGTACTCATTCCTAGTTGACAGCTACTCTCCAAATTATAATTTCAGATTTCCTACTGGGCATGTATACACATGCCTGCAACTGCCAACAAGACTCCATCGCACAGGAAGCTCGAGCGGCCAAAAGAACGCGGAGGCTGAGAAAGCCTTCAATCACAAGTAATCCCATGCAAGCTCAAGAGCGAAGGAAGACGGGCGAAGTCGTCCGTACGGCATCACCCACCACGTCTGTCCAGCTGCATTTACCAAGTGAAAAACAAACTCTGTGGGGTCGCATCATCGGTACCGTAGCTTTCAAAAACCACCCCAAAACCACACTGGACAACACGCCACCAACAAAAATCGACCCGTGGAATTTAAACTATGAATGCGAATGAGAAGAAATCTTGAATCTGAAAAAGCATGATGCATCTATTTTCCTTATTTTACTGGTTACGGCTATCTCCCTAGCAACATTTGGTTCAGTGAACTAGAGCTTTGCCATTAGAAACAGGTTCTTAATTAGGAGCTTATAATAATTTATAAACTGACAGCTGTGGCACAAAACTAGCTGACCAAAACCTGACAATTACAACAAATAAAAACCCACCCGAAAAGGCAGACAGACAAACAGAAAAAACCTCCAACCACGGGATTTTGCTGCTGAATTTCTGCAGCGTTCTACATCTCAGCCGCCCCGCGTGGGGAGCGAGCTCCAAACGCCAGAGCTGGGACACGCCATGGACTCAGCAACGAGGCCTGGCGCCAGGAGCAGAAACAAACCTATCTGGGAGATGCTGCTTTGTTGTAGGCGATGCTAAAATTCTCTTGGCTGCTTCTAACGGGGTAGAAAAGCTGGTGTCATTTGGGCAAGTGACTGAAGTGAGGCAGCGGGAGGTCCAAGTGCAGGATGGAGCCTCCTTTAATGACTCGTTCACTGTCGCAGGGGCCTGTTGAGGAGATATCCCAGCCAGGCAAAGCCCAAATTCCACGCGGCTCCCTAAGCCTGATGGAGACACATAATGAAATACAATCCTGTCAAGCTTGGCCCCTGGGTAACATTTTCACTTCTACATTCCATTTTCAGTTTAGGTCGAGATTTTTAAGAAGACAGCAAGCAGCACTCCGGTCCCAGGTGACAAGATCTGCTCAGATTTAGTCTTTGAATGTTGCAAATTAAATTCCCTCATCAGGCCTCTAATCACTCTTACCAGATGGGGCTTGTGCTCAATTTTGGATCCACAGGAAATTTAATGGTTATTGTTTCTGTTTAAATAGGAGATTATTGCATTTTAATAAGTTCTCTTTGGGACTTGCAGCAACAATAGAGCACTATGAATTACTGTAGATAGCTGTTACTGCTTGCTGGGGAAAAATCAAGTTACTAAGTGTGACAAGTTGCTTTTTCTTCCCTTCCAGCAATCGCTCGGAGTGTATTTACCACCAAATTAAGTATGTGCCGTGGGGATAATATTTTTATCCTGCCGAGGGGGGAAGGCGCTTGTCTGTGGATTTTCATTAAAATGACACATCTGTTCAGCAATTTCACAAAGTAATTCTGCTGAAAGTTTTATCAGCTAATTTTAATTATTCACTCCAGTGGGTTGAATACAGGATTCATCATGTTGAATTAATACATTTGACGGGAATTTCACAAAGAGGGGGGAGAAAAAGCAATCAACAAATTGAATTGTCATGCAATATGGATTAAATTGAGATTCTTTAATTAGGATAAGCCTGAGATTTGGTATTTTGAAGGTATTAGAAAGCTTAGCAATACAGTGGTAAAGATTAAGAAAATGCAATTAAATATTACACTTTGGACACAGGCAGTGTGTATGTGAGCAGAAGACAAGGGTCCTCTTTCTAGCAGCAGTTAGTGTCGGTTTCAAGAATTTCTGAATGTCGGAGTAATCGGGGTCGCCAACCAGGGACAACTTCTAGCTGGCAAAGCTGAGCTACGAGGGGGTTTTGTAAAGGAGACCGTCCCTCTAAATGATGGAACTGTACTTATCTGTTAAAAACTACTTCGAACATAATTGCCCACAGACTCTGAATCATCATACTACGTTCAATTTCAGTTTATATATAAATACACACATAGTCTGGGTCTGAAGTCATACAGGCTGCGTTTGACAGGCAAATCAGATACGTGAGCGCACATTTAGAGGAGGCAGCAGAAATGAAGTCAGACCTCCAGACCAGCGCAGCCATGGGTGACAATCAGCAGGTAGGTTTGCCTGGATTCAATGCCCCTGTTGGACCGATGCAGTTTCGTTTAGCTGTAAATCATAGATAAAATTTTAAATATTTTATCAGTTGAATCAGTGAAAGTACCTACAGAAATCTGTATACTCACTGAAAGGTAAAAGAGCTATGTGCCACAGAAGATTTTCTGCTAATTTGAATTTTACTACCACTTCCAAAGCCAGGAGACAGGATTACTGAGTTCCAACCAGTTCTAAAGAAATCCAGAGGCCCTGACCCTCACTGAGAAAACTGCTGTGAATATGCTGATACAAGTTGATGATGAGCTGGCTGTAAGCAGTATGACAAATAGCAAAACAAAGGAATATTTGGCAGCAACAGTATGCTGCGTTTATCTAACAACACGTATTTTAATATGCCGTTATGGCTGCTTTTTTGCATGGTTTCTATCATATCCTGAATGTACACGGAAATGGTGCCTGATTGTAAAACTCACCGGTGACCACGCTCTCAGGTGACAACAGAATGTGTTGGAACGCCCCCTGTATGTTTGCCATGAATGGTATTTTTAATGCACATGAGAACTCCAAAACTCTTGAATTTCCGCAGCCTGCATCTACAATTTATCTCCAAAATAACCGTGGAGCCTTTCAAATTCAATTTCAATAATATTTCAATATACAATCACACTACAATTCACACGTGCCCACGTAGCCTCAATAGCATGAGTCATGTTACCTCACTTTAGTCCTTCAAAATTAAGATGTCTAATCCAAATTAGTCATCTGAGCTTCCTCCATAGACCAACGGAAGAGCTGGACATCATCAGAGGGTAGCTCAGCTCACCTTGCATAGACACACAGCCAAAGACAGAACAGGTCATTCTTCGGAGGCTGTTGTCTGTGGATGGGGTACAGAGAGATCTGCAAATCTACTTTACACCAGACATTGCTGATTCTTGCTCCTGGCGTCTATTCTGGATGGATAACTCTGCTTTCCTGGACCTGGTACCCAATGATGCATCATACATGATGTACGCCAAGGTCGCCTGCCCTCAATCCAAGCTTCCTTTACTTCGAATCCCTGAGATAACTCTAGAAAACATCTGAAATAAACACATCTCCATAACGTGAAATCCTGTTATAATTTAAAGAACTTTTTACTTGGAGGAGGTCTCAATTTCCTCATCTGTGCATTAGGGATGGGAACAGAGTCAGTCAGCAGCGGCGCAGAACGCAGCACGTTAATGTTTCAAGGTGTCAAAAATCAAAATGTGGCTGTACAAAGGCGTACAGGAAGGGGCAGACCAGGCTTCCAGGCTTTTAAAGCAAACAAACAACAATAAAAACCCCACATGAAGAAAGGTAATCTTTTCACACAGCAGAAGCTGCCCATCCTGAGAGAGGCCAATGGCAACCGTAATGTCATGAGATTAATTTCTAAATGATTGAGATGCTGAAGTGAAGTACAGCTCTGACCTTCAAACCCGCCCATTTTCAAGATGTTCATCTCTTTCACTTCACAGGGAAAAGCCTAACTTCCCTCTGAGGTACCATGTTGACTGGAAGGATGAAGCTTTAATTCCCGTTAATAAACGTTTTCACACATTTCCTGTCTGATCCTGGGCAGGTTTGGAGATTTCTAAAAGCATCCATCATTCTGCCATCGCTGCTTCTGAAAATTAATGCAAATTTTACCATTCACCGGACAAAGCATTAGGCCAGTTCTGAACTCTGGTTTTACTGAGTTCTTACTTTGTTATTTCTCTGAGACACTGACAGAATCAATCCACGTCTGAAAATGTCTGTGAAACTCCTGAAGCATTAGATCTCTGACCAATATTTTTATTGGGAGCAATTTTTAAGTAGTCATCAACTTAGCACATTGTACAGTATCTAGAACACTGAGGTCCCTCCTGATCAAAACCTCCAACTATTATTTCAGGGAATACCAAGGGAATTGTTACCGTGACAGCAAAAATCTGATTTTTTCCATGTTCAAAATTCTAGAAATTCGACATCTAAATTAACTTTTGTAATACATTGGTCACTGAGTTTTGGAAAAAAGGCCACAGAGCTTTGATTGTTGTCTAAATTATTCACCTCCTAATCACCAAATTAGTTACTTGAAGGACTGACACAATGTATGTTTTAAATACAGAACTGACACAATGCAGTTGTCAACTTTCATACTGATATAGGTCTGCAATTGCATTTCACACATGATTTCGTTAGTGAAAGCTTAATGTGCCTTGAATAGCTCTGCTATCCAAGCTAAAATGCGACCCCACAACT
Organism: Pampusana beccarii; assembly: GCA_013399365.1. NCBI lineage: Eukaryota > Metazoa > Chordata > Aves > Columbiformes > Columbidae > Pampusana > Pampusana beccarii. Next base: position 285,868 of record VWYH01000026.1, read on the forward strand.
GTGGATCCTCCACAATGAAAGAAACAGCTTCCAGAAACCCTTACACTACTTTTTTTAGCACCCCCAGTAAAACAAACGAGCAAAAATAACGCAGAGGCAAACCAAACTCATCTCTCTCTTCGCAGGTAAAAAAGAAGAAACAACTTTGTGGGTGGAAAAAATGGATGAAAAGCTGAAGATTCAGTGAAAAGCTGCAAGTTCTCAGGCTGCAATTCCATCCCCACACTCGGCTGCTGCCGGGTTCAAGGATTTGAAGGCCAGGCTTCAATTACACGGTGCTGTTTACACATTTCTTTCTCTCCCTGCCCTTCTGCTGCCCCTGTGCTCGCATGTCATATTATCCTTATCAGCAGATTAGAAAAACCTCTTTGCAGAAACACTTATCTGTATGATACCAGTGATGACACTTAAGCTTCAACTTTCCTATTTAACACTCCATGCGCCTTACTGATATCATCCTGGACAGATGAAATTATGTGTTTGAGACTTTCAGGGTCAGAAGAACAGCCAAACCAGGTTGGGATAACGGCCCATCCAGCCTAACCTCCTGCCTCCAATCTGCTTCAGTGGAAGAGACAGAAATATCTCCAAGTCAGAGGATAAACCTCCAGCGAATAAACTTCCCTTCTGTCACACAAGATTTATAGGCTCACTTAAGTCCGGATTCTTGACAGTTCCCTCCTCGAACTCTTCTTTATTTCCAGTGTTTACTCTAACAGCTGGCGACAGTCTTCTTGTTGATATGAATCAACACCAAATCCTTCTCAAGCCTGACCCGGGGAAACAGGTTTTTTTCCCCGAGCTTAAAAAAAAGAACTAACAAAAACTCCCTGCTTGCCGTTAATTTTGCAGCTTCTCATTTCTCTGGACTTCTCCTTGCTCTTGAGTGGCGATCTGCCGCAGCAAAGCAACACATCTGAGGGGAACATTTTGGAAATGCAGAATACAGCTCCTGAATGCTACCCAAGGAGCAGCGATTTCACCAAAGTGCCTTCAGAAATCAAGAGAGCAGGGAGACAAAACCCAAGTCCTTCCACGTCCCAATCAGACACTGACCAATCTTGAACATACTTCCTATTGTCAGATATTTAATAGATATCATGAATATGCTGTCCTTTCACAGTTGGCTACTCATTAACATGTTAAAATTAATACAGTACATCTGATTCCATTTTAAAAAAAGGATGAAATTTATGCCTAATATTTCCGGCTTTACACACAGTTAACCAAAAGAATAAGACGGATGTTAAGATAACTGCTCCTTTGTATTGTCTTGTACCTGAGCGGTAACATCAAACTACCTAATCTAAGGCACAGTCTGACAAAAGGAAAAAAAACGACCCTGAAAATGCAAAGGATTGCAATGGTTTTAGCCAGGTGTGGTGCTGTTAGGTAATTCAGGAATACTGATATTTGATAATTGCATTAGCACTCCGGGTGACCTTGTCAGGAAGGTAAAATTACTGTATAATTATATTGGCTTACTTGAATTTCCTGTAGGAATAGACTACCCTAACTGAAGTTGGGAAAGCAAGCAGGAAAACACCATCATGACTGCACAACTTCCGAGCAGCCCCTTGGGGGGCACTTAGAGGACAACGGCCAACACTTCCACGCTTCGGCCCTTCCAAGAACGCGGCAGGACCTGAAATATCTAAGGGCCAATGGACCACAGAGGGAAAATATGCTCTGGGGGAATGGAAATCGTTTGTAGCTTGGGGGAAAAAAACGCTCTGTGGTCTCACAACACCATAGGAAGCTCAGCTGTATGAGGGTATTGATGTAAAAGGAGATAAATGACTAAATATGCTGGTCCTTCCATTGTTTGCTAAGTAATGGATTGCTCTGAATAAAGAATACCTTGCTTCAAATGGATGCCTGACCACAGAGTAGACTTCTGCTCATGGAGGAGGAAGATGTTAAGCCCAGCCTAGTGCTGCAGAGGTAGTCTGAGCGAATTCACACGCTAACAGAAGTCAGGGCCTGGGCTCAGGATGGGAAAAATGCAACAAATTTCCAGGAAAGTGAGGTTCCAGCCAGCTACCACCCAAAGGCTGGTGAAGCAGTTTGTCTGGTACCTGTGCCGCTTTCTACTTCAGTAGTTCTTTTTCTTCATAACTTGAAGAATCTTCAGTTGTTCAGAAATATATATGCACACATGTAAGTAAATAAATAAAAGAAGACATACATCAGGTAGAGATAACCTGTGACTACGCCCACGCCATTTTCTAAAAAGAAATTTGGTTTTGGCGTGTAACTGTATAAACTGAATCTAGTCGTGACTGTTGAGAGCTCTGCTGTTACTCCTGCCAACTTGATGTAAATCACACAACCGTTATCTTCCTAGGGAAATCTACGGGAAAACTTTGTGGTTCTTCAGGGTCACAAAAAAATAATCAGAAATAAGGAACACAGAGCCAACCAATGTTGCTAAAGGACAGGGAGAGCCTTCCTTCCCATCCTTCCCATCCACAACTGACAACCCCCCAAAAACTGAGCACTGCCGGACTCTAATGGGGACTCAGAAGAACCCACAGCAGCTGCTGGTGGGAAGTCAAAAACCACTCAAGCGAACCCATCCGATGGGATCTCGCTCTTCAACGGGGCCTCCATGCAGGAATTCATCACCCTTCGCTTCATACACGGCAAGTTTAGCCTTCTTACTATTTAGCATGTCTCCACAAATAAGCCAAGTGATTTGCATATAAGGGAGGAGAAGCTGGAAACAAGGCCCCTATTTATAATAAACGTATCCCAACTAGTAAATAAAAGGGAAATGGAATATATAGACAGAACCAACAGATTTTCACCTAAGGCGGGCAGGTTTTCCTGGGTTTTACACATTAAAGTCATTCACAGCCTCTGTGCTCAACTAGGACCGAGCTCTGCTGTCAAACGTCCTCCACACCACATCCATAAACCCCCAAACTGAGAAAAGACAAACCCACACCAATTACCGAGTTCCAGCATTGACACAAGAAAGTATCGAATAAGCGGCAAATAAATATTTTTGCCGTTTAAAAACTATTTTGGGGAGCCGTAGTGGGTTGCTGTTAAAATGATTACTTAAAAGGTATTCAGAAGGTGTTCGTTTTGTTTAAGGACTTCCATGGAAGTTTCACTTTGGAATAAACATTCCATCAATAACTCACTCCAAGCCTTTTTCTGACTTAGAGGCAGACACTGTGTCTTTCTTCGTCAGGTATTTAAAGAACTACAGGGCTCCCTCAAATTTTCACTACAAATAGAATAGGGAAGGACAATTCTACTCATGATTTCTGTCTCTAGTATGAAGCCAGTTTCTTGCTTATACAAATGTAAATATTTAAAAAGTTATGAATAATATTATTGTACACACCTCATTTCTGTTTACTGGAATAATACCTTCATTGATTTTTAACATAAAGTCAATTTACACTGAAAACATATTATATAGCAAATATTTAAAAAAGGAGCAAACCCCACCTTACTTGGAACAATGGGAAACAAAAGGTTGACATCCAAAACCTACAGGTATTTTGCTTTAGGGATTCTGAAGCCATCGATCCACGGAAGGCCAGCCCATGGAAATAGAGAACGGCGTTCCTGCCCCGTCAGTGCGGGACAGAGGCCGGATTTGCAGGAATGCCGAACGCCTGCCACCGAGAGGCTGCCATGGCCACAAAGAACCGAGTCACGGTGACCGGGTGGTTGCTCTGTAAGGCAGCCCGAGCGGGGGAAATATTTACTCTTCAAGTCGAGATTGCTAACATCAATCCAGCACCACTTAAAAATAGGAGAGGCAACTGATACGCTCATCATAGAAACCACGCAGGGAAGATGCTATTTCTGTAAACACAATATAGTGTAAAGTGATGGCACTGAATTCAGGGAATCTACACTCATTTACGACAGATGAACATCTGGTCTTTTATATTTGGAGAAAGGTAGGGTAAATACTATTCCACCGTTCCAACAAAGTCCGGAATAGACTCTCAAATTAAAAAACTGTGCAGACATTGAAGAAAAAGGACAAAAAAACCACGTCAAGATTAAAAGTAACAATCACTGGTACTTCACATGGCGTTTTCCGAAAATTCAAACTACACAGAAAATTTTCAAATGCACATTAGTTCTCTAAAATCCAGCTACTATTTCCATAAGTCATTTCAGCCACTGAGGAGCCTGACCTTTGCCATCTTTGGAAATATAGGTCTGCAAGAGATTAGCCGCCTTTGGATAAAAGCCGCGGGCTCCTCCGTTCCTGCTTTCACAGATCTGAGCCACAGCTGGATTGTGAAGGTTAAAGACAATCCTGCCCGAAACCACCTTTCTGCAGCTGCGAATGTCCCCTCACACAAACCAGACGCTGTTTACACCGTGCCAAGGTCTGCTCACCTGGAAACGGAGGAAAAAGGCCCTAAAAACTCCCCGGTCCTGAAGGGAACTGCTTGGTTTGGTGAATGAACACCACCAAAAATAATTTAAATCCCGCATAACCCAGCAGCAACGACAACAAAAATCTCAAGACCTCCTGGTAGGACAGGTGGGACGTTGAAGTGCCTCGTATTATCTCTTTCCTTCACATCTAACTCATCTGTTCTTTTCTTCTATTGAGAAACACAATCCGCATTGTTCAGTTTTGCGCGTGTGCGGTCGATGTAACATTCTGTGCTAATTAGTTTACTAGCAATTAAAAATAAAACCATGGCAGAGCTCCACTTGCCAGTTTCACCTTGTCACAAATGTGCTTCATGTTCACTGTGTCTTAAATAAAACGTATCACTAGCAGGGAGAGATCTTTTCCATCAGTTTTTTTTCCCACCATTTGGTATAATTATTCCTGACAATTTGCCCATCACACTGTACGAGTCTTTCCAGAAGGAGAAAAATACTACTTTGTGTTCTTGTGATCACAAGTCTAATTGAGCAGAAAACAAATCTGTTAAAAAGAAAGGAAAGAAAGAAAAAAAAAGAGAGAGATTGAGGAAAGACAGGCTAATGTTTCACTCCGTTAAAAATAATATGATGAGCAAAATAACAAGCCAACCTGCTACCCACCACTCCTGGAAATCTTAATACATTTTCTTCCCCTGATTTCCAGAGGAAGTCTCAGCAGCAGATGCTGGTTTAATGTAACCGATGATGACATTCAGGTCTGTTTTACTGTGACGTACTGCCTTTTTTCATAGTTTTTAATTACGCCTATCACGATCCCTCTCAAGCTGGGCTATGGCGATTGCCAGGTCGCAGTGGTACATCGCTGCCAGCGCCCACGCCGGCTGGGGCGAAGGCCGCTCTCCCTTTAATCCGCGGCAGCCGAAAACGAGGTGCCACGTGTGTAATTTAAACTGACAGGAAACATTAGCATTACCGTACACTTTGTCAATTAAATGATGGTTTAATCAGTACAAATCTGAATGGTCAAATAATGTTATAATTAAAAGGAAATAATGGAAAGTGCTTTGGTGATTAATTAACAGAACAGCAAGTACCAGCAGCACATCTTGTATGTGCTATCGCTCCTCTCCCGCTGGCGCGGCCGCGGTGGGGGCGGCGGGAGGCACGCTGACCTTGCAGCCCCAGAAAATCCATTTCGGAGCTGCGGATCCAGCAGCAATGGCAATTTTCACAAGCTCAAATAAATGAGGGGGAGCTTTACCTTTTTACCTTCCCCGCAGTGCTCTTCAAAGCACTGCCATATACAATCGCTAGCGACTCTGGGCTTTTTTTCTTTGTGTGCGTGTGTGTGTCTGCCTTTACAAATAGGACACTGGATATCTCGTAAACCCGGGACACCTTGACATATCCTGGAGCACCAGAAAATAATGCACGGTGTTTATCTCCCACTGGCTGATGTCTCCATCAGCCCAGCAGCTCTGGCCCGTTTTTAGCGCACTGGTGTCCAACGAGCCACGCACAGCACAGGTTGGATGCACAAGTGCAACACACAAGTTAAACACAAATATCTCAATCATTATAGGAGCGCAGCACTAACGAGGAAGCGCTTGCACTGGCACGTCTGATGTACATTAGCGTGCATCGTATAAAGTAGGAAAAGGTACCCTTAAAGTGTGAGGAGGACTTTCAGGATTCAAGAAAAATTGATCCAGTTTTCCAATGTTGGGTGCTAATCTCTGGGTAGCAGACACCTCGAAAGAAACTTAAAAGTATCAGGGGTGTTGTAGGAAAGGCCCCAAACGAAGGCATGCAAAATTTCAACCCCTTTTTGTATAATACATGAGATTTAAAAATCTGTCCTTAATTTGAGGGGGGTGTGATCAGGCCTTAGAATCCGCCCTAGTGCTCAAGTTCAGTGTGCTGGATGTCACCGGGATGGCAGCTCTGACGTGACTGCCTGGCCTCCAGCACACAAAGGCCGGTACCATAACTGCCACCCTTTCACTTTGGGCCATCCATCCCCCTTGTAACGGCCAATAAAAACCCAGCAAATGGACGTGTTAAAAACAACTAATGGACCAGGAAGAGAGTCAGGTCAAATCCTATTATTCAGAACGGTGCCAGCACACCCAGCACACTGTCTAAGGCCCAGGGTTAGTGAACAACAGAGATCTAAAGACTCTCCAGCCAAATCTGTCGTGTTTTGCCTTATTACAGTGTGTCATACAACAAAACAGCAACATGCACATTCAATCACGGGTAAAACGAGGGTGGGATGTTATATTTAATATTTATACGCATGGCATACTGGCAAAATTACTGGCATCTGTATGTGTGTGAATGACTGTTTTGAGGAACATGTGTTGTGTGCAATGCTGTTTATTATCAGTAAATGAAGCCAAAAGCTAAGTTGAAAATGAATGCTAAATTAAAAATTATATAAAATGGAGTGAAATGATTTAATTAGCAGATTGTAAGTGACATGCTTTACTATTAGAACTAGCTTGGGAGGGATTGAGGGAAGGGAGGAGGAAAAAACCCCAACTTGACTACACACACAAGGGTGGAAAAACATTTCTTTTTCCTCTGTCTGTGGAGTTACAAACACAGTAACATATTGTCCTGGTGTTTATAATCACAGACTCTGCTGCCGTCACAGTACTTGCTTAATGAGGCAGCCAGTTAGAAATAATGAGACTTTGAAACAAATTGTTCTCGCTTCTAAAAAGGGAAAGAGAAAAGACGCGTGGTACTTTAATACGGTGCAATAGGAGTGTTTTGGTAACATCTCTATACTTAACTCCTCGCACTGTATCTCTCCAAAGGAATTTGTAAGTGGGCGAATGTGTTATGGTTTCTAACAAAACTAAGAAAAAAAGCTCTGAACTCTATTTCTTCCCAGGTTTTTCCATTAACTTGTTGCACAGCCGCGTTTAGGAAAGCACTGCTTGCTAAATTAATTAACATATGTGGAACGCTTTGAATATTTCTGCTTGGTCTCTATCTTTAAAACCGAATATTCCACTCCTATAACGATCTTCTATTAAAAATGCCAATATTCTTTGCCAGCAGAAACGGATTGAGCTTCTCTGTGCTACAGGAGCACAGCTGGAAAGCAACCTGCCGCCCCACCTGCTAAACGGCACACAGGGGTGCAGCAGAGGGTGCCAAATCCAGCTCCCAATCCTACACCGGGCAGCTCCGCATCCACCACAGGCAGCGAAATAAAGCGGATTTGCGGATTCTTTTTCCCACTGTTTCCCTGGCCACCCCAGTCCCAGCACCATCCTCCTCCGCACAGGTTTAGAACAGCACGGGAAGCTCAGAGCCTGGCCGCTGTGTCCCCTAACCTTAAGCCTAAGCCTAAGCCTAACCCTGGGCTGCCTGCCAAACTCCTACTCCCGACAGTGGAATCACCCCAGTCTGCTCCGTGTTCAGTATCACCTAAAAAAACCATTACCACGCACAAGCCCCTCTTTGATAAAATAATTATATATATATATTTTAAAAAATATATATATATGTAAAAATAAATAAAATAAAATAATTCAGGATCCAGAAAAATACAACGACCTGGGTAAGCCTTTCAACAAAAAGCCTTTAACTTGTTTTCATCTCCAAATACCAAAAGAGCATAAACGTGAATAGATTTGGTATATACGGGCACCAATACTTCTGGTCTTTTTGATGGAAAACCATCAGTGGCTGTCCTAGGGTGATCAGCAGTACTGAGACTCTACTGCAAACTACAGAACACAAATAATGAGGACTATATATCATGTGTAGATTAAAAAAAAAGAAAAAAAAGTTCTCACAATTCAGCATGGCTGCACCTTTTAGTTACTTCTTGGTAGTTTTGATCCAGGAACAGGTGCTGGGTTATATGAGCTCTGTCTCTCTCGAAAAGCCAGAAAGGCCACGGATTTTGAAGTCTGTATGTAAGACAGCAAGCCACGTTACTTTCTAGGCATCTATTGTTCATTGAGAAGCCTCTGATCAATTTGCTTTCCATACAACTACCTGCTAATTTTTAAAAAATATAGAAAATCAAGAGGGAGGGCGAACTTAACAGAAACCACTGCAGATGTGTTTGTTTATAGAAAAAATGGAAGGCTGGCACAGGGGGTGGGAGGGTTTTTTCCTAGTCTCCCATGTACTCCTAAAATGGGCTGTGCATTGCCTGGGAGTAAATCAATACTAAGCACAGTCCAGGCGAGACTGCCATCTTACATGAAGCACTGACTGTAAAATAGACACAAAAGACACATGATACTCTCTGAGGTCCCCAGCAGCTATAATATCCATCCTTGGCAGCTCGCTTGACATTTCCTTGCCCTGCTTCCCAGTCCCCTTTCTTCCTCCCTCCCCTCTCTCTAACAGCGATGCTCTGCCTCTCAGGGGCTCGCCGACCGGGTGAACAGATAACAAACCTGTCAAGAAGGGTTTAGCTGGGGAATAAATCCTGCATTCGCCAGGAAATGATGTGTACAATGGGAAAATACAAGGGATGACATGAGCCTTCCCTTCGGAGAGAGCGGCCGAGAGATTCTTAAAATGTTACAGCGCGCTAAATGGACATTGGGAGGGCTGATTAGATCCTATCGCGGACATTTCAAGTGGCTCCTTCCTCCTCACTTCTCACTGCTACCGAAGACACACAAAGAAAGCAGACAAAGCCCACCCCTACTCCTGCTCCTTAAAATACATATATTTTTAGAGGCTTGACCGTGAGGAAAGTGGGGTTGGCATGTACTAAGCTTAAGGTCAAGGCTAAAATCTTTTTGAGTGGCAGGAAAGGTTACACGAAATCCACTGGGTAGTTACAATTTCCATTTATAAAAGGAAAATATAAAAGCAAGAACCTTATCTTGGTGACTTAATACATGTCTCAGCTTATTACTGTTTTCAAAGGGCCTTTTGCACAAATCTGATTTGCACCAGTGCAATAAAGATTCATTATCCTCTTATACAGCAGACTTTACATTTCTGCTCAGGATCTAATTATGAAAAACAGGAACCATCCCATAAACAGTTGCTACTCGTAGTAGGAAAGCACTTCCATTGGAGTAAAAAGGTAGCTCAGAAAGCTTGCTGGGAAGATGGCTGTAGAGGCCTGAGGAATCTTCCCACACAAAATGGTTGCCAATGCATTTTCCAGCCTCCAAATCCACAATGCTATTTTTTTTTCTCTTTTAAAATACCTTTTCAGATACTGATATCACAGTGTAAAATCGACTCCAAGTGACGGTTGTTACAGAAAAGCACGCCCATTAAGTGTACATTGAACGATATGGGTAGATACTCCGTCGAGACAAACTGTGAATAAAGCAACGGTAATTTGCACAGAGAAAACCTAAAATAGTTTGGTTATCTCAGATAAGCCATGGAACAATTCCTTAAAGTTTGATTTATTTCCTTTACCGACCAGGAAAACAGAGATTTTTGGTAACTTTGGAAAAACTGCTGTTTAAATACCCATTATGAAGCCAAAGCCACTCTGAAGTAAGCAAATAGCCAAATACAATTGACGTGATGTTTCTCAGCTGGCTACGGAAGCACGAACGTATTTAGAGCAATGACAGCAAGTGTGTTCCAAGAGAAGCTACAGCCAAGTGTCCATAAACCATCATCTGAATGGCAACTTGTTCCTTGAGATAATAAAGGCCGGACTGTTCAGCCAACTCTGCTTATGCATCTTTAAATCCATACATAGCATCTGGCTACTGGTAAACTACAGTAACATAACACAATGCAATAAACCTTGTTTGCAACATCCTGAAGGAACAAAGGCTTCACTAATGATATTTTAATGAGGAAATGCATACGCTAATTACTGCTGTCTTCTAACCGGCCTAAAAAAAATCCTGCACCCAGGAAATACAATCCTGAACCGCATTTTCCTGAAGTTTTCCTTTTTTGTTGTTTTCTTTGGGTTGGGGTTTTTTGTTCTCGTTCTTGGTGGACTAGACAGGACTGAACAGCAGTGCCACATAAATGGCTTCATCTAAGAGGAAAAAGGATGATCACTGTATAAGATATTTTCCTTTTTTTATTCTGTGTGTTTGCTTAATTTGCAACTGATATTTTAAGGAAGAGACACATAAAGTACTTAGCTATTATTAGGGGAATTAGGCAACCGAATCTGATCCTGTTTATGCACTAACAGTAATGAGTGATGCTCTGGTTTGGCACAGACAGCATTTTATTACTGCAGGGCCGCAGACGCTGGGACTCGCAGTGACCCTGCTCTCAGAGGTTCACATCTTATTTTCTACTGTTAAGTGTTGCTTTTTTTCCATTTCTGGAGGGGAAGAAGGTCACTTCTCACTATTACTGTTCCATTAACTTACACTACAGCACACACATTCTTAATCCAATAGCATCTTACGTTGTGCCTTTTCGCTCAATAACGCATTCTTTTCTGAAGCCTTGCCCACATTGCCCAAATTAATACCTGAGGTTCTGCAGCTATCAAGAGCAGAGAAGAGAAAATGTTTAGTGAGGGTATTGAGGGGCCCAGGCACTGTTACACCAAATCTAGTTTTCTTTTCACGTTCGCAGTTGTTAACTCTGTGAGTGATGGGCTCTCACACGTCCACAGATCCGCAAGCACTGGAGGTTGATTCTCATTCACACTCAGCATCACCGAGAACCAGACCAAACATGTAATTCTTCAAGGCTTACACTTCCTGAATAATGCTGATGTCTCACAACATTTCTTAACGCGCATTAGACGAGACAAAACTTGCATCTTAGCAATGTTTCGTTTTACAAACAGCACTGTTTGATCAAGGTGTTATTTGGAGACAACAGGACTACGTGGCAGCCTTCCCACCCACGCTGAAGGGAGCACTGGGCCTCGGGGTTTGATGCAGCTATCACCCTACTAAATAGTGACTTTGTTCACCTGAAAGAAACGACGCAGCCATTACTTGTGATTCATGTATGCACTGCAGCCTTTCAATAACATTGTCAACGTAATTCTATCCGGCAATTGCTCTGGGTGCAAAAAGTTGCTCTAGTTCAACTTGTTCCGCCATTCCTAATTTATCTCCTTTAATAAATAAAGAAATAAATAAGCAGGAATGTTTTATTTAAGAATCTGATTCTAGACATATCAACGCATTAACACGCATCCCTGCAGATTCAGCCTTTCCTGATTGAATTCTGGATTATTTCTATTCAGTAAATGCAACAGGAAAAGTCCGGGATGCCAAGAGAATAACATACTACACGCTGGTGTTGTGATGACATGCTCCGAATACTCCCCTGCCAAAACGAAATTTAATTATAGCCATTGTTTGTATTATTCAAACAACTATTGACAGTAAATCTATCTAGCATGACGTTTGCTCTTTGTATTCATTGCAGTCTTTAGACTGGAAGAAAAAAAAAAAAGAAAGAAAGAAAAAGGAAACGTTTTCCCCCCTTCCTCCTTCCCTGGTATCAGGCTACATGAGGCCACTGAAGCCCAGTTGATTTCCCAAGTCCAATTATTTTGCAGTACACAATCCTCTAGAATAGCACTCCTCACCTGGGGACTCCGTCTGCCTAAACACACTGCACTTAATAGAGTCCCTGAAGTTGTCTCCATTTCATTGCTTCTAACTAATAGGCTGTGATATTTTTTTTCCCCAAATAGAGCAGAGCTCTTCCCACCCCCCTTGCCCATCCTCCACAGAAAATCCAAGTGGCTAACGAGGCAATAGGAGCCTGCCTGCCCATCTCCCGTTGCCGTATCTTCACTACCACCTACTGACTGCAGGTCTGAAAGCCACAACCACCTCATCTGCAGCATCTCCGAGGCCTCCTCCCAGCTTCACCTTTCTCATTTCTTAAAAATGAACAGAAAACATAGTCTTGTATCTGGTGCATACTGGCATCAATGCTGTTAGACCCCTTCAGGTACCAGGCTTGTTAAAAAATGCTGTCTCTAAACATGTTGGTGATTTTTAATATAATCTGGCCTATTTTTACCCTTTTTTAATCTCAAGCTATTGTCTGTATTCATGTGCAACAGGCCAGGTCTTCAGCAGCAGAAAGAAAACTGCAAGTTCAGAAAAGAGAACAATGTGAATTGTTCATCAAAACATGATCTCCTGCCTCACTTTTCTTCTAAATCCCATTGCTTTTGCTTTTCTTTTCCACCCCAATTTCAGTGACTGTCTCGACCAGCCAAAGCCCAGTTACACAGCGCCTGTCCTCACCACATCATCTTGGAAGAGATACATGAATCAAAATACTAAAACTGCCAATGTTTGCAGGTATTGAGGTTCAAAATGTACGAGGATTTTGAGGGGAAGGTGAAGGGGAGTATTACTAGCATATTTAAACGATCCCACACAGCTGTTAGGGACAGCACTGCTCACTAAGGAGTCTGGGCAGTGTTGAATTTGAGCTGCCTCTTCCATTTGTCACAGGAAGGCAGGTGTCACCCCGTTCTGCGGCAGGACACAGGGGAAGGTCTTTTACAGTCACTCACAGCAAGCAAAACGTAATCCCTGGGGAGCGGGAGCTGCCCAGCCGTGGGCCTGCAGGGAGACTGCGCCCTGGCCTCCCCGGCCTGCGCACACTGCGCGAGACGGAGAGAAGCTATGGGTTTTCAGCCCTGAGAGAAACCGAGTCTGATCTCCCAGCCGGCCCTGCCTGAGACGGGGCCGGACTAGAGACTGCCCGAGGTCCCTTCAACCTCAATCATTCTATGATTCATTAAAGTGGCAGACTAGAATTGCACTGATCGTAGTTAAAAACAACAACTAACTGCATTTTAAAGCTGCCTCAGAGGAGGTGGCAGAGATGTATGGGCATAAAAGGCTAAAAAGGCACAGACAGCCCTGTTATGAAGGGCTCTTTGATTTTGCAAAATCAGCTCCCGAGTACGAATCGCTCTGAAAAGCAGAGCTCTGAGGGGAAATGAGAGGTGAACGCCTGATCTGCCCGTGCCCCACAGCTTTCGGGGTCGCTGTGTAGGAGGATGGGTCGAGGAAGCGCCCTGGTCCCCTGGCAGCAAGGACAGAAGCTCCAGCGACTCTGAGCATCTCACTCATCATCTGCTGCTGCCTGACAGCTGCCTCCATGCTCTGCCACACCGCAACGGCGAGTGACAAGATCCAACACTTCAAAAGAAGGGAGAGAATATCTTTACGGTCATGCTTTAACTACAGTGATGGCTCAAGGTCTTTTTTGTCCGTTAAACTGCATACTGATTTTGTAAAACTATAAATAAATATAAGGAAGTAAAAGTTACATTTTTTGGGTGACAAGTGGAAAACCCTTCCCAGGCCACTGCTTGTCTGATCATCTACTAATGTTTCTACCCTGATTATCTGCTGTGAGGAAGAAGTGAAACATTTCCCCATTTCCGATTTAAAATCCAGGCAAAATACACAAAAATTATTAGGACTGTATCTTGTGAGACCTTCCTATATGATTTGAGCAATACACAAGATTCTGGAAATGTAAGAACTCACACTGAAACAATAAAGAAAACTAAACCATTAATTCAACCTAGAATATCTATTTAATCCTCAGTAAAAGACAAATTTCAGCTTGTAGTTACCTCAGCCTGGTAAAACCTGCAGAATTCTATCATTTCTAGGTGTGGTCACATAAGTAAACGTTGGGATTTTCAAAAGCTACCGACAAACTTAACTTTTAGATGCCAAGTCTTTGTTACAAACCAAAAACCTTCAGTCTTAAAATTTGGTATTAAACTGAGATGTTCTTTATTGCTAATCCCATCAGAAAAATCTCTGCAAGACACATGGGATACTCTGTGAGTCCCCAGAGATCCACATGGCAACAAGTACAAGGATTTTGGAAGCAGCAAATACTTGGCGCTCTCAGTGGCCCCAGAGAAGTGGTTGGTGCTTCTCTCCTCCTGCACGGCTCTGATAACATCACTTCTACCCTTCTGTCTTTCAGGTTTTGCATTTTATCATGGGGCTAACATGGTCCGTTTGCCTGGTGAAGATGAGCTGTGCTGGCCTAGAGTGCCGGTGCTACATACAGACTGAAATACCATCAAACCAGAGCCGTCTCAGAGCTCACAGTCACTCCTAAGTTCCTGTATTTTGTTACTTAAGACAAGACAGTAAGGTTTAATCACATGTGACATTTAGCTTGAGGTAGAATAAGTACACTTAAATCACCTTTTTGACCAAAACTGTCTTTGATGTTCCCATGGGAGACACTTATTGTCTTCGAAGGTTAAAACCCTGACTAACTCCAGCAGGTAAAATGACAGGAGCTCAGGGATAAAGCTGGAAATCTCCAGAGTAATCACCCAGCTGAACCTCATTTCTTCCACCCAACTTATCATGACTGTAATACGTAACTTGCAAATATATCCTCTATTTGAAAAGATTTCCTGGAGAAGGGAGAGCTTCCCTGGTTTGCAGACACTAGCGTTACGGTGTTTTTGCAGAGCACATATTAAAATGCATAAAGACATAACTAGGGTTGTCTGCATGTTATGCCACTATTCTTAAGCTGTTATGTTACTAAGCCACATTGGCGTTTTTCAACTTTCCTTTGATGTTCCCTCTATTATCTTTTTATAGCATAATCACACATTTTGGTATGTTGAAGATCAAAGGGAAGCTGGAGCTTCTAAGGCTAAGCCTGGATATGGGGCCTGTAACTAACTGAATTCATTATATTTAATAATATTCTCTAAGGAATGGCAGGCAAAAGTCATATGAAATGATAAACATGAAGGTAAATAGTGAAAGACTACTGAAGGAAGTTTAATGGGAGTTTTGTCTTACGCTTCTCTTAAGCTCCTGCACTAACCCTGTCACCCTCCACTACGTGACTGATCAGGACTCGCTGGCATTTATGTCTCAGCTATCCGGCTGTGACAGCTCTTAATGCTCCAGCTTCTTCACTTTGGCTCCTCTTTAAGCACGCCTTGCAACTAAAAGTCTGAAATTTATTACAGATTAAGATATTCTTACACAGACTGCTTTAAGCGACGCTTAATTGGACAATGCCACGATAAACAAATTGAGGCACTTAAAATAAAACTATTCTCAAAGCAGACAGGTGCACATAAGAAGAAACCAGGTCCTTAAAAAGAACCTAATTCCTTTAGGCTCCCATGGAACTTCCATGTCAAAATAACTCACCTTCTAGCGGGCTTGGTAAGATTAAAATTAGTTCTAGCTGGCATCACCAGAAAGCTATAACACACAGCTGAATGACACTCAAAAAGGTGTAAAATTCTTTTCTACTTTAGAAAGTACAACGAAAGGTATTCTCACTTGATCCTTGGAGCTGAATGCTTACTGATGAGTGAAAGTGCAGCCATATCAATTACCGAAGAATTGGCTGTAAGAAAATAGCCACTGAATTGCACAGCCACATGTCATTAAGGGCTTGCTGTTCACCCTTCAAATGGGGAAGGTGATCTGAATAAAGCTGTAAAGTGTGCTAATTGAACAGCGCTGCTAAACCTCCGCGCACATACAACTATCAAGAACAGAACCCCTCCTTTGGTTAGATATGGTCTTGGGTTGTAATCCAACCAGTGTAAGAAGTTATCCGCCCTTGCAGCCGAAGCGCAGTAACCTATTTGATGAAACTGCTTCAACTGGCCTGTTCCAGGGGGAAATAAAACAGGTCAGCATTAACCACCTTCGGCAGCAGGTTCGGGTAACTCGTTTCACTTCACACGGAAAGCGGGGGTAGAAGTCCCTGTGCTGTCAAATCTTGCCATTCAGCGACGTGGTGAACATGGCCAAGAGAGGGAAGGGTAGGCAAGACAGTTTTTCTGGGGCCTGTCAAAAAATAAAAGGTCTAGAGAAATGAGAAATTCACTGTCCTCTGTTTCTGCAGGTTCCTGGACTGAGGCATCACTGGAGGTATCAGTATGGGCAGAAACAAGACATGAAGATGGAGCCGAAACTGTTAGCAATAGGACCTGAAAACACTTTGGATGGCTCCATAGCTGTCAATTGCCAGCTGGGAATAGGTCATTTCTTAATCACCTCAACTCCACTGCAAGAGAAGATCTGACTAATTAGGAAGCGATTTAGGACACAAACACAACTGAATTAACACTATTTTAAATCTGAGTCAGAGCCCACCATAGAGCTGCATGGGGTTTTGCCAGATCACTTTAAATTCACGCTTCTAATTAAGCTGAAATAACCTCTCAAGAGCCTTTTTACAACCAAGCCCTAACCTGAACATAGCTCTGCCCTTTCTCTGATGGCATTTCACAGATGAGGAATCACCTTCACCTCGCTCAGGAATCATCCGTGGAATCACCTTCACCTCGCGCAGGACTCCCAAGGGCCTGACAAAGGGACACCAGTGCCATTGGCAGCAGCTGAACTGGGAGTACTGGGAAATCCAAGGGAAATTCAGCCAGGACCAAGTGACTAAGTACTGGTTACCAAACCTCTAACGATCAAAAGCCACCAGGCAATCTAGTTCAATCCATCATCTGAAAGATGTCGCTTGTTGCGGATGTCACATCTGAAAGATGGCTTCTGCTGGTCTCTGTTGCAATTCTTAGTACTTAAAGGAGGGAAGACTAAAAACTCCTGAAACTTCGGTGCTATTCTGTTAGCTTGAGTATTCTGTAGAAAACGTGAACTTACAAAGACTATCCTGACTTAGCTTTTAGAAATTTCAGTTTAATAGGAGAGGCAAAAAAAAAGTATTTTATCTTTATGATATCACTGACATAAGATACACATGTATCCCACAGGCATACAACACATGCAAGTTTTTCTTGTGCCCCTTGAGTGCTTTGAGTACTTACATACACTTGGTCCTCTCCAAACTTGATGCTTTTAAGATTCAGCATTTAAACCCATTCAGAGTAACCAGCAAACCAGCTTAATACCTTAAGAGTGAACTCATCCCACCTTGTGTATGCTGGTCACGCTGAATCCTGTCCTAAGTGTTTTGATGCTCAGATACACGAGAAATTCCCCTTGAGAACGAACTGAGGATTCAAACCTGCCTGATACTGATGCAGAACCTCTCAATTCCTTCTCCTGCTCTCTCTGTTTATTGAAATCCAAACAATGGATCCAAGGAGTTTATTTTTAGAGTATTCTTCAATTAATCTTAGTTCTCTTGATAGACAACAGAGAGCTAATATTGTAGCTCTGCATTAAGCATGCTCATTCTTTTATCTCTATTTATTGTACAATAATTTAACTTTATTGAAGTGAGGGTTTCAGTCCCCAAGGCAGATTCAAGTGCTGAGCCTGGGTATTCTGGTGTACCAACACTCCTTGTGCTTGTATTTGCCTTATTAGTGCCAAACTTCCCCAAACCCGAACCTTCAACATAGAAGCACATTTGCAATCTATATATTTTCAGTATTTAAAACTGTTCTTTTTGAAACATGCAAAAGATTCAACATTTTCCACAGAATACCTGTTTCTCTTAAAAGAGTCACCTCAGCTGGTACGAAGTTCATTATCTCCAGGAAATATCCCAAACTGCTGCTACACCTACGATCTAGTCAAGAGACAGAGTTTAATTACTTATTTTTGTCCAGAAAGAAACACTAAAAACCTAACCATCTGCAAAGCCCAAATCCAGATGACACCGTATGAAGATCATAAGCTCAATGCTAAAATTACTATTTATTAAAAAAAAACCAACAACTTGTCAAGCAAAACCTGACCTTCTACAAAGACTTTCAGCTCTACATACTGGATGTGCAACAAGACACGACATTTTATTCTAAGGCCTGGAAATAGGAAGTGAACTCACACCCTTGCTCAAAGGGAACTATGATTTTAATACGTTTGAAACAGTACTGCAAAATCATAGTTCCCTTTGAGCAAGGGTATGAGGAGAAAAAAATAATAAAAGATAATAGGACCTTCTTGTACCCACAGCTTTAAGGATGTGATTAAAAAAGACACTGTATTTCGTGTGACGTTCAGAATGGCCCAGTCCCACAGTGAGATATGGGAAGTGCTAATACGATCGACCAGTAACACCTCCACGTTTTATTACGAGTCATTAGTGAAGCAGTGGGTCACATTATCATACACAGGTATCGCATCAATGCAATACGACATCTCTGTGTTACTATCCTTAAGTGGAAATAAAGGTACAATAAGGCAATAAATATATTGTCCTCAAAAGTAACAGAAACAGAATCGTGCTTGGTTTGTTCTTGTGGTACAAACACTGGCAGGCACCTCCTAAACATGCTGGAAATCAACCACAGAAGACAACTGATTTGGTTTTTAATTTTTTTTTTTGAGGGGATTTAGAAGTCACTTCTGTCATATCAGTCAAAGCACTAGAATCCAATCCCAGCAGATTACTATAAACCCAGAGGTTGCTGTTTTCAAAGCTGTCAATGGGATTTAGATGCACAATTCTAATTTCTTTCAAAGGAGCTGTAATTCCAAGCCCAGACTTTAAAACCATTATATTTACCTATGTGTCTAAAGACACAACCAAAGTTGAGGGAGGGCTGGTTTTGATAAATAAGTGGTGAAGGCAAGAACAACAAACCTAAGGGAACAATAAAGGTAATGGATTACTGGTAATGTCAGAAAGATGTCTCCAGCTAGAGAGACCTACTACAGACTCATTTACAATGAAACGAAGCAACATATATAATATTGTACATTTGGGGGTTGCCTTTTGTGAAGGCAACTCAAGCCATTCTGTATTTTACTTGCATTTCATAGTATCACTGGAGGTAACTATTAAGCTCATTTTACTTGTGAGTAGGTTGAGACATAAATCCAAGGTTATAGACAAAATCTCTGATTCAGCAAAGCACTTAAGCACATGCTTAGCTGTAAACACATGTACCATCCCATAAAAGTAAAGATAATCATGTGCTTAAGTGCTTTGCTGAATCAGGGCCAAAGACAATAGCAGAGCCAGCAAGAGAAGCCAGGCATCACTAAAACAACGAGACAACTTTCCCTGCAACATAAATGTTATAAAAAGGAATAGATCATAAAGAGGATGGTTATGACTTTTTAGAAGAGTTAAGAACAGCTGTCACAGGGTGGGGGGTAGGGACTAAGAATAAACAGGCATTTCAATATTGGTTTTCACAGCATCCTTAAGAAAGCAGAAGGTAATTTCCTTGCTATTTCACCTCATGCCATTCTTTGAAACCTGCTTCCTCGCTCAATGAAAACCACGCTGCATTACCTAGCAGTTCTGCTCATTTGATTTAAGATTGATCACCATTTATTACTGTATCTTCGACTATTTTAAAAAAGGAGATACAAGAAAGAGCAGACAGGTGAGTGAGAGCAGGAACTAGGTGCCAAGTGGGAAACAGCAGCATTTTTTTCCTTGTGATTTTTATTAGGTAGCAAATCGACATCCCACTAGGCATCCATCTGTGGTCAGCAGTAACCAACACAACACTCAGGACACAGGCGGTATTTTCAGCACTGAACCTGACCATCAGGCAGGCTGGGGATGCTCCGCTCCGACTCAGAGCCCAGCCCATGCGGACCGTCCGGTCCCTTCTCGAGAACACGCGCCCATTGGATGTGGCCTCACGAACCTGAGCGCTGGGCACCCAAACAGGCCCGGGGATGAAACCCGAGGTGAGGAAAGCTCTTGGGGAGATACCTAATTCGTTCAAACAGCCTGCTGTATGGTTTTAATACATCTTCTCAATACATTTGAGAAACCTTACAGGATTTTTTTTTTGGGGGGGGGTCACGCATCTGCTCTGCTTCTGTTTTAGATTGTCTTAAACTGTCCAAATTCAATGTTTCTCCTACATAGCTTTGAGCTGAAATTACTCTCTCTCCTTTCCATGGAGCCAAAAGCGTTGTTATCTAGATTCCCTGAGAGAAGCAGCAGGTATCACGGTGCTAACAGCACATTTGGTTCAGATTAACTTATCTCCCCCTCGTGCAGGATCGTAAAAAGTTAATTGGAATACGCAGCTCCAACACACACCGCAACGTGAGCTGGGCCAGCGAACACGAAAACCTAACCGTGGGGCAGCTCTGTTTGGAAACAAGCTAAAACCTGTCAAATTGCATTATGAGAAAGCAAAGGGCAACGTAATTTAAGCAAGATCTGGTTTCTTCTGGCATAACCCTGCAACCTCCTATGGGACACACCACGACGTCACATCAACCAAACTCTCCTTCATAGGCAGAGATGCCTGCTGCTGTTTTCCCAGCTCTGCCCCTGGGCTATATGGCAAAAAGGAGATGAGAAAGGTAAATCAGGGCTGCCAAAGCTGGTCAGGACCATCCAGGCCGACCAGAACTGCCCAAGGGGAGCCGGTTCCAGCCCTTCCCTGGGTTTTTCCACAGCAGCGGTCACTGCTCTGGAGCCCAGAGCCCCGAGCCAGGAGTCTCGTGAAGCAAATGCAAGTTTGGAACTGGCTTCTTCAGTCAACAGAATCAATAAAGCAATCATCTGGGTTTAGATGATGTCTCACAGCCCGGTTTATGTAGTCATTTCCTTCTCAGTGTCCTAATGAACGGCTTCCTACTCTTCAAAATTGTTTGTAATTAGTTTTGGTTAAAGAATAAATTAATAATTAACTCCCCATCAGCGATAATGCAATTTACAGCGTACATGAATCCCAGAGTTTGGTACTCAGAGCTTAAGCATACCTCAATAAATCCATCAATCCCTCCGTTCTCCTGCAGCTACACCTCTTCTTACCGAGCCCAGCACTAAGCACGAGGCTGTGGGATTCCTTGAAGGACAAGGTCATGTGCTGAGCAATCCAGATCCTATGGATCTGATGAATCTTTGGCAAGTAAAGTAATTGAGTGCAGGCTTTAGGTTTGCTTAGCATAACTAGGCCCATGAGAAAAAGTGGGGAGTAAGATAGCCTACGTGCCTAACGCAACTTCAAGCAGCCGTGAGTTAGAATAAAGGACAATGAGTTTAGTGTAGAAAGACAATGAGTTTAGTGTAGAAGTTAAAAGTCAGCAGGCCAGCAACTTGCAACTCTTGTAGTGAGGTAATGCTAAAAACTAGGGGTTGTGCTAACTGTAAAGATCCAATCACTTGCGGCCATGTACGGGATCAAAATACTATATATAGTCTGATGCTCTAACAATAAATTTGGCTTCTGTCTGATCATATTGATCGTGTGACGAGTCCGTGACTTCCGCGTTGACATGAGGCTTTCAGGAGTCCGAGTGAAAACCTCGGGAAGCACCGTCCCCTTCTACACCCCCAGCAGCCTTTGGGGAGTAAATCACCCCTCCAGCAGTGACAGCATCACAGATCAGGAAGGAACACGCTTCTGGAAGACCTTTTAGCACAGGTAGAGATTAGTAAGTTGTGTACTTGAACTTCACTAAATGAAAGTGCACACATTTTGTTGTGGTGGTTTGTTGTTTTTTCCAGGACTGAAAATCTCTTTTCAATGCCCTCGTGCCACAGCTCCTTATGCACACTGAGTTAAGTCATGTCGTGTATCTCTGCCCCCGTGGTGTCTCTGCGCAAGTACAAAAGCAACGCACCCTTTCCCTGGCTGTGTCTGCAAGATCGCAAAGTTCTTCAGAGGAGCATCTCGCTCTAGCTGAGGAGATATACAGCACCTTACACAATAAAGCAGTCAGCGCTTGTAGTGCTACTGAAATATAAACAGGCTGTACTAAACGTAACTCAGCAAAAGGAATTTCAGTGGGTTCACAAGCAGGAAGAAGAAATGGTAAATAGGAAACATCCTGACAGAAAAAGAAGCGACGACACCAAATAGATGGCTATTCAACACTGCTTTACAGCCTGCATGCTGAATGTTTGGGAACCAGCAGATAAGGGAAGCGTGCTCCCTCCTTCAGACACGCGTTAGCGGAGGTAACTAATGAAGTGAGCATCACCGAGAGGTTCAGCTCTGCACTCTGCCATACAAAGCCATGCTAATTCGCCCGGAAGGAAAGATGTGTTTTATAAAATTAGCCAGCATGTTTTTATAATCACTTCCAAAGGCATTCCCTCAAAATCCACTGTTATCTCTGAACACACAAGTGTAAATAACAATATCCATTATGTCGATGCTTCATTCAACACACAAAGATAACTTCTTCTCGTTTCCCAAGAGGCAGCGTCGTGGTAGAAACTGAAAAGGCCATTAACAGCCACGACCACAGCAACAGTGTGAATAATCTAATAACACCAGGTGAGCAGTCCAGAAAGGCAGATCATTAGACAGCCCTACCCCGATATTCATTTTAAGTCACAGTACCATCTCTTTCTTACGTGGAGGATGGTACATGCTCATTTCGCTTTTATTGAGTCAAAAATAAGACAGTAATTGGATTGAGGCTTTCAGGGGAGAGGGGAGGGAAAAGGATCTTCTTAGACTCCCTAATGCCAATCTTCGTGACCTGTCTGATCTCTTAGTAAATGCCACATATAGGTTAATCCTCACAAATCCTCGGTACGACCTTGTCAAATCAAACTGTTCATCAGTTTGTTCGGAGGCTACTAGATAAGAATAAACAAATGAACCCATGCTGCACATCTTCCAGCTGTCAGCGAGGAGCGCTCAGAGACAAGGTCTCTTTAGCGGGTGTGAAGAACGAACAGATCTACCTGCTTACCTCACAGACCTGTAAGTAAACTGGAGAGGAAAGGCATTCGCACACTGATAAATTTTACTCTGTGTTCCCTAGGCATTCTGTTTTCTCCATTATTTTAAATAATATTTATTTTTGAAAACATGCATCCATATTAAAAAGTATCGTAACACAATGCTGGGGAAGTGTATTACAGGGACGTGCCTCAGACACCAAACTGGTCCTTTTATGTACCAAGCAAGTAAAACGCAGCAGCATCACAACAGCCTCCCGTGCACTCGCCGCTGGGCTACCGAGCCTTCTTTTGGGGCACAACAGGTCATTTACCCCCTTTAACCTCAAGGCTACCAGAAGAGGTCCTAATGTGTGATAATATTTTGGCTGCTGTCCGTGCCTGGATTGATGCCATTCATTTATTCCACGCTGGCCTGCAGCCACCCAACAGATGGCAATGACTTTCAGATGAAGCAGGGTAATTTTGAACTAGTGACCCAAAAGGTGAAAGGTTTTGTAGCCCACTGCTTGCCCTCTGGCCCTAACATCTGTGAACCTGCCCTTTTCAAATACATTCAGAATAGTGCTTCAGGCACTGAAAAACACAGACACAGCATTACCACTTGGTGTAGTTTTCTCCCACTTCTCATAACCTTCAAAATACAGTACTATTACACCCCACTCCAACCACTCACCTAACTCTATCTTGCCATTATGTCAACACCCAAAGAGCACAATTTTGAACATCTGCTTGTCATCTTGTCTCTCGAGCACCTTTGCAATTTCTGCCACGCTACCTCTGCATCAATTGAGGACAGTCTAGTCAAAATCTATTATCTTTACCTCGTGTCTTAAGAGACAGTTTACCGCAATGCACAGATCACTGCCAAAAACAGTTTGGGTTTGGTCTTTCTCTTCTATAACCTTGTCTCATCTATGTATGATTTACCCAACAATGTTATAGTTTCCACAACTCCATCCTTGTTCAGATAGTGACTACAATTTTGTATGTATCTTGAAGGTCAAAATCTGTGGATACAAACACAGCGCAAAGTACCTGAAGAACTCCAAATCCTCTGCACGCACATTTTTCCCCCTACGTATGATACCCCACTTCCTCCCTGAAAAAGCACCCATGCTCCTGTACGGCCTACCTTCAGCGCTACTCTGTGGTTTGGGGTTGGATTTTTCCCCCCTTTTCTTCGACCACAGGATATGTCAGATTTCAAAGCCTTTCTTTCCATGTACTTCATCCTCAAGACCACGTATCACAGCAGTTGGTCCTGAGGCCAAACAGCAAAAGCTGTGCTCTTTTCCGAACCAGTGAGATCTCTCCCAGGAGTCAGATGAACACCCACTCTTTCAGGAGCAGAACAAAGGAAAACAGCCCTTCTGGTCCTAAGAAACTGTCAACTGGATTTCTAAATTACATAAGGTTTTGATGACCTTGCTCAAAAAGCAGTTCAGAGAGATACAGCACGAATTGAATTAATGGAGTAACCAGACTGGAATGCTTCCATTGCAGTGAAGGGCAAAGCTCTGAATATGCAAAGAGAATGATAGCAAAGGCAAGGAGTAAAGACGGTCAAACACAAACAAAATAAAAAAAACCCCACAAAACACCAATACAAACCCCAACAAATCTAACGTATTTGTCATCACGTTTTGTGAAGCAGTAAAACAGGTATGTGGGAAAGGCTGCAGTTTCTGCACAACTATCCCATATGTAGACATCTCCAGCTCCATCATTAATCAACACTTCTCTCCTCCGCAGTTCTCATAACAAACGCCAGCCACTAAATCCCAGTGTAAATCCTGCTATCGGTCTCAGAGTGTGAAGCAGACAGTTGACTTTAGCATTCTTCTTCATCTTCAGAAACATGAATAAATCACACACCATCAAGTTTATCATTTTTTCTCCTCAGAGAAATATGAAATATTATAGATCATCTCCAGTACATCAGTTTCTTCACAGTCCATTAACAAGCAAGGTCTATTTTTCATATAATTTACCGAACCACTGGCCTAATTTCTCTTATTTCTTTTGGAGTAGGAAACATATACAAAGCATGTTCTCCTGTTACACGTCACCCTCAACCAACCTTCGCGTCTTTCATTCCAGGGTTACAAAAAGTTTTTGGAGTTGGATAGCAGCTCTAGGTGGTCCAGATTTTACTTTTCTTTTCAGAGATGCTATGAAAAAAGCTGACTAGCAGAAATAAAACCTATCATCAGATAAATAACTTCAGATATTTCAGGCTAGATACTCAGATGAAAAAAAAAAAAAGATATATCCTGAAACACTAACCAGCTCTGAAAGGTTTGGAGTTTCTGTGGTGTGCATGTGTGTGTAAGAGAGTAAAGGTCACCAGTGGGTTTCTGAAATGGCGCTGTGCCCTCATGATCTTAGTTCCCAGATTCCTCACACGGGCACCCTGCAAACCCAACGACGACAAAAAACCCACAAACCAGAAAGCACCCTCAAAACCCCCAAGAACTCTCTCGGTTTCACAGAATACCTCTGGCGTGTAGTTGCCTCAACAGACAGACTGAAGGGAATCCTCTAAAGTCATGGCTGCAATAAGAAACGCAACTTCTGAAAAACCAATTCTTAAGAATGTTGCTGTGTATGGATGCTAGAAAAACCAAACAGACGTGCAAAAAGCAAATACTCACCATTATCTTCTTCATGAAGACCACCTCAGGTCAAGTTCTAAGTGCAGACAAAGTAGATTACAAGGTAAATTATAATGGTAAACTGGGGACAGCTCTGCTGCCACTCGCACAGGCCAGGAAAACCAAGATGGCAGCTGCCGGCCCCTGGAGGGCCTGGTGCGCTCGGGGCCTGAAGCCTCCTGCCACCTACACAAGAACCCCTGTTTTTCTTCTCAGGGCTTGTATTACTTATAAGCTCCAAATCTTCCATTTCTTTCCTTCTCTCCTCAGACTGATGTCCAAGGGCAGTTTCACAGTGGCTTCTGGTGGCTTTAAAACAGCCACCCAGTCACACATGTCCCAAACAGCAGAACAAGCACTGGCTGCTTCTGACCTCGGAATGTGACCAGTCACGCTGGATCTGGAGCCAAGAGGCCCCCCGGCCCCTCCACGGGTTTAATCCACCTCAGTGGGATATGCCAAAGCAGGAGAGCACCACAGCAAAATAAAATCCATGAAGGCAGCACCCGGCATTAAAACGTCACTGCTTCAATGATTACTCCGTGTCAGGAGAGGCTGTAGCAACGTGAGTTACACTCTCAGGATTTTTTCACAAATAATTTCCAATTCCCCTGAAGTGAGGACTCTCAAAATTGTTTAGTTGCATGAGTCTTTTGCTCCTTCTTTGCACAGGCACAACCAGACTGTAACACAAAACATTAATTCCAGAGCCAAACGTGTATTCAAAACATTAGCTCCAGCAAAAGAAACAATCAGACACAAGAGCTTTCTGCTTCATTCCCAACAGCACACTTAGTAAGAAGAGAATGACTTTATCAACAAGCAGTAAAAACCTTAGTTTCCCATGTCTGAAAGAGATTTCATTAAATGTTTCCCTTCACTAGGTGCAGATCATTATATTTCTCACAGACTGTAAGCAATGTGAGCCTGTGCCTGCACAAGGAGGCCTGAGCCCTGACTGACAGCTCCAGGAATTACGATAAAGACTGCAGGAACACAAGCAATTGTTTTACAGGAGTCCACTGGCAAACGGAATGCTTTCTTACAGGAAAAGAAAGGAAAAAAAATAAAACAACGAATCTAGTAAAGCTCTGTTTAGTGCTGTTTCTCAGAAAAAAGACTTTTAAGAAAAATTCTGTCTTGCCAAAGCATCCGGCCTGACCCGAGGGCCTGTTCCCCACCACGGGTGTATCTGCACAGTCTCGGGCTCGTCACCTTTGGCTGTTCCTCCTCAGACCAGCAAAGACACAACACCAGGCCGTTCTTGTCCCACTGGGCCTGCCCTGAGACCTGTGCTTCCCCTGCTTGCCAGCCCAACCAAATCCATGTATTTCACACACCTGCCAAATCCCTCCTCGCACTGGTGATGAGAAGCTGCCTGAAATTTCTCAAAGGGTTTGGCTGTATTATTCACGCACTGACAGGCTCCTTGGCAGTGATAAAGGCCACAGTGATGGTGAAAAAAGCTAATTCACAGCCTAAGAAGCATTAATCTCGCTACTGCAAAATGTCTTGGCTACACTGAGAGTTAGCCGCTCATGGGACAGACGTAAGCCAGAATTAAACCAAGTACATGCAGAAAATTATGCTTTTCTTGCAAAAGAGGACAGAAGAGGACAAATAACTTCAAGGCAGTCTGATGAACTATTCTTTGCTACATTTCTTACTCAGAGATGAGTGATACTGCAACAGGTGTGAGAATCATACTGCACTCTTCCTGCTCCATCTCCTTCCACACTCAGAACTCCTCAGACAATAAGCACAGTCCTGATCCAGGCAATGATATTGCGCCAT
Organism: Pampusana beccarii; assembly: GCA_013399365.1. Taxonomy (NCBI): domain Eukaryota; kingdom Metazoa; phylum Chordata; class Aves; order Columbiformes; family Columbidae; genus Pampusana; species Pampusana beccarii. The sequence goes on from VWYH01000026.1 coordinate 313,230, forward strand.
GCGGGGTGAGCAGGGAAAACCTACCTCCGACTCCAGTACTAACGAAAATTGTCTTAAAACACAAGATTCAGTCTTTTCCAACTCACTTGTGTTTCTCATCCACAGATCAATTACTCACAGGTACGGCCATTTTCTGCTACACCAACGTGGTAACCCATGGTAGCTCCCTCCTCAAAAGCTATAGTCGTGGGCAGCGGATCAGGGAGCAGCACCCAGCACTGGGCACAACTCGAGAACAACCGACCCCTATTGTGACCAAGAGACCACGTCACAGCTCACACGCACCCAGCACCCTGGAGAGGCTACATGCTACACCACTTGCGCTCGGCTTCCAAAAAAGGTATGTAAACCAGCAAAAAGGAGCTTGTAAACTTGTGTTCAATTCCTCATTTCTTCCCAGTCCTGGCCTTTAACGAGGCAGCGTGTCCTTTCGAAAGGGATGTTGTGCTGTGTCCTTTCGAAAGGGACGTGGAAAAGGAAAGAAAAAAAAACTCCGCGGATGTTGCGGCTTTGAGGCTGCACTGGCAGGAAAAGGACCAGCAGGACACCAGCATAAGGATGCTGAAGTCTATCAGCGGAGGTTTTTAGGCTCCCAGAAGGAAATGAGGACACACTAGTACAGCTGCAACACTTTAATATTTTAGCTTAATTTTTTTAATTCCCTATGGCACGTTCAAATGTATCTCTGAATAAACACTAGTGGACTTCGTATGTCTGCATGAAGGAAAAGCTGTATCCCTTTCTTTGATGCCAGCCAGCACCACTATTAAAACACGCCACAGACACGCACATTTTGAGAGACAGGAAAGCAAAGGGAGAACAGTTCCACAGAGAGCCACTCAGAGGCTCTTAATGCTACTGCTCTGATTGCCCTTATACACTTGTAGAGACAAAGCAATGCAACCGGATTGGTCATTTGTAAAACCAAATTATACTCCTCTCTTTCTTTCTTAAGCATTTGCAGTTTTTCAGAAAATGCCATCAATAGTATAAACCTCCTGGGCCTAATACAATGGACAAAGAGTAATCAATTCTTATTTATTAATCAGCCTCTATCATGATGTTCCATAATCATTATACTACGGTTTAGACACAACAATAATGAAGCTAACAGAACTAATGTCATTTGTGGTAAGATGTTGGCAGGCAATGGCAATAACATTTCTTGATAATAACAGTAAGGCAAATAGGTCTTTGTCATAAGAAATTAAAATGGACAAAAGCACACTAGGGGAAAGGAGGTTTTAGATGTCCATGTTTTCAAGTTATTTATTTTTCTGAAGAAGATAATAATGTTAGAGAACCAATCTGCATCATCACAAATTGAGGGTTTAGGGTTATATAAAATCACTTGTACTCTCAAGAAGGCACAATGATAGCATTTGAACACCCTCACAGATTCTAAATGTGCAGTGAGGAGTCAAATGAAGGAAAAAATGAACAACTGTCTTGGAAGAAAACTCTTTAATTACACTGTATTCTGCCTGGGATTGTGCCATGGAAAGCCTGCAAATCCTGGCTATCTGTACGTGCTAAAACCAAGAGCCACCCTGTAAAATTCTTTACTACTTGGTTCTCCTTGCCTGTGTGAATAGAAGAGCTTAAAAAAAATGGGTAAGGGAGAAAAGCACAAAGCAAGGAACGGTACTTAGATCCTTAGGAGCAAAGTCTACTGCAAAGACACATTGCTGGGGGTGCTTTTAGTTCTCAAAAACATCCTTGTTCCAATGATCAGAGGAATTTCTGGGTGAGAGGGATCACTGCACCACAGAAGGCACAGTTCAAAGGGACAGCAAGCCACACAGAATAATTCTGTGGCAATATGACCCCTTGAAATGCTCAGAGAAGCACAGACCTGCACCTTAAAAATCTCAACTACTAAAAAAGACAGGGTGGAAAAAAAAAAAAAAGGAAAAGGAAAGAAAAAAAAACTTGTTTATAATAAAGACTACATTCTGTAGCAATTTCCTAGATTCCTGGGGTTAGAAATCTAGATTGCCAATGGATAAGTGAGCCTTAAAATCACATCCCTGCTGACAAAAATTCATTTCTTATAACCGTCTCCATTTACCGGAATGTTGAATCTTTCCCATGGGGAAGGAACAAATGAAAATGTTATTTCTCTGCTCATGAACTCATACCTTTCTGTCTGCTTTTCACTGTTGGCAATTTCATTCTCTTCCAAATTTGACTAAAGCCCGTGACCTGGGGGAAATAATGTCTATATAATAATCTTCTGAAACTCTAATTCTGAGTCATGTTTATTTGGATGTTGCCTCGCACTTTATGAAAATTGCACTGAGCTATGAAATGTAAGTGATGTGATGTCTCTGCCTTAACATAATCATTTTGTCTGGTGAACATGTTGCAAATAATAATAATAATAATAAAAAGGGAGTCTCCTTTGAAAGCAACAAAAATAAAATAAAATAAAATAAATCCATGCCTAGTGGCAAAAAAGATGTTGTGGCACCCTGTTCCATAGGTTTATTTTCGCTGCCCCATGGAAACAACTACTCACAACTGGTAGCAAATTAATGGTGTGAGAGAGGCAAGCGGGAACATCACGGCACTGTGGCTGAGCAGCTTAATAGCCCTAAAGCTCCCTTGACTCTGTGCTGCTGAGGACCTCACTATATCCTGGCACAAAGTGTCACATCAGCACTTTGCTCCCAGTGCCTTGGCCTGGCTGAAACCCCACATCTGCATACGGGGAGAAATCAGAACCAAGTTCATAAAACATCAAATGCCTGGAAAGCATAATTATTGGCTGGGGTCTCTTGAGCAGCTTGCTGAGCAAACTCAGCAGTGGGGATGTTTGCAGTTGATCAACTCTTCCCCCAAAAGCAGAAATAACCACAGTGTCTGTTTATTGGATCCACAGCCACACACCAACTGCGTCCCTGCCCGGCCCTATAAATCTACACAAACAAAGCTGTACATTACCAGATGTTTATTTTATTTTTTTATCCACACTGACCCATAAAATCTGCAATACAGTAGATCAAATGCTGGAAATCATTAAAAACTTGCTCTGAACAAAATTGGTACCGCCATATGTTTTGGGCCTTTCTCCATGTGAAGCTCCACTTAGCTCCACAGGTGTAAATCTAGACTAACCCCATTTAGATCAACAGTTATGCCACATCTGCAGAGATGCAGCATACGAGTGTTGGAACTTGGTCTCTGATGGCTCCAGGATGAATAAAATACATAGATGTTCTTCATACGTGCAACTGAGAAAGGCCAAATGAGTGAGGAATGTTTATGGGCTGCAAAAGACAAGCCTGGCAAAAACAACCTAGGAAATTTTCAACTGATATACTTGAACATCAGATTTGCAGTGAATCGAAGCACACAGCAAGGCATGTTTGCTGCCAGGCAAATATCCCGTGAGCAAGATTTTTACAGTGCATCCTAAATCTGCAAATTGGTAGCTATAAAGCTCATCGTGAACCGTGAAAAACGGGGAACTGACAGCTCAGACCTCAGACAGCAAACAACGTATTCCAGTGTCATGTGAGAATTCATATTGCAACTCTGACACCATCTGAAAAAACAAAACAGTCTCTCAAAGGTACATCCTACAAGAACCCACGTAGACTGGGATCTTAGATGAGACAGGATTCGGGGTTCCCACTGCCCTCCAGGTTTTAGAAGCTGCCCCATTTTTCTGTGGCTATCCTGTAATAAATTAAAGCACTTACTGTCCCTGTACTTCTATCAGTAGCCTAAGACTATCGAGCATGGAAAGCATGTGTATGTGTATGAGAACGTGCGCGTCCATATACAAACGATGACAAGAAAAAGTACGAGAGAGCGGGTGTCTCTTGGGACACAAAAAGCAACGGATGAAGATGATCGAAGGAGGACGTCCATCCCCGTTCTACCGCATGAGAGCGCCGAGCTGAAATGCAGGTCCTGAACAAGAGCAGGTCACCGAACTCCTGCGCATCCCAAAAAGCGCTCGGGCAGACCCCAGCGCACGGGGTCTCCAGGCAGATTAATCCACTTCACAACCTCATCCCACAGAACATTTGCCTTCCGCGCACAAGGCGTTTAATTGGGAAGTTTTTTCCAAAAGCAGCTTTAGATCCTCGGATAAAGCCTGTTTGAGAAGCGCACGCTCTTAATTTGTTGTTAATAGCCGTGCTGTAACGTATTTTTTTAAAAAAAAACCTCTACAACTTTTTTACATGACAATGGTAAAAGGTTCATTTTAAATAATCAAGAAAGAAATAATTTCCATTAGATAAAGCAGTCAATAGCATCGGAAACGTGGCTGCAATTACTTGTTGCACTTCACAATGAAATCTTTGTAGTATAATAACCACAACATGATGAAACACATTTTGTCTCCATTTCACATGACTGACCCCAATTTTGCCAAGGACATCTGAACACATTTAACATACTGAAATCTTCCATTAGGATAATGAAAATGCACATTATTGAATTCTGTATTTGCTTTATCGTGCTACAAATAGCAAATTCAATCTTTCTTACTTTTGGTGGAGACTACACCTGCATAATCGTTCACATTTCTCAGAGGCTGAAATAAGCTACGAAATGAAGAAAGAGGAAGATGTTGACCCCACAATCCATTATGCAGCACTTAAGTGATTTTATTTGCTGTATGTGTTTAGTAAAAAGATGGCGTATAACCTAGCAATCTGCAAAAGATAGACAACTATCCTCCACAACCTCTACTAAAACAAATAAACCATGATGTACCGTGCACAGCTAACAATAGGTGCTGGAGCTGCCAGACTTCATCATCACGGATTGAAATTCAGCTTTGCTCTGAGGTACACATACCTTGCTTTAAACTCACTCTGCCATCCACAAGCCCAGTATGGAAACACATGGGCAGCCTTTTTCTGTCCTTTTGAAGAGGCAGTCATAGCTTTTTCCTGTTAAGTGCTGATGACACCTACACCTTCTATTTGGTCCCATGTCTATCTCTGCTTTGCATACAGCAATTTGCTTTAGTTTAGACCTCGGGAGGCATTTTCATCTCTTTTCTTATCCATAGATCTCCAATCACTGAACCTGAAACCCCACAACTCATATGCCCAAGGCAACACTGAGAACAGATTTACTTCAGAGAAAAAAATAATCCAGTCCTTAAGGCAGCTGGTTGAATACAGTAAAGAGAAGGCCTTTAGACTAGTGGATACGATAAGTATTTCTTCCTCTCTTTTAAAGTCAGTGGCTCAATATTTTCGTTAGCTTTAAACTTCACTGCAGTGCCAGAATTTTGGGTCATGTTTGCGGAGTCCCTAATGTTTCCTTTAGCTTCTATTTCAGTGGTTCCTACTCAGACACCAGGAGAAATCAAATAAAGCAGCCGGCTACCGGCCCACCCCTCTCCAGAAGCAATGTTTCAGCTCTGGTCACTTTTTGATACTCAAAACCAAGAAGCCAGTCACAGACCAGAGCTTTCATCTGTTAAGCTCTGTTCAATACGATCTGCGACATTTACATGTTACACATTCTACAGTCATTGCTCAAAACAATGTATGGAATGGCAATGGAATTGGAATCATGAACTCCCCTCACCAAAAGCGTGTCCCAGTCCCTATGTCTCTCCCCACCACAATTTCTGAATCTCAAGCTCATATTGCTCTGTCAATATGAAGGATTTAATCTCATACAATTTTTGAAGTCTGTTCTCATCCACAGAAAACTTTGATCTTGAAAATTACAAGTCAACGGGAAAGACATTGAGCACTCTGACTGCGATCCCAGCATCTTTCCGCTGTAATTGCTGAAAGACAAGTATGAACTGACAAAAACATTCACAGTCCCAAGAGCAAGTACGAGTTTCCAAAATTCCAGATAACCATTCTGTAAATTGCTAGCCCAGGCCTGCTAAATATCCTACAACGTAACCAGGAAGGAGTGATGCTAAAAGGTGTTGCAGCCTCTGGATTCAAAGCACCTGCATACCAGCCAAACTTCCCCTAGACCAGCTATAGGTAAAACTAACTGGAGTCAAGATGTTCTAGATGCTGCTCTACTTTAGAGGGTTCTTTTCTGCACACGGTGATAGGAGAGATGGAGAGGACAAAAATGTACTGCTCCTGACTTATGGCCCCTCCTAAAGATAGCAGATTTCACTGTTCTTTTTCTGTACTGCACGACTTTGACCTCGTGCAACCGCATGGCGCAACGCCAGCAAGAGGGAGCAGTAAAAAATAAGAACTTCCTCACAGAATCGAATGTTTTGCAGTTACCACAGACAGACGTAATCCCAAATATCTAAATACAAAGCACTGAAGACCTTGGAAAACAAATTGCCTTCATCTGTGCTTATGCGTGTTTTGAACCTCACTATCTGATCTCTAATGCAACCATTCGGCTTTATTTTGAAAGAAAAACTGTTATTGCATACAACAAACAGCCTGGGAGATCAACTAAAACTTAGAGACTCGAGTTTTCCGGCTTTCATCAGAGTGCCTAATTTACCTCCATCTACTTCATCTGAAGGAAGCTGAGTTACAACAGTGATACATTTGGAGAAAATCCCCTCAAAGCAAAAAAAACCTGTTCCATAAAACACAGAATCTGAGCTGTGGCTGAAATGCTGGCTGGATTTCCAAAACCATTCAAGCTAAATGGATTGATTAAAGAATAATTTGCACTAAGGAAATTAGAGTGGTTCTGTAGCTGTCACTCCGAGCGATAAGGGATGTACCCTCCATGCCATTACACTGCTTTTATTCCAGTGCGGTTCTGTTTCACTGTTTACTGATTTCAGCTCAAGGCAGGTGATCAAAATTAGAGTCAATTGAGCCTGATCTAAAGAAGTTCTCAGATTTCTCCACTGCATTAACATCAATTCCTGCACTCCATTAACACCCGTTTTATTCTCCTGTAACTGCATTGGTTTCAAAGGAGCTACACCACCTTGATGTTGGTGTTAAAGAAACAGAAAATCAGCACCTATTTCTTTAATAATTTTCTTCTGGAATATATTCCTTTCCTGACAGTTAACGCAGAAGTGATATAACAAGAAACACACAAATAGACCAAACAATCTAGCAGATAAGAACTGTATTTAGGTTCTGACCCAAAGCCTACTGAAGTCAGTGACTTTTCCATCAGACCCTTTACTCTCTTTAACCAAAGCTAATACACCCAGCACCAAGGATGCTGCCAGTTGCCAAGAGCAGCATTGCCCCGCAGTGCTAAATGGATTGACCGTTGAACTCCAGTTGCTGAAAATAATTGAATTGAGAAAGACACGTCAGCTATTTCCGCTGTTGTCCATTTTACGCTAAGCTGGTAGTTCCCACATAAATTGGCTTCAAAGATGAGGAACTCCATAGCACAACAATCTCTGACAGCGTGCAAAATTATATGTAAGCGTGTGCACGGACAAACATTCGTGCAGACACATAAATATCAACTACCTGTATCACAGAGGATGATCAGGTCTATTAACTTAAAGTCACCGAGAATTATATGTACTGAGATCAAACAAAGAATGTGCATTGACTTCAATAGGTTTTAAATCAGGCCTAAAATAAAGAGATCGGTAGCACTGAAGTACAGGAGCCTCTTAAATATTTCAAACGCGAGAGTCTAACAGAATGAATATGCAGCATCGTAGCCCTGTTCCTAGAAAACACACACACCAGCCTATATGCACATGGTTGCGAATAAACAGTTGACATTCTCTGCATTCACTCTGGAGCAATTGCTTACATAAAAAATTTGTCTGTGACATAAATAATCCAGTAGGGTAAATTCCCCAAAGTGCTAGCTTTTGTATTATTGATGCTTAATATTTTAAAATAAAATCAAGTACGATTAATCTTCTTGTATAACTATGACAAGCAGAAAGAAATTACCGGCAGAACATGTAGTGGTTATCAAAAACAATCAACTGCAATTCCCACATTCAACAAAAATGGGTGGATGATGCCAGTGGAAAGATTAATGGGAACTTGATCAGAAGATACGGAAGCATCTCTATTTTTAATGGAAAAAGATATGAAAATACCATTACAACTACATTGCTAAGTATGCAGTACTGATGTTGCTGAACTAAAATACTGTAGTATGAAAATACCTGGAGGGAAAAAAAAAAGGGGGGGGGGGGCAAAAATCCTTGAAATGGATTTGTTGGTTTACTTTGAGCTTTAGTTCTACCAGATCCTGAAAAAACGTAATAATCTAACAGAATACTCTGTTTCCATCCATTCCCACTAGGGTCTAATGTTCTATATACTCTGAGTAGATCACCTGCGCTTCAGTCTGAACTGGGGACTAAAGGGTTCCTATAAACAAAAATCAGTGCCTATCGAGATGGTTCTCAAACGCTGCCACCGGACGAAAACAGTGCGTTGTTTCTGAGGTCAAATAACGTCTTTTAGAGAGCCTGACTACGCAAAGCTTTACTTACGTCCCTAACGCAATGTATCCCGCACAGTCCCACTGAAGTGAACAAACCTGCTTGCAATGTTGTGCAGGATCCATTTCTTATCCACTTGATTTCTGCTGCTGTGGCTGTATTTTCAGCAAGTTCTCATATGCACATGGCTCTTTGGAAGAACATAAGGTCAAATAGCTGCTGAGAATATAATTCAGTGGCTGAGCAACACCACAAAGACACGGTGTGTAACTGGTTAGGAAAAGGAACAGGAGTGACCACATAAAACTGTAAGGATGAAGCTCCTTTGGAGAAAAATGTTCAGGTGATGGTGATTAAATAACTGCCAACTCTCTTCAGTCTGTTCAACATGAAACAAAATGTCTGTCAGATGGGTTGACCGGCTTAAATTCACAACCAGACAGTAATACAAACCAGTTTAAGCCATACAGATGAACTAACTACGCACAAGTTACCAGGTTAGCATATGAAAATATATGTCTTCAGAGATGCATAAATGCTCTAAAAAAAGCATTTTCCTTTGCCAGGAGAAAAGTTTTAGATCAAAATAAATGTCTAGTTCACCGGGAAATGTAAAATCCATGGGATTAGATTCAGCAGTATTATATCAGGAATGCAAAAGTTGTGTTTCAGTTTTGATTAATGCCAGCAAGGCTTGAATTTGCATGTAATTTACTATCACTTCCTTCAACAAATGTCTTCATTTAGTATTATTATGAGTTTGGCATGACAGGATTATTACAAATCACTCTCTATCAGGAAGAATCAGTAAGAAACCCACCATTTATTTGGAAATACCGCAAGAGACATGATTGGGTGAGAAGGTATAAACATGCTTTATGTCGAGAGTGCTACGCATTACTCAGGCGGCCTAGTGTCACATGCAGACCAGGAACATTATTAGTTCTGTTCTGATAGTGTTCCCCTACAGCATCTACGCCATTCCCCTGACGGCTGTTGTCGCCCCACCAGAGCAGAGACAACACAATGGCTCCTGAAGCAGCTTCTGGAGTGCCCAAGTTTCCAGCTTGGAGTATTATGTCTCCAATTTGAGTTTAACTTCATATGCTTTAGAAGCCATTCCTTCATTCATCTGCCTTGCGGAGGGGGTAATCTCCATCACAAGGGCAGGACGGACAGCTTGAGGGCCATAACCTCTGCAGCTGGTCTTTGCCTTTAATTTGCCACAGCTTGCAAGTCAGGGACCTGAGGCAGGGCCCAAGTCATACGGCTGGATTTTAACAAAGCACTTAGGATCAATGAAATCTGTGGAACAACCGGTGATTAAGTCAAGCAGGTGCCTAAACGCTTAGCCGGACTGAGATCATTTAACCCAGCCCAAGATGCCAGACTCCTCTTTGCAGCTCAGTTGAGGAAAATCACCCGTTGGATGACTGTGGTGCTGCCTGTACCAGCCTGTATATTAATGATTAACATTCACTTGAGTAATTTTACATTCTCATCTACAAGTGTTATTTTGAACGAAAAGCTTTAACAACAAATAATGCAAAGATCAGACATTTCCATTAAACAGGCTGGAACTGTAAATGCAACATAGATCAGAAAGAGACTGTAGAATTCTTTCAGCCTTTATCATCCACACTAAATTTGCAAACTGCAGATCGTGGCAGATACTGAAACATTTTCTCATTTTGAAAGAAGTCCATGCAAGTACCTCATGCTGTGAAATATTATCGTAAGGGAGTTGTTTTGATAAAAACAAATGGCCGATCCTAAAGATTAATGCTTCAGATGATGTATTCAGGTTATTAATCCCACCACCTTCTTTCCACTGGCCCCGCTAGTGAATGTTTTCTGGAGAACTGCACGGAGCCAGATGGTTAACTATTGGAAATCTATACTAAAAAGATTAATGTTACCCCATGACAGGGATCAGTCATTTGTAGAGATTTCCTAATACAACCGGTGACATTTGTTTATTCAGACTGGCTGGATGAGCCGTACTCTGAGGACAGCCTAATTAGTTCGCAAAGATTTTCAAAACACGGGGGCCCAGCTGCTGAGCTGCAGTTCAACACGTGAAAGGAAATGACATGCGCCAACAGATACACAAGTCACACAGACACCGGACAGACAGACGCGAGCGACTGTTCTTCAAGCTGCCTTCGAGCTGGTGATTCTAACACAGTCTGTGCAAAGATGCTGGTATCCTGGGTGAGCTCAGTACTCACAAGCGGGCACTGGAAAGACTCCAGTGCCGGTTGCAGTGATTAATATCGCGGTCCCGGGTGCTGTTGGTCCATACACAGAGGAGCTGTGCGCAGTCCTAGTCTGAACACCCACCTCCACCCGCCAGCCCACTCTAATGCACAAACTCCAACCATCTTCCTATCGTGCTTTTAGGTGTAAACTAAACACACTACAAGGAAGATGAGCACGAAAGAAATAACTGGTTTACACTAAAGTTTCAAAGTGTGAACGGTACTTACTAAATTCCACAGCAGCCCTTTTTCCAGACGGATAAAAGAACCGATGTATCCAAGGCCACTGTAATTTCCAAACGACTTAGATGAACCCCCCCCCGTATTCAGGAAAGCAGTGAAGCACATGCTTTAAAGTGAAGCACACACTTAAAGCCCATTGACTTCAGTTATGCATGTGTGCTCACATGCTCTCCTGAACAAAATGGATGTAAGCATGTGTTTAAACTTGAACCTATGCTTTGTTGAGACGAGACTGTGAAGAGAGGAGAGTGAAATTTAAACTGATGTGAGAAACACTGCTTTTATCACTAAGCAACAAGGCTTTTCCATCAGCAGAGAACATATCTAGGTGAGTGGGGAGAAAAATAAAAATCCACATAAGAGTGCTTTTTTCCTTCAAAAGGAAATAAGGAATGGGGGGGGAAAAAAAGGCAAAAAGAAAAGCCATTAAAATGGAATGTTTTTCTATAAACCATACAAATGCTCAGTTCAATACGAAAACACTGACAAGCTTGAGAGTGAGGCCAGCGCAGATTGTTAACTCTATAAATTAGCAAGTAGGACCAGTTCAGAAACGGTGCGGCTCAAAGAGAGTTACAATTATTTGGATCATTTTTTGGTGTAACGGTCAACTGTAATGGGTTGGGTTAGATTCAGAAACTAATTTAAGAGTGCACGTAAGAGCTGTGTATAAATTCCAAGAGCAAAACAAGTGAAAAATAAACCACCGCAAACAACAAAAGAAGTCCTTTCCTAGGAAGTTACACAGAAAAATACGATTTCTGAAGCATGTCAGTCCATACACATCTAGTGATGGTATTATTGCCTTCTATAAAAAAGACAGAGAGGTGATGAGCTGGAGGAACCTGGCACAGCTCTGCTGAAGCCAATGGAACCAGACCGGTCAACACAAAACATGAAACTTGCACTAGACTTGTATGTTTTTTCTTTTTAATCCTATGCTTTTTCACATATAGAAATACACTGACTAATGGGTACACAGAGCAACTGTGAACTGACTTCCGATTTTTAGTTATTTACACATAATATTTGTGTGTGACATCTTTCCCTCTCCTGTGGTGGGTGGGTGGTTTTTTTTATCTCAAACTTCAAAGTTAACTTCAGTTACGAGCTTTTGGAGACAAGAACTGTTAACGTACATAGATAGAAACTAATAAAAGGAACTCTCAGCCTCTTACTGAGATCCTGCCATAGAACCAAAATAGAAATCATTCTGGTACTATATAGATATTTAAACCAATATGGTTTGCACATCATCCCCAAATCACCCTCCCTTTGATCTTGTATCAACCGTGCCATATGTGTGATTCACGACGCAGGAAAATATTTTCTTCCGATGTATATGCAAAAGCTTCATGAAACAAAGTGTGATTAACTAAAGTTAAATCAAGTCAACTTAATTTGGAGAAGTACGAGCTTTAAACACAGGTGTTTATTAACAAACTGAATTTCTAAGGATTATCCCTCTTGGTGGTATAAATATCCCACACAGAATTAATCAAGAGAGCATCTTGGAGAAAATATTGAAGTAGCACACAATTTGATGTCACTGCAAAAAAGCAATCAAAGCGGAGCACGGCAATAAATTAATATAAAAAGTTATATATCCAAACCAGAGGAAAAGTAATTTTCTAAGTCAGCAGTAAAAAGTTAAATAAACACTAATTTAATCTATTCTAGATGCAGCAGTCAATAGATGAAATACTTTACTGCTCTCTAGCTATATGAACACAGTCAGCTGACACAAAACCTGAAAAAAGAACAAAGGGGAAGAACACATCCCTATCGAGGCCCTGGGCACTGTGGAAAGCAGAGCACAGAAACACAGCAGAGAAACAGAGTTCCTGGGTCAGGGCAGCTGCTTTGCACGGGAACACCGCAGAAAACCAGAGTTTTGATGCGATGACCTCTAGAAAATGGTTGCGACCTATTTTTACTGCGCTGCCTCGCTATGCACTTTTAGGCAGCGCAATCGTCCTTTTCTAGGGAACAAGCATTTTGCGTTCCTCTGGGGTATGCATAGAAAGGCAATGATTAGTTCCTCCAAAGAGGTATCCTATGTCAGAGCAACAGATTTCCTGGCAATGCGGAATGAGGAAGATGGAAGACCTAGAACAGGGTGTCAGTGGAATTCCGGGGGATCACCACTTCTCAAAACACCCCGTGTTTCAATTATTCACATACATATTAACCACTAACTCCATTCACAAAGGTCCCTAGAGGGGACGCAGAGAATTTTTAGGAAACAAGGCTACCAACAGAATCATATAATTAATTTCATATCTGGATGTCTATATGCAAGTGAGCGTATAACAGCATGAGTATCACAGCTACCTCCTACGCTGTCTGAAACTTGCTTTATCTTTTTAAACTAGTTGCAGCAATCTGACCTTCACGTAAACATCCTAGATGGTATTTTCCAGAAATAATAAAGAGGGCTTAGTTATTATCACTTCAGGTATTTGTACTGCAGATTGGCAAGAAAAAGGATTTTATGACTGAGCCAAGAAATGATTGAAGAACAGATTCATAGCAGGTTTATGGAAATCAAATAATGACAGCAAAGGAGAAAGAAACGCTGGGAACTCAACTGCCTAAAGCCAGGCACAAACTTGATATAACTATAACTTATATATATATATATAACTATAATTCACTATAACTAGTGTTCTTCAGCCCCTTCCTTTAAATAAACAGATGTAGACATCTGGACACTGATGGTTTTCTAGTTAGAAACTTCTACCAGTTCCATGAGAACAAAGTCCTTTGAACCAAAGTTCTCTGTAGGAAAGAATATGATGATCAGAGGGCTGCTAAGTAGCCTCTTGATACGAATTCATAATGGTGGTGTCTTTTTATCTACTGTTTCTATACCACAGGTAATTTAAGGAAGCGATCTGTACTTAGTAAACCAAAACCACAAAATAATCTGCAAACTACTGGGGAACACTGGGCAAACCAATGATGCCAGTTCTGATGAGGAAGGCTATTAAGAAAGAGAGTGGGAATCCCAAGGAAATGTCAAGGAACGCTTCTTTCACAAGAAAATACAGCGTCACCACGTGCCTTTGCATTAATATATCAGAGAGCCTTCAAGGAAGACACTGCTCTTGCTCTCATTTGCAAGAAAAAAACCACCACACCAAACCAACATTAAATTTGCATTAGCTTGGATGGGGAAAAAGGATCGCATATAAAGGGAGAGAGGGCTGGATTAATATTCATAAGCAACATACTGGAAGAATTCAGGAGTGATTTGAGGGAGCTTGGAAAGGGAGAGAGAACCGTCAGCACCAGAGCCCTCCTGCATAACACGCACTGCTCTCAGGCAAGAACTGCACCGCCGCTTCCCCAGCCACACTACATATCTCCCCGCTCCGAACAGCTTTTGGATTCCCCACTCCAGGGCACTCCGGGGAGGAAACAGTTTTGGCTGGAGTTCGGCAGGAGCAGGTGGCATTCACCAGCTGCAAGTAATTTTGCTCTTGTTGGCACCGCGGCAGTTCTTGGACCTCTCACAGTTTGTGTTCAGTGGGGAAGGGGGAATCGGGAGGGAGCAAACAAGTCCTCAGGGGTGTTTAACAGCATCCCAGGCTTCACGGCTGCCTCTTCCAAGCTGGCAACTGTGAGCACGCTGCAGAAGACCCAGCGCTTTGAGAAGGTGGATGCGCCTTTGCCAGCGTGGGCTTCAGGTTTGCTCGTTGCTTCCGTCCTCTGCTGCGAGAGCGCATCCATCGCCTCTGACACAGCTGCCACTTCAAGGTGCAAACAATCCTGCAAGCCAGATGTGACCATGGCGGGGAGGCAGGAAGAGGAGAGGAGCAGGGCTTATCACGAGGTGTAAGTGATCTCTGTGCAGATGGACCAACGAGCAGCAGAGCCTTTCCGAGAGCCTCAAACACATTCCTTTTCCCAGCATCTGTGCTGCCAGATCTCCAATCTGTGTGTGCGTGCTCTTGTCTACAGAAACAGAGGCTGCAGCTGCAAAATTTCTGGGCCTACTGCTACTGCTGAACAAATACTTCAGTTATTACCCTTAATGCGATAGTTCATCAAAGAAAAGGAAGCAGAATCTGGATACTGTAAGTGTGGCAATGCAATTAAACTGTTGGTCTGAACTATCTTCAGAGTGATTTCCATCTGAGAAACCAAAAGGCAAGCACGGGAGCAGGAGCAGAGGCAGCAGTTCTCTTCCATTCACCATTTCTCATCACAGCCGAGGGAACTCGACATTGCAGCAGCCTATCTCCTAGGAGAACTTTTTTAAAGTGACTTAAAAAATCTTAAATCTGTCTCTTTTCTTTCTACCTTTTCTTTCAATTGCACACCGTGAAAACCCTTCCATCTGGTGCCAGAAACGATTCCTTGAAGCAGCAACATACTCCTCTCGCATTCACTGATACACTCAACAGTCTAGCCCTTTGTTTTAAAGGTGTCTTTCCTTTCCAAACGGGACAAGCGTCACCACGTGCCACAGCGATGCTGCTCCGAACAGGCCCTCTCGCCTGAAGCAGCCTGGCACACACAGCCGGGCAGGGTGGGACACCGCTGCTCCCCTCCCAGCTTCCATTGCCTCCTCGGCAAACACCTTGCTAATGAAGCTAACACACGATCTTTTCTTATACCTGGTGTCTGTTCTGCCATTTAACAAGAATCTCTTTTCATCCGCTAAGGTGGAGCAATTAGTCAATGCTATTAATATGAAGATGATCTACTACGGTAATAGCCAGAAATCTGTTTACCCAATGTACTACACAGATGCACAGGTAGGTAACGTATGCTGAGGAGCACTGCCGTACACGTCACTCAACAAAATGAACAGCCAAGACATTCCTAATAAATACTCATATAAATTACTCTCTCATCATTCACAAGCAAGTGATTTTCGCAGATTTTTCCTAGAAATTCCTTTAAAGTGATGCCACACAATACGGCAAACTCCACCGGTATCACACGCCAGCCTTGAGTCAGTACCAAGAGCACGCTCAGTCACGCAAAGACATCTGTCGGAAAACCCTCTGGCACGAGCGAACCGGCGCCATCTTACAGCAAAGCTCCTCGGTAACAAAAGCCGCACTGATGCGACCGCACGAGTCAAAGGACGACTCATCGCGACGCAAGATGGCTTGAAACAATAGCAGTTGCTGAGCGAATGGTGGATGTGGCATCTCTCTGTGGGAGGGAGAGTTCAGAACATCAAGTGAGATGAGATTTCAGGAGGTGAATAAGCTACTTCAGCTGAATGCACATTAACCCTCAGGTGTAGCAAGGAAGAAAACATTTGCCCTGTTTTTTCGTTGTTTTTTTTTTTTTTTTAACAGATTTACCATTGCTAAAGGAAAAGCTGTCAAAAACCTTCACTTCCTAATGGTCTGCGAACAGCAATAACCCAATAACGCTTTTCTTACGGACAAAGTACCCCCAAATATTTATAACAAACCATTACAGCACGCATGGCAACTTTACAAGCCTTCATCTAATTACTTCCACTGAACCAAACACACAAATCTTCCAGCTCCACGCTGACACACACGCGGACTCCCCGAGCACCAAGCCTTCAGCAACCTTCCTCTGATGGACACTTTTTTTTCCAGGAAATGACACGGTGACATAGGTAAAAGGTGATTTAGATAGACTGCTGTGTCACAAATTGTCAGGATCTGATTTAAAGACCTTGCCTTTGTCAAGAAAGACAGTTGGGTGTCTGCTTTAAAGAAGTACTGGGAATATTTTCATCAAAGGTTTGAATTGAAAAACAGTGGGAGGTAAATATCTGAGATGTTGCCAAGAAAGACCGCTATATCCGTGCAATTACCATTAACAGGGGACAGCAGTGGTCCAATGAAGTAATTCAATCTGGTGTCCTACATTTTATCAGACAGCAATTTTGAGTTCTGACATAAAAGGCTGAGAAAGAGGATTGGACTCTTTTCTGTGAAACTCAGCCTTAATTCTTGCAATCAGGAGATGTGTTCTCTGCTTCAGGCACAATCCTACTGTCCCTCCAAGTGACTCAAAAGAAGAATATACTAATATTCACTGTCACACTAATCATTCACGTAGGAACAAGTCATACTTTGCGCAAGTTTTGGAACTCAGTGCCAATACTGTAGTATTAAGGGAGCATTTTCAGTACTTACCTATACCAGTATTTCCTTACTTCTAAGTTTAATGGGAAGAAAAACATCCATTGTTTAAAAGACTAAATAATGTGATGTAGCCTAAATTAGTAAATATATACTTCCAAAATATGAGAGAGTGAGGGAAAGAGAATATTTCTTCAAAAAATGGCAAAATGAAAAGCCTATGGAAGCTCACATCAAAATAATATCATCACATGGCTTCTGCTGATCATTAATCCATCTTGTTTCCTTCGAAGCTTTTGCACTATTTTCTCCAGTAACCCCACCAGTGGGTCAATGGCAGCACTGGTGATGGCCACGGTCACCACGGTCGCATGGCAGCTCTGCACGGCTGCTTTTTCCACTTGGGTTACAAACAAACTCCACCAAGTTCAAAACTTCAGTACCAAGAGCAAACTGGCTCTTGTTTCATACAGAACATGGTCAACCACCTTTAAACATGCTACAAAACCAGGACAAACAACGAAACACTATACTCAGGGACTGCACATCTCTTTTCACAATATAGAACCTCTTCTAGACACCCAACACCCTTTCCTCCAACATATTAAACATACAATAAACACATTCAATGCTACTGAGCATTATCTTTTAATGATATGAAACTGAGACCCTTGGAAGATGAAGGCTTTGCACATGACAGCTTAACTGCTTGCAATCAAACTAATTTGCAGTACGATGACCTGAAATGAGTTTAAAAGCACCATAATGCATGTTTAGCAATCAGTGAAGCAATTCTTTATTATTCAGGTTCACATTTGCAATTCGTGTCACATGTTACGGGAAAGAGAAAAAGAGGGGGCACACAGAAACATAATTCCTTTTTCTGCTGATGAGCAAAACATGAGCTAAAAATAACATGGGGCATTAGAGACCAAATTTAGACTGACAGCGAATCTTAAGTGTTTCTGTTACTTATGTAAGTCTTATAACCTCCAGAAGAGGAAATTATAAAATTAAAAATTTGCTTACAATTGATCATGTCTTGATTTTTCTGAATTGATTTTTGTCGGAAAAAAATAACTACGATAGTTCACCTGAAGTGCCATCAAAACCACGTACCGAGAGTGCCTCACAGCTTTTCAACTGCAAATGAAGCCATCTGCCAATCACCTGCACCACTCCTCTCTTCTGCCAATGACAAAAGCTAGAGACGCTTCTGGCAAATAATGGAGATTTTCATATCACCCCTTCAAATACATAAGAAATTTCTTATTTCCTTCCTTTCTCCCTTTTCTTCTTCCTCCCTTCCTTCCTTTCTTTACACCATCTCCATTCATTATATTTGTCACCCTCAGGAAAAGGTAAGTGGAGAACCATACACAGAAGCAGAAGGAAAAGACACTAGAAAGCTCAAAGCATTTGGTGAAGAAACGTGAAAGGACTAAATGTAACACTGTGCCAAAAAACCCACATCAAATGGCGAAACTGCTCAATTCTAATAACTCCAGCAGGAGCGGGCTTGGTCAGGAAGGAGAGCGATGGCCTCCCCAGCCAGCCAAGAGCCACCCTGGAGCTCAGTGCTGCTCCATCCTAAGCGATAACGCCTCGGGGACGTCGTCTCCCGAATCACCAAACGGACCTGGGGTCTGTCCTGAAGAAAACGAATCACCGCAGTGTTCAGACAGAGGATGAAAATCCGTGTTTCAGCATGGAGGGGAGAAACCTCCGAGGCCTGCAATTCCAAAATCTGATCGCGGTTCTGCTGAGCTGGGTAAGAAATGAAGTTGTGCCCTGCTTTCCTTGGTTAAGTTTTGGACAATAAGGTTTCACCCAATTCAAAGAAGAACTGTAAAGATCAAGATTTTAAATTCAAAACATTTTATTAAAAAAGCACGAGCGTGCACCAGGGCAAAGTAGGGGGGCACACCATTCCGGAGGGCTGCAAAAACTCAGACCGTCGTCTCTGTTCAAAACGATGTGATCAGACTCGTCTAGATACAATTCCAGCCCAGCTAATTTATCCTTCTTGCCTAAACATTCCTCAAAATTGAGTTAATAATATGTGTTTTTCTTAACCTCCGGAAAAATACACAATTTTGTTCTCCAAATCCAGTTGTTTTGCTCCAGCTATTCTCATCACAATTAGCAGGATGCTGGAAACATATATCCATGCTGTTCTTCTTGCTTTGATGGTCATATTGTTAGCAAACTCCTTAATGAGTCTCAGCTCTCCCTAGGAACAGCACTACAGTTCATAAATGCTAAAATTAATAGACCTGGGGTAGATTTTATTACATGTAATGTATTTAGTTGGCAATGATGATGCCTCCCTTACAGCAGCTGTTATAATAAACTGCACTTTCAATGGCTCCTGGAAAACAAAAGCCATCACCTCAAAGATTTCAGACAAAGGAACACCAGGGTTCCCAGGTCTCAGTGCTCCACACCAAACCTGCTCTACTGAGGTCTGCAAATACTAACAGGTCATTATGACCCACAGAGAGATTTCTACTGGGGATCTTGTCCACTTTTCGTGAATCCAAATTTGCTATCAGAAGATACATAACCTCTGTTGTCAGCTTCACTTCGACAAAGAACGGGCACACGGAGATTTTAAAGTGCAGCTACAATGGCTTTCAGTACACCCTTCACAATAATAGTTGGTAAAACTAATTACAGCAAGAAAACTGGAGATCATTCATTACCCTACTAAGCAAATTAGGATTTGTTAACAATGATCTATGGTGCCAAACACAGGATAACAAGGATTGTCTTTTCAGTTGTATTCACAGGAGACACGGCAGTATGTTAAGTGTGGTGCCATCCAAACAGCCACTTCGGTAGACCTCCCAGGATTTCAGATGGATACACACTTTGACACGTGCAAAATACATTTAAATGTTTGGCTTCTAAAGCGATGCACTAAAAACAAGCCAGCAACTTAACCTATTTGCAAGAACGACAGCCCTTTATTTACCAACACCACTACGTACATCCCATCTATAACATTAGCTGGTTGAATTTCTTAAAACCCTTGCAAATGATACATTTGATCTAATTTGGTTTTCTCCTGTCAAAACTAATTGGTCTTACTGTACTTTCCTTGAGTGGAGTCTCTTAACGCACTCCTACCTGAAGAGAGTCAATAACATCACAACTTTGACCATCTCAAAGACAAAACACAGGCTACTTAGGATCGCTGCCATCACATATAGACCAGACAATGAAGAAAAATCTACTCGTTTTAAGGTTCTATCTGAGAATATGTGCCCGACGAACACGCTGGTGTAACTAATTCCACATTTCTTCTGTAAGGTAACATCTCGGGTGAAAGTAAGTCCTATCGCATAGTGAAATAGCTGCCCTTATCTAGGCCAAATACTGGTTTTCCATCATCTCCATGCTGATACCACTGGTGCTCCATTTATTCTCCTTGGGATGAGTTTTCCGAGCTCTGAGTAATGTAATGCAACATTGCACAAGGCAGTGTCCCAGTGGCACGCTGCAACCGCACAAACATCTGCTCAGCTCAACCCACCCAGGGCCAAATCGGATAGCACAACTGATTAGCTAGAGCCTTGGGGAATACGCTCACCATTGCTGTTTGTCTGAGTCACCAGTCCATGTGCAAATCACATTTTTCATCCTTCTTCCTTTTGTTTTTTTCTTTAAGGTGGAGCAAGAGCATTGTTTGGGAATGAAGCGTCACAGGAGTTTCTTTCTCCCTTCCAAACCCCCAGTACTATTTCCATCGCCAGTTTATTACCAAATTCTAGCCATCTCTGACAAACCCTCAAAGCCTATGCTTTTGGGGAAAAAACCTGCTAATGAGAAATAAGCACTGAAAAAAAGGAAAGGAAAACCCTCAGAAATGGCCACTGAGACTCGAGAAAGGAAACCAATGGGAGAAATGGAAACAAGGTGCCACAAACAGGAACTGTACAATTGCCAAAGAACCGGACAATCTTGTGAATTGCGTTTGTCGCTTAAAATTAAAATACACAGTTATTTAGGTTTTGATTTCTGTTCTGTGTTGCAAGCCAATGAACCACCTGTATTCTTTAACATTAGTTTGGTTGCATGAGCGACAACACAAAAAGAATAGCAAAAAATCATTCTTTGTAGTCAAATAAGTGAAAAAGCTTTTGCTATTATTCAAACTCCAATCATATTCTAAAACATCTCCCTCAACCTTCTGGAAATTCACATAATTCAAATTACTTTTCTTTTAAAGCCAAAGAGGTGGGTTTCTTCCCTAAAATCCTAACTATTTTCTAATTATCTGATCTGACTTCTCAAAGAGATGTAATCTACCTTATGATCTATCTTTCATGAGAGACAATGACAATTTGCAATGCAAAAATACCAAAGACAACTGGGAGATTTTCCAGGAAGTATTTAGTTATGATTTCTTCGGGCACACCAATATTAATAGCATGTCCAAATCTTTTTTCACAAGCACCAATCATAAACTGGACTGATCCCATAGGAAACAATAAAGTCAGACTAATACAAAAGGTTTATAGGAGAATTAGAATTATTTTTACCACTGTCTCTTTTTTTTCTGACTACTGATGTAATAACATGTAAAAGGAAAGGAAAGTGTCCACTCTGATAAGAAGCACCAAGACAGGTGAAACAGATTCCAGAAACAACGAAAATGGCTTTTCAATAAAATCTAACCGAAAACTGTCGTCGTTTTGAGGCCAGTGACCCTTGTTTTGATGTCCTGGGTTAACACCAAACACAAAACCTAACAGCCTTTTCTAGTTAAAAGCTTTGGAAAAAATAAGTCAATTCAAGTGCATATTGTGTTGCACTTTGATAATACAATAATTACATTTATCAGAAACACATGCTAATTGGATCTTTCTGGAGCGTTTTTCTCATTGTTTGGTACCACAAAACACATCTGGGTTTTATTTGCCCCGTGTAAGTTAATAAGGTTAACAGACTTTTTTAAAAACAATACGCGAGATAATCTTTAAAACAATTTTCCGATGTGAAAAGGGCGGAAAAAGCCCTCCACGTTTCATCCAAGACTGTCTAAGTGTAAAAATGACTAAGATAGAAACTCAAGGACATTTTCTATCGACTAGGCTATTAGTAAAGAAAGAAAAAGAAAGTTAAAGAAATGTTATTACTATGACTATACATAAGAAACAGCGCAGTTAAATATATAATATTAATGGAACCTAATAAGGAACGTCACCCCCACCTACACAGACCCAAATGAGTCTGATTCAAAGTGCCAATACATTGGCACTAGAAGATGTCAAGCTGCTTCTTGTTACTAAATCGGGCAAACTGGAAACTTTCAAGCTTTTTGCTGGAGCATAGGGGATGTTGACACCTTCCAGATTCTCACTTTACTGGACCAGCCCACAGACAGTATGCTGCAAGGAACAGCAGATGGCTTTTCTTCTGGTACCTCTGCTTCCTAAAGATGAAGCTGAACATTGTTCTTAAAGCATGCATATTCAGCTCCTGCTATAAGGAGAACAAGGCTTATTTATATATCCCGTATTATATTTGTCCCATTCCAGAGCAAGTCTGTATTATAGTCATATGACTCGAATTTTAAGCGGCCAAAGGAAAGCAATTCGCTCTGAAGCATAGAGAGACACTCAAGTTTTAGTTTTAACACATAGTAAACGCTAAGCGATTAGATATTATTTTTCCCTTCATCCCTCCCTCTTAAAAATACACATGACACAAAACAGAAGAAGTGCTGAAAAAAGGAAAGCAGTTTTTTCCTGTTTCCCAACTTACCTTACACTGATTTGGGCCTTGGTATCATGAGAAAGACTATGACAAAACTTTTTTCAATTGATAATGCCCTTTTCAGACCTTACCGTTGGCAGAGGTACGAACATTCCGTTTGTGCAGAAGTCCAACGTAAATCCAGCAGGACACAGCAATTCTCCAGGTATAAAGCAATTTTTGTGCTTACATTTAACACTTTACATGTGAGGTCACACATATGCAATTTAACCCCATAACTTTCTTATAGGATCACAGATCTCTACAAAAAAAGGCTAAATTTCACCATGTACTAATGGAAGAAAATTACTCTCCGGGAATCTGACACGAGAGCAACTAAGTTTTTCCATCCTGTAATCAAATACTATTTAGTTTTCTTTTCCCCAGAGTTTGATGAAAAGATAGAAGCGGGATTTGATTACGCTATTAAATACATGGAGCAATGCTAGAGAAACATTTTCACTGCATTTTACCTACCTGGTTTTGGACATACATAATGCTCTATTTCTTCTACAGGTATTATAAAGCCAGGAAAGTCATGCTTGGGGAATATAGTGTTAAGTTACAAGTTAGAGAGTGTACGAGCAATTTAAATAGAAATCTTGGAGGAAAATAAACAGTGCGTTGGATTAAATGGAAAACATTCGTTACTCCCAAACTTATCTATGCAAGTAAAAAGTATATTGATGAATATGGGAATAAACAGATAGAAATGTATGAATATAGACTGTTAAATCAATAAAGGGCCATGCAAATAAGTAAGAAAAAAAAGACTGATCGATTATCAAACCAGCTGGGGCCTGATCTTCTTCTCATGATGAAAAATATAAATCTAGCATAACTACAATTACAGCTGCGTTTTCCAAGTTCACCTTTGAGACACGGGGCTTTGAACCAACAGGTAGAACCCACCGTGTCACGTTCGTTGGGCTGCAGGAGACACGACTGCCTAACAGGCTCTTTGAAGTCTATGAATCAATGAGAATCGGTGCAAGGGGAAATCAAGATCCTACCATCTCAGATCAGAGAGCCGGTAAGACCACGGTCCATCTTATTGTCTACAATTCTGTAAATTAAATACTGTTGGAATTTATGTAGTAATTAACGACACCTGATTAGTTCAGGAAAACATTGAGCACCACGTCTGAAATATTACTTAAAATGCATTCATGGACAAAGAAATAGAGATAATTTAACCTATTGGGCAGGCTGAGGAGGGTTATTTATGCTTGTTTCCATGTAATAAGGCACTGTTGTTTCAGCAGCAATGCTACGCTGTTCAGAGGCACACGTGTTAAAGTTGAGATACACTTACAAAGTAGCCTGTTCCCAAGCTGGAAGGCGCCGAGCTCTGCAATAAAACACAAAGACAAAGTGGAAAGTCAGTGACGGTTTTTAACGTGTTCCAATCCACATGGCTCATTACCAACCCTTTCCAAGCTTTTCATCACTACATCACAGCACCAATGTGCTGCCCCTTGTCATCTGCTACTGAAACAAACACGGTGTTGCTTAATTTTTCCCTTTACATCTCTCAACGACTCTGAGATGGTAACGTGCTATTTACTGAATTCCAAGCTTCTGCGGTGGACGTAATTGCCAATTTATTTGACAGGCAGCTGGGTAATGAATTAATGATGGCATTTCGCCCTGCACTGAGACTAAACAGACACTCATCAACCAGCCTCCCTGACATGCTGACATTCAATGCCCTGGACTCCAGCTACTCAGCTTTGTGGCCACAAAGGGGCAGGCGGGAGGGGGAAAAGGAAAAAAAAAATGTAGACTGACTTCAAAACAAAAAGCCCGGTGGGTTTGGATGACTTTTTCAGTGTATGACCTGTTTGCCAATTTATTCCCGAAAGGCCCTGGTTAGTACACACATAGTGCTTTTCTAAAATGAGACATTTTGTAAACATAATTAGTAGTCTGAAATGTAAAGAACGTGTGGGCACAGAGAAGCCGCTTCAGTCAATGTGCCATTTCCTGGAGAACGCACTCACTACCGTTTCCCGTTCGGACGGCCACGCTGTTTGACAAACCAAGGGTTGAAAAAGGAAAGGAAAGAAAAAACAAACACCATCTACAGCGGGAAACAGATTCCAAAACTCAAACCCATAAACGTAATTAAAACTAATATTACTACCATGGAAAATAATCAAAAGGTTTAAGTGCTTAAAAAAACCAAAAGCATCGCGAAATTCATTTTAAGTGGGACACGATCACAACCTCTACGTTCACAGGAATTAAGGAGATAAAGGGGTTTGTTTCATTAGTTTTTCATCTAAGCAATGGGGATTACACAGCAGGTTCTCTTAGAGACATGGTGAGAGACCTAAACACTCATTCCTAATCCAGGTCACTGGCTGCTCCATTAAAGGGTGACCAGTTCCCAAGGCCCCGGCCCTCTCACCTGGAGCACATCAAGCCAGGCGAGGCGATGGCCCAGGCAGGAAAACACAGAGGATAATCCTCTCGTGGGCAGTGGGTAGTGAGGCCAGATGAGCAGCCTTTAACTCCTGGAGCTCAATTCCTGCCTGTGTTCCTCGGCACGACCTCCCTTCCAGGAACAGCACGGCTCAGCCACTGCCACACTGCACGGGGCCCCAACCAGCCCTGGCAAACCATTGGAAAGGCGGAGAGTTCCCATCGCTGCCAGCCCTGTTCTGAGACACAACTGCAGGGAACCCTAACCCACGATCCTGTGATCACGGAGCGCAGCACGGACACAAAAGAGAATCAACCCCAATGGGGCTTACAGGATCTCCTCACTGAATTCAGCATGGCAGAAACAGATGGTGCCACAAAATCCGAAATTAACAGCAAAATTCATTGCCAATAATCACAATATTACTGTGTGTTCACCAAAGCACTACTACTAAGAGAGGTTTAGAGGGGTTATGTACGTATAGGGAAAGGTCTTCTGGTTTAAGCCATTAGAAGTTAAAGACTCAACAAGAGGAAATCACTTTGGTAATCATAAGGGTACCAATATCATAAAATCAACAAACTCTGTTAGGAGATCTCATATGAAACAAACAAAACTGCTATGGAAATTTGGAAGGTATGTGGTTCCTGCTCCTTAATACTCTATGTTGCAGCTCCTGAAGGACTCCAGATCTGCAGTCTGCAGATTGGTTACGAGAGCACAAGGGGAGCTCTACAGAAACAAATAAATCCCTAAATCCTTCCAGCCCACTCTTGCTGTTCCGGGGCCCCAGGCTCCCTCTGCCACCAGCATCCACAGCAAGACCCACGCGGTCACAGCGCCGACGTCCCCGAAACCGCCTCTGCAGCAGCGCCACGCCGCGGTGCAGAGCAAGGGGCGCTGCGGATGGGGGACCCGCGGCCCCTGCTTTCCTCTACATCCCCATCACCGTGCAGCTGGGAATAACGCAGCCGCAGCCCCATCATCACACAGCCTGGCCACTGTTTCCAGCTAGAAGTCGCCTTCATGGGCCACACACAATGGTTTTGTGAGCCAGCGCGGCCACACGCTGCAGATCTGCTACTCCTAGTAGAGCGTGTATTGCAGCACACTCCAGTTTAGCACCTAATGCATATATTTCCTGGTAAAGCACATCATATATACTGCCTTTCACTTTACCCAGTCTGCTTTCTTCTTTGTGCCATTTAATTTTTTTAATGTAAGCTAGAGATCTACCCACAAAGCACAACGCATTGTAACCATTATTACTGCTTTTGTTTAAGCTATGCACAGATGCCAATCTCGTCTCACTCTTTCACTCGCGGTTTTTAAAACTTACTTTTACTTTACAGGCTGAAAGCTCCAAAGTTTGCGTTTTGCATCTGTGTGTAATTTTAGTCTGCTTTTTATTCCAAGTTTTGGAAGGATCAGGTATCAAAACAAAACAATAAAAAGCAAGAAAAAAGAATAAGCAAACAAAATGCTTCCCCACCGAATATTTCCATTCCTTCAAAAGCAATGCTGCAATGGCTATGGGAGGACAGTCAAGACATAGCAGTCAAATGACTTTCACTGAGGAGAAACAACTGCGTTTTCAGAGAATTTGAGTTTGCTGGATGGAAACATAGCCCTTCACAAATTGCATGCTGCATATGGACAGCACAGTTCGCAAAGTCTTTTTAATTGAACTAAGAGAGACTGCATTGCACATGCATGAATGACCGAGTTAGCTGTGCTGTGAACTATGTGCTGACAGAGCATTTGGGCTGAAGCGAGGGCTATGCAAGAAGACAACTTCTCACCTTTTTTGATAACTCCCAGTAGCGAAAGGATCCTACCACCCAGTGCCCAGCCTTGGTACCAAGTGATGAATGTGATACTGTGTATGCAGCATCTTTACAAGCCCATGCTGAGTCGTGATCCTGCACTGGAGGGTTCTACATCTCATTTATAAAGTGTGCCTATAATAGAGGTAATGGTTTCACTCTCCGAAACCCTTTGCAAAGTACGACATTAGACACACTATTTGATATTCACACAACCACCAGCAGAAGCCTGCATCAGGTGTCCATCAGCAAAACGTAAATCACTTAAAATTAGCATGGTTTTGTTATTTTCCTTATGCCTTTCCCCCTCCCACCTCCCCTTCTTCCTTTCTTAAAGAGAACTTTTGGCCCAGGAGCAAAAACGTAGTAGCCCTCGTGTAAGCATCAGTTTATTGTGTACCAAAGAAAATTGCATCCTTGAGGTCTTGGAAGGCACGGTTATACCCATTTTGCATATATATTGTGCATTACTTGGGGAGCTGGGTGGGGAGAAATACTGTGTTGTACATATTTGTTCTGGCTATTGTTTATGCAGGTCTGACTGAATGAAGGAACAGTGGGTATCATTTCAATTTCTGATGTCAACATCAAATTACTTATTTAATTTCATGCCTGGTGAAGCATTGTATAGCTACACGCAGAATCATTTCACTTCATTTGTTATGCTGTGTTTTCTTGGCGATTGGCTTGCCTTCCAACTGACAGCTTTAATTACGACATGAATTTGATTGCACTGCCGAGGAATTAACATAATGCAACAAAGCATTTAAGCACCCAGCCTTAGACACACAAACACACATCCACATCCCCACGTACACAGGCTCTCAAAGCAGCAGCCGCTGCAGCTGATCAGCTTCTGACACACACACACACAGAGCTTTGCCAGTGTTATTCCACTCTAGATACAGCCAAGATTACGGGCAATACTCCGGAGAAGGAAAAGTTCTAAGGATTTCAGAGCTCATAACCCAAAGAGTGTTCCTGGATTTGTCTTTCTTTGGGCTCAGTATGCAGGTGGGAGGAATGAAGAGTGAGAGTTGAAAATATCCCGTATTTGAGGCCGAAAGGGTGAGCTCTCCATAGGGTTACACTGCTGGGGGTGTAGACCCCTTCCTTCCCAAAGCAGACGGCAGCAAACCCACGGGCAGGGCACTCCAGGACTTAATCCTCACTGATACCTCCCTATAACCTATTCTCGAGCACAATTTACACACCACAGTAGGAACACACAGCTACAAATCACCGGGGAAAGGGAAGCATTCACAAGGAACGTGTCAGCTTCGACGAGAGCCCGAGACCTTTAACGTAGGGGACGAATGGAAAGATTCCTGTCCTACTCCATGTTCAAAAATTGGAACAATATTGCAGACAGAAAGGTACTAAAGGTACCAAGGTCCAGCATCTGTGGTAGATCAGGAATTTAGGAATGTGCACCAAAGAAATCAGGTTTTTGGATTTGTTTTTTATGAGGTGGCCGAACCCCTGAATGCTCAG
This sequence comes from Pampusana beccarii, assembly GCA_013399365.1. Lineage (NCBI taxonomy): Eukaryota > Metazoa > Chordata > Aves > Columbiformes > Columbidae > Pampusana > Pampusana beccarii. The sequence continues at coordinate 341,693 of VWYH01000026.1, forward strand.
TGCATTTATCATCCAGGTTAGCTGTAATTCTGATGTTTCCCTCATCACCTGGCTGCTTGGAAAACAAGGCTAAAAAGCACCCCATGTATTCTAAACTGGGCAGACTCAATCAAAAACAAATACACACAAAAAGGTATGGAAAACAAGCCGCCTGAGCTCCGAGATGAGGAAAAGAGAAAACGCTGCCATCTTGTCTCCAAGCAAAACCTCAACGAAATGAATTCTACTACTGGCAAGATTTTGATGAGATTAAATTGACTACAGCACCCTATATATAAAGAAGGAGCAGCTCTCCAATTTCTCTTTCAGGCCCCTGGAGCTACCTCTGTCCACAAAGGAAAAAACAAGTTGTCATTCCAAAAAATACTATCTAGAGGAGAAAGGCAGAGAGAAAAGGATTTATGAAATTCAAAGGTGGAGATGTGTTAGGGCACTGTCAAATGCTTGCAATGGAGCATTCAAGCAATCATTATCCCTAATCGAGCAGAGGTCAAGTTCCCTGCTAATTACGTTCCCTCACAGAGGGGTGTGAGCCTGTGCGCACGTGTGCGAGATGAGGACAAAGGAAGGAGTTGATGGAAATCAGCCTCACTGCATTGCATCTGACAAGAACATAGGATATTCTTCCTCCTACTGTCTGATGCTATTTCAAGCCTCATTATGAGAAAAGTCTCCTATTTAACATGGTCTTTTCATTGAATTATCTCCTTTTCATTTTTGACCACCTCTCTCGCAAACGCTGCAAATTACCTGCTTGGATCTCATTAGGCCGGAAAGGAGTCATCCCTTGTAAACACACTTTGCATCAATCTGCGTTATCCAAGGACTGTAGGTACATTTACAATATGCAGAGTTAAAAGATATCTGACAGGAGAGGGAATGGAGCCACTGACATGTCAGTTTGCAACTGGATATTCATTATACTACCTCCTTCATTCTGCATCTGTCACTAGGCTATCACTTAGGCTCCGCATTAAAGCTCATGAAGCTAACATTTCTGTTTCAACAGCTTACTTACAACTAGGGATTTGAAAATTGATCATCCACCTAGAGTATATGCACTTCATTCATTATACATATTTCCATGCAGTAGCCATGCTTAATCTTACAATGCTGTCAGGCTACATCAGTGGAGATTCATTATATCTCATGTTCAAATTTTGCTTTCTGACCTCGGGGTTAATCTGCCTGCGATGTTTTTTATTTTTGTTCAATCTTCTGTTGAGTACACAACTTTCTGCGTATTTTTTTTCTGAAAAAACAGTGTTAAAATCAGGAAAGGATCTTCAGAGAAAACTCTCTTGTCTGCATTTTTTCTGGACAGTAATCGGTAGATACCATTACACGACTCACTCCTTCAAAAGATATTACTTAAAATAACCTCACTAAGCTCTTCATGCGTGTTTGTGCACAAGAGGACACTTTGAGGTGTGCTCACCCATGGCTGGAAGTGGAAGCATCAGTCCCACTTTCTAAGGCCCCAGGATTTGAAAACATGGGGTGCTGTCTTTGGGAGAGAGAGAAATGGAGAGCAGTGCTTACTTCTCTCCACTGAAGGAATGAGGGAAAGGCCACCACACGCTCAGGTAAAACCAGAGTTATCTTGTGCATGTGTTTCAAATCTCAGCTTAAACCGGCAACACCGGACCAGAGACATGAGCTTGTATTGCAATGAACTATCAAAGTATAAAGGAACTTACTTATTAAAGCAAAACTGAAATCACGTATAACAATTTTACAATACATGTTTCCACATATATTTAGATAATGTTCCTTTTGAGCAACCTGCGAATCTCTGTGTTCTCTCTCGGGTGCACTAGGGAAGTTACACATGCTCTCCACTTCCTTTTGCTTCACCGCAGTGCCAAGACAAAGAGAAAGTACGGTAACAACATCAGAGAAAAACTGTACTTGATCGGTGGAAGGGGAACCGGGGCTGTGTTCTCACTGCCAAGTCTGGCACTGCAACGCTATGAGCTGCTGGGAGGCTCAAATAAGCCCCAGAGCTCTCCACTCCGCATACTGCAAGAGAGTGACAAGGCTAAATTAAAACCATGCTTGTAAGGAGCTGTGATTTTTTCTCCTGGAAGGTGATGTGCAGTTGTGAAGTTCATTGCAGCGACTTCTCGGCTGCCGTAGGGCTCAGAGCAGGCGGGGACGGCGGCAGGCTGACGGTCAGCGGCTGCCTACGGCTACCTGCACTGCACATCTGCTTACATCTCCTCCGGTTCCACTCTCCCAAAGACACCTTGCAGCACTGAGACTGACCTCACCCAACGGCTACGAGGGGCAAGCTCTGAGCAGTCTGAATGTACCCGTAAGGTGGGCTCTGGGGGACAAACGGACCCCTAAAATGATGTGACAAAGGGATGAGGAGAGTGCTACAGATTCCACACCTCCACAGGAGAGGAAAGAAAAAAAACCACCCAACCAGGCGGCTGTTCCAGTGATACGCACAATTCAGCAAAAATTGCTAGTTGTACGCCTTCAGGCTTAAATCCGCACAACGAAATGTATCCTTTACAAAGGTATTTCTTTAAATGTCTGCTCAATTCAGTTTTATTGGACTGGCCTACAGAGGACACCATCTGGTATCTGTCATCTAAATCTACATGGACATGCTATCGATAAAATCCCCATTTCCAAAATGTGGGTTAGTTAAACGCAGAGCCGGATTGCTGGCTGATACAAATTGGTCTGACTGATGTAGCTATCCATGCTTTTACCAGCAAAGCATCTGACCTACAAAATCGCCAATTTAGATACTCTTTCGGAACAGGGCTGTCTTTATATTCTGTGTGGTAAAGCATGTAGCACAGAGGACCCAGAGCCATGAATAAAACACTCAAGGATTGTGATGGTACACATAATAAATAATAACCTAATTGCAGCACCAGAAAGATTTCTGTAGTCACCCGTATGTCAGAATAAGTCATGCGTGTCATTCAGTGAACGGCCAGCGTTCTTCAATGGAGAAAAACACTCTCCGCAGAGCTGCCATCTTAGCAACTTCCACAGCACTTTGGTAGAGCAATAAAGGCAGAGCTTATGCGATTGTTGGCCATGTTATATCAATTCATTACATATAAATTATCTGAGTCGCTATAGACACTCTAATACTTTTCATACAGACAGTATTTAACCCAAATAAATCCATTCTTCTCCTTCCCTGCTTGGGGTAAAAAGAGGCCATCTCACTTCTCAGCAATGCAGAGCATTTTACCTTCATTAAATGGCCTTCAACTATTTCAAAACAAATAAGCATTTTCACAGACATTGTACCAAACTTTTAAAAGTTTACTGAACTGGAGCAGGAGACCCAAGTCACCTCTTCCTCTCCCAACCCCTCAAAGGGAAGGAAATTTTAGCAACAAACCATCCCAGAGACTAAATCCTGTTACGACTTACGTCCCCCAGAAAACTACACCAGGGTTAATCCCAGCAGTATTCGGCTGCAGGAGCTTTACTTACGTCGCTGAGTCTTTCCCGAGAGCTACTTCGATGGAAACCTTTCGATTCCCCACTGGCGCTTTCACTGTCGCTGTCTCGGCAACTGTTCTGGCCGGGCTTGAGCTGCAGGAAAAAGGAAAAACCAAAGGGAGAAAGAGATCAGCCTGGTGCAGGTAAGGCCCCTTGTCCACAGCTCTTCTCTAACCCATCCCCACATCTACACGCAGTAGCATCTATGTGGTGCTTGCAATACATTGAAATGAACGTTCGCCATATACAGATGTTATACACACGTCCACAAGCACATATACATATATACAGCAAGAAGAAGATACGAACTACATCTACTGCAATGCTGAACATGTATATATTCAACGTATCTTTCCCTGTGTTTCGCTTGAATGTATTAAAATTTTGGTTTAGCCTTGCTGATGCTTCATTCACCCTCATCTTCTACAAAGCCTGGTCACTCCTGAGGTTAATTCTGGCAAAAAGCCGACTTCAGAAATTTAGATTTAAAATCACATTTGTCAATACTAGCAGCAGAGGTAAATGCAAAGAAAATACTTGGCAATGTACCTAATGATGTATTTTATGAGACACCTACTACACTTACCAACATTCTTATAACAAATACCAGCTGACAGCTCCTAACTTATTCTAATTATTAACATATTCATCATCATTTCTATTCAGACCATACAGAAATAGATAATCACACTAATCTCCAGTTCACGATGGGAGACCAGAAGTTCTTTCTCCACGAACTCTCTCCACCAGCTTTTTCCCCCCTTTCTTCTATCTCTTCTTTCATTTTTCCAGTTCTCTGGACACACGCTGCACACAGAATTCACAGACACTTGTATAGGCGCACACACACAAGATGTTCACTTCTGCTCTGCTTCACAGATATACATTCCCACTCCTATACGCTGCTGTTCTCTCTCAGGTTCACCAAAGAAAAGCACGAAGCATCCTCACCCTAACGTTTATCATCAGAGCAAATTGCACCTATACATGTATGTGCTGCTTTACCTTCATCCCTTATTCCCCTCGTTAGTAAAAGGCAGGTTTGGATGCTCTCAGTCAAAAGAAAGAAAGGAGAAAGCATATAAAACCACAGGCTCAGACACACAATTGAGATGCAATTCATGAGGACAAGTGCAAAAAATGGCACAGGTGTACTCTCAGCTCAAAGGAAACGTAACTTAAGAACTGGAGCCATTTGTCAAACACGTACAATTTAATAAATAAACTAAATATTCCAGAGCTCAGCCTGAAAATCTCAGGTAAAAAGATTTTCATTTCAAATGGAATGGTTTATCAGTCAGATCTGATAGATCTAGGTAGCATTTTTTGGAGGCGAAGGAGAGCATAACGAATTCAAGAAGTTAATACTTCATATAAAACCCACAGATCTTATCTAGGACCACTGTGTACCGTAATTTTATGGTCCTAGGTTTAAAATTCAACCACCCAAAGGAAGATGGATCAAGTTTCGCTGACTCGGTCTTCTGTCAACATCTGCTCAACCATGGAAAAACTCCTATTGTAACTGGGGCCTGAAGAAGTTTTTCCAGTCTCAAATTTTATTTTTAGAACCTCCATTTATTTTCTACACAATTTTCACACATTAGTTCTTTGCTAACTAATCGTAACAGTTCATTCTAATAGCTCTACATTGAGAATTCCAGCTATTTACAGAGAAGAGAAGAAAAACCCGGCAGGTGTCATTTTTCTAGGCACAATTTACAAGGAGTAAGAGAATATTACCAAGATATCTGAGCCTGTAACTCTGTAGGAACAAAGTGAACTCCACAGACCAGACAGCAAACTCAGAAGTAAGTCCAATTTAAGATTTATAAGCTTTCCATATTTTCCTTTCTGTTATTCCAAGTTGAATTTCTCCATGTGCCAAACTGTTGGGGGTTTACATTTTATTCCAAAACCCATCAATCTGCGCTAAATTAAAAAAGCAAAGCATGGAAATGTGCCCATTGTCTTCTTTTAAGGACCTAAAGTTACATACGCACATGAGAACACTTAGTGTGGATGGGCAATGGTTCATTTTGATCTACTTGCACAGCTTCAACCACTTGAGATTAAAATGACATTCAATAACAGCGCTGCCAAAAACGCTCTGCAAATAAAAGCCTGGATCTTTAGTTACACTGCACACATTCGGTGCATTACTCTGCACGGGAACCCTAAAATCAGCTTCCCCTCAAAAACGCAATGGTCCTCCTTGGAAAGCATTTACAGTGCCACATGGTAACTCTTGTTCCTCGGTCCGTGCAAAAAGCAAAGGCAGGATCAAACTCCCGTGATGTCTATCGAAGCCTCTCAGGACCCTGCTGCATTAACACAGCCACTGCTCTTCTCATTTGCACTGAGCAGGGAACAAAGCAGGATTTGCAAAAACTGCGTTAGACTCCACGCTTGCTTTGTACACTGGGAGTGAATTTATCCACGTTGAGATCCAGCCATAGGGGCTCGCAGAGAGGAAATACAGACATTTGTGAGATTAGAAAGCACAAACTCCCGACAACAAAGCGTCGCTGACCCATAGCAAACACGCCACGGCCTCAAGGGTTCCTGGCCGTGAGGGATGGGGACACCCAAAGGTGACGATGAGCGATGTGAGTGCGCTTGCTGGGGCCGAATGAGGCAGGGCCGGGTCCCCATTGCACGTCCATCCTGCAAAACCTTTCTGGGAGTTTCTGATCATTCTTTGCACCTTCACATTGTATTTCTGGATGACTTTTATGGTGCTACAGATCCCATTACTTTGCAATGCCTTTAAATCTATTGGAAGATACTAGAAGCCAAGCAGAATTGGAAACTACGCTTGTCTATTCTAAATATGAAATGAAAAGGGAAAAATGGGATCTAATAGGCTTAAGTGCTGGGACTCCCAGTACAGCCCACGACCCCCATCCCTCTGCGCTGCTTGGGGGTCACAGAAATAAAGGGGTGAAGCAGGGGGAAGGTGTTTCAATTTTCGTTTTGTTTCTCGCTATACAAACCCACTTTAATTTGCCATACATTAAATCAGTTTTCCTCACATCGAGGCTCTTTTGCCCATGACACTAAATCGGTGACCTCCCAATCAACTCGGAAGCCTTTTCATTTCCCTTTCTCCCCCTGCCCTGTTGAGGAGGGGCGGCCTGAGCAAGCAGCAGTTTGTCCCTCAGCTGAGCCGAACTCACCACACAGGGGTTCGGTGAAAAGCGTCAGCTGCTCAGAAACTGAATTAAGTCAAGAAACTTCGGACGTGTCCCTGCGTTGCCCTGCAGATCACGCAAAAGAGGTGCCGAGCGGGACCTGCCAGGAGGGACACAAGGAGTGGGAAGGTTACAGAGAGCACATGGAGAAGAGGCATGAGATACACAGCACTGAGCGACCTTTGAGATGGAGAAAAGGGAGAGAGAGACTAACTCGGGCCTAAAGGTCACAAAGAAGCTGGCCAGAAACTGGAAGGATTATGAATAAACAAAAAACGATGCAAACACATCACCATGAAACTGCTGCAATCGTAAGCACCAAGAGCGACTCGTCTCTCAGGGCAGGGAGGGCTTTTCTTGAAACCTAATGCAACTGGATCTGCAGCAGGGAAAGATTCAGTCCTCTTCTGCGACAGCAAATGTGCAAACTGAATATTCAGCTGTGTCCAGGGAAAGTAGCGCTCTGCTGTGCTTCCTTCTGCCATTCAAATTAAAAGGGTAAGGTAGAGCTAAATATACATGTTCAGGAGTAGATAGATCTATAGGAATAGTGCTATAGTTACTCCATTAGACAGCCATTTCTGGGAAATAAAAGGATGGGGGGCATAAGCCATAAAACACTCCTAAGGACAACCCATAACAAGATGGCTCACGGTCGCCTTTTGTCTCAGAAAGGAAAGGAACGCAGGACAGAGATAGTCAATCATGCTCAGACGAGTACGGGAGGATCAAAGGGCAGCTGAGCCCCACACTACAGGAGCACCATCCTCTCAGGACCTCGGTTTGCTGGGCTGGATCCCTAAGCCACTTGTGATAATTCCCATAGTGGCCGTGCCTGGTTAGCAAGTAACAAAAAGCAAAAATAAATAAACCTACCGAGAATTTAGCAAAAGCCTTTTTCACAGAGCTTATATATCATGTCAAAAACACCCTAATGCAGCTCTACTGAGCTGCCTTTTTTTTTTCCATATCTTTTAATTTAAAACCCCATACCATTTGGCAGCAGTAAATCCAAGCTATGGTATAGTTTCGAGGCGCCTGCGTTTCCACACCATATGGAATTAAAGGATTATTTCACTATATTATACTTTAAAGTTATGAATACTAACACTTCTCCCTGTTACAGCGCAGCCAGCAAGCTAAGCCCGTACCAGAGTCCTGGAGGACGCGGACATCTGCTCCCCGAGGGGTGCCATAACCCCACTGCGGGAAGGGGAATTTTAGGCTTTCCGTTCTGCCTGTCACGCGTTATTTACACAGCTTTTGCAAGGGCAAGAGAGCCCAAAACTCCTCCAATCCGGCTCCTACCCGGGTGATGAATGTATTCCCTAGCTCAGATCAGCTGGTGAACGGACTTTGCACGCTCGGTTAGCAATGTTCCCGACTCCAGAACGCTACAGCCCAGTCCCAAACCCGACCGGGGCACCAGCCCCACACCGCACAAAGACGCTTGTTTCTGCTCCTTCACGTACGCAGCATTTCCCTGCACTTGCTCTCGGGGCTGTTCCCAGCGGCCCAGACTCCAGCCAGGCTCTGGGGACGTGTATCTTTGTCACTATGGGCAGTGACACCCTTTTCCCAAACGCTGCACACTCCATAGTCAGCTATGGAGCTGACTCAGCTGCCTCCCTGTCTGATTTTACCCATTTATTCTTTTTCCAACACGAATGTCACCACATGCTCTGAGGAGACTGCTTTTGATGTGCTCCCAGGGCCAAAAACCTCAGTGCAGTTTCCACTAACCCCATCCACTCACCAGCATGGAAAAGCCATCAGCGAATTATAAAGTGCAGCAGCATTTTGCACTTTAAAAACCTGTTTTTCACTTCAAAATCTATCAAGTTAGACTCCAAAATACGACAGTTCATGTTGAAGCATAATTGATTCCAAACAACAAAATAATTAAGTATAAAAATCAGAAGTATAACATCAGTGGATTAAAGAGTGATCGGTTAAACATTGTTCAGTTAAAGGGTGCTGCTTTTTAAATTATATCTAGAATAAATAAGAAAACGTCCTTTTCTGGTCAGCTCAGCTCTCGCACACATTGTGACAGCTCTTAACTAGAGCCCCCTGTGTGACCGGGGTGTCACAAAGCGACACAGAGTGACACCCGCTTTGCAAGTTCTGCACAAAGCCAACCTACGGACCAGGCCCTGCGCACACAGAAAGTGTCCTCTGTCAGTCAGAAAAGAGCAACGGCAGACTTCATGTAAGACTGAATATCTGATTGCAAAGAAAACATATTCTATCAATGATTGCGAACAAATCTGGCTGTATGAAAACAAATAAAAAGAGAACTGCATAGCAGGAAAAAAACAACAGCGTAAATCAAGGCTTGCTACTTGTGATTGAAATCACGGTTAACAGCTGCCATTTAAATACTTTTATTTAGATCTTTAGAGCTTTAAAGATGGTTCAACACAGCGGCCATGGGTCTGGAGCAAACGCTCTGCACGGCATTGCCAACAAAGCCACGTTCACCACCACCTCAGCCCGACCGGGCAAACAGATGAGCAGCACTACAAAAGCAAATCAGAGATAAGATAGCGAGGAGGAATATTTACAACACACGAGTTTAGGCAATAAATACAAAACAAAACAACAACAAAAAAAGATAATTCACACCCTGTGTGGACTCTGAGCAGCCTCAATACAAAGACATTTCTCACACCGGGAAAGAAAAATATTATTGCCTAAGAGATACAATAAAACATTAGGAGAGAGGTTCTCTGTGTATATCTTGATATTTAATCTTACAAGCACCGATGCGCACGCTCCAAGAACTTGTCAGGTGCTGCGGATCAGGGCCTACACGGCATCACCCTGGGATCCAACATCCCGACCAGAACACGAGGATTTATTTTGCACACCTGTACGGTAAAAGTCAGGTACACCAAGAAAGACAAGATCTTATCTTTTGCTGCTTCCTCCCTGCCTCTACTGAGAAGAAAAAGTAATTTTCCTGTTCAAAAAGTCTTTTGATGAGAAACTAGAATAAACACGCGCATATATTTTTCCAATTTCCTGTTGACGAAAAAAATCTAAATCTAATATAACTTGAACAAATAACTATACACAATTACCTAATTAGCTCTATGATACAGAGCAAGGGTGTTTTTAACTTACTTATTTAAAGCATCGACGGTCATTTCCTGCTGCCTTTGAGCTGATCCAGACCCTGCTGCTGCACTTGCTCACCGCACTGGAGTAGAGGAACTCGTCCTCTAACCCCGTAAATGGGGGAGATCCTGCTGAAAGAGACTGAGCTACACCCCGCTCCTCCTGCGGAGCATCGGGCTCTTTAGCATTTTTATCACAGAAACACCAAGTGATCATGTTCTGCTCCCAGTAGCAACAGCAGAAGCAACATGGGCTAAGAATAAATAGCATCCTTGCCAACGCGGGGGTGGGGGATAAAGAGAACGAGCATTTATTTCCAGATCCTCTTCTCCTTCATTATATGCTTGGGCAACCTTAGATATATAGCTCACAGAAGGTACTCTGAAGTAGCTCGGTAGCTCTATTTTATCTGAGTTACACAGAGAATGCAGCCCATCATTTTTTCTGTGCTGTTTATACAGAAATCAAAGATAAATTTGGCATAAACTCATCACACCCCAGAATCATACATACATTATACAACGTATAAAGTGTAACAGACTTGCTCTGTTCCCCAGCTCCTGTTAAGAGCGGTACGAAACAGCAAGCTGTTGGCAATTGCGCCAAATGAAGCGTATTTCAGCTTCACTTTAAAAGCTGAATTGCAAAAAAATATAGGCTTCTTCTGACCCTTTGCATTTTGATGGCTGCACAGTGAGAAATACGGCCTTTAAAATTACACCTTGCAAAGCACTCCATTGTACCAATCAATCTCCCCGAGCAGCGCGCACAGCCAGAGGAGGATGAGGCACCCGGGCCCGGCCAAAACGGTGCCAAACCGGGTGGAATCCATCCGCCCCTCCCGGGATTTATCGGTCCCGCTGCGGCGCTTGTTTGTGGCTCAACTCCGGATTTCCAGGGCTCTGCGCCAGGGGAAAGAGGGTTTTGCACCGCTAAAGGGCACCTCTGAACAGCAGCTGCTTCCGTGCCTATCCCTGCCCGGTACGAGAGGATCATCCTTGCCACACATCCACGGACGTTCTGCTCCACGTATCGCACGAGCCCCGCGTGTTATTCAGCTGAGTGATGCCCGTTTACACCACGTATGGTTCTTTGCTTCTGCTTCGGATGACACCAAACCAGATTTTAAATTCTATGGGAATAGACCTAATCTCTTAATACAGCTGCATGTGCCCCCTCCAAGCCCTGGGAACACCTCACGAGGAACACTCTGTGTGTGTTTGCTGCTGTTTCCACCACTGACTTGGGTTTTGTGGCTCTATTTAGGTTTGCTCATTGGAAAAATTGCAAACTAAGCCGGCAGTTTTACCCCAACGTTCTGGGTAAGAACAGACTATTTCAGTGCACTTCCCAACAATGATTTTCCAGATCCTTCTTGCTACACCATTACCAGCTCTTGCTTCAGGGGCAACATGGATCTCCAAGGAGTTCTTGTTTCTGTTGTACAGGAAAGGTCAGGTGAGGTAGGAAAGCGGAGGCAAACACCCCACTTGTACTCTGAATCTCCAGAAAGGGGAGAGGAAAACAGAAATATTATCCCATTTAGCCCGGAGTGTCTGACATCCGACTCCCCAAGGACTGCGCTTGGCCTCTGGCTGACTTTGAAATGCATAACTTACTGGAAAAACACTTAAGTACCTACGAAGAGAAAACGAATCACACGATGGAACAAAAAGCAAACGGGCCAGGTCGAAAAACCGAACAGCACTGCAGGTCTATCCACAGCTCGCTGCAGATTCGCCTCAAGAGTCTCCAGCTGTTCGAATGAGGGCAAACACCAGCTTCTGCAGAATTTCACCCATTGCGAGTCCCCGGGATGGTCACTTCTCATGCACGGAGGAGATGTAAGGTGGGCTGAGACCTTTTGAGAACATCTAAGGACGTGAAGCAGCTCCACGAGCTGAAAAAGACCAGAGTGACAGCCCTCGCTCGCTTGAATTAAGGCACAGCTCCCCTCATCCTTTTGCTTTTTACTTTTACATCCTTTCTCTCTCCACACAGACCACTAACCTGACACCCAGTTAACACTGCACAAGTAAATACATGTCTTGAAGGAGGAAATATCAGTATTCATGGGTGGACCTCAAGATGTTTGCCGCTGTTTACATAAAAGAGCCCTGTTATTTCATAGTTCGATATAAGCCCAGAATAAATATTTAATAACTGGTTGCATAAATAATGATTTGAAGGTTGAGCTATTGGATTAAAAATATAATACTATTTTAAGCCGTTTAACTGGCCAGCCATATAAATTATTCAAGATTTAAATTCATCCTGTGGTCTCTGTACAAGGAGAAAACGAGGAAGTTGTAACTATAATGACAAAAGCAGGGCAAGATCAATCAAACCACATGATCTCTAACACAAACAAGCAGCAATTAAGCAGCAATCAAGACCAATATGACTGTGGTTGATGTCCTTTTATGCCAATACTCTCAGTCCAGAGAGCAAAACTTAATAATGTTTTGCAATTTATCAAGGGAACCATAACTCCGCTCTCTACGACTTGGCCGAGAGGCTATTAAGATAGTATTTCTCTATAATTTAATCATGTGAAGGAAAAGGGTGGAGGGGGAGTAAAAGCATTTTGACATATAACTCACGTCTATACATTTTGTATTTTCCCCTTGCTTGAACGATAGAAGCAAAAGTCATAATAATCTACCTCAATACCAATTCGTTAGCAGAAGAGGAGAGCTGAAGTATCTGGCAAAGAAAATCTATTTGAAGCACAGAAGGGAAGGGACCGAACCATCTGAATTCATTAGCAGCTGTCATTGATGTGGAGATGAGTTTGGAGATGAAGAGAAGCCAGCCATCACAAATAAGGGGAGAAAAGCAAAGGGAGGAACTGGTGTTCGAGTTGTTTAAACCTGGATTAGCTTCTGAGAGATGGCAAAGCGCCACTTAGGGGAACCTTTGTCTTCCACGCTCCACCCTCTTTGGAGGGAGGCTCTTTTCACACAAGAAGGTATTTGAGCATTGCAGGCTGCGCAGGGCGCCGCTGGGCCTGCTTGACACTAACAAGTCCGAGCTTTCCTGTACCCGAGGCCATAGTTTCAGTGTCGTATCTGCTCAAGGAGCCCGACCCTCCTGTCCCGAGACCCCCCCGGGTTGTTGGGTTGCAGCCGACCCCACAGCTTTGCGGAGAACCAAGCCACATCGGCAAGTGAGCATGTTATGTTCTTAATTCTTCATCGCCTGGATCGCTTCTATCTCAGATGAGTGCTTCGGTTTGGCACGATGAAGGAGACCATGGTGGGAAGGGGTGGCAAGGACTCAGGCGCTACCAGGAAAAGAAACACTCAAGAATTACATCCTTAAACCACAGGGTGACTTCACGGTTTAAATCTTGTTGAATTTCTGCCCTGGACATACTAAGAGCTGCTGCTGGTTTGAAAAATTCAGAATGCTTCCAAACTCCTAACAATACCAGCTTATTGTTGGTTTTTTTGGCTTTGCTCTGCGTTATTTTCGCATTTTATTTTCTTTCCACTTACCTATATTCTTTTCTCATCCTGAAAAAGAATTTAAAACATATTGCAGCACTGCGCTTTCACCTTGGACTACCTTTGCCAATTGAAATAATGAGTCGGCCTATTTGCAAATGTCAAAAAATCTCCCGGGACATCTTGGAGTCTGTCCCTTCTCAACAGGTGATTTAATGTTCGACAGATTTGATGAGCTGGTGGCCTCAGTCCGAGCCCAAAACCAGCTTTATTTCCACAAAAATCGTCCTGCCAGCCAGTGGTATCAGCCCTTGTGTTGTGGCCTCAACAGAACGGCAAAAAATCAGGGCAAGATGCAGCACCCACTGACACCAAGGGGAACATTTGGGCTGACCTCAAGGGACACAGAATCCATTTAGAGAACTGGGTGTCCATTGGAATTATTTGCCAGACCTTACACTGACTTAAAGAAAAGAAAAAAGGCAGCACCAATGCAACAACAACCACAATGTAACCTCTCTTTCATGTGCTATAGAACTGTATTCAACTTGCCGGTCTTGAAAATATGGTCATATGCTGGGTGAGAGGAGTTTTATTATTAAGATAAGGGCAAAAAACCTATAACGCAGGACTACTATCAAATTACAGTTACTTGAATTAATCCTCGTTCTGGCATTTAACAATTTGTGAAGTGCTTATTCAGGAAAAGGTCAAAAATCACTTGGAAAGATATGTTAATGGCTCTCTAAGCAATGTTTCGACTTACTGAATAAATTTTCACACTTAAGTCACGTATAACAAGCATTACAAAATGTATTATGAATTGTGCTCTTCACTACAGAGAGCTGTGTATAAAACACACACAGGACAATATTTACTTAAATTCATCTCTGCTGAGGGAAAATCTGCGTAGCTTCACCATTACACTGGGGAAATACCTGATGTATGTTCTCACAAAGAGGAATATTCACCTGAACCAGGTCTTGAAAGGAGCCCATTACTGTTCACCTACATGACAAAAATTAACACAAGCAAAAATCCCAAACACCGTCAAAAAATCCCCACGTCTCCCAAAACTCATTCCTACAAACAATGAAAAATAGTTGTAAATAATTGGAAATGAAGGAAGGCAAAACCCTGTGCTGATGGATCTACACGAAACCTTTTCTACGCTTTGAAATATTTGGGCTTTAAAATGACCCACAAGACTGAAAAATTAAGTATCAGCATGTGAAAATGTACCGTATTACAGTTTAAATCAACCATTATACAGGCTCAGCAAGCATCAGCACACTCCTCCGATGCACTAAAAAACGTCAGCTTCTCCTCGGTGAATAATAATTTGTGAAATAAAGCAGGCATGCAAAATATGGGTGGCAGGCAGCAAATGCCGATATTTGGGGCACCAAGGTGTTTTAAAATGGTTTTTCACTTGTGCATCCAGCATTCCCTGAAATCTCAACAGATCAAAGTTTTGCAGACAAGGAAAAAAAAAAGCCTACAAAATTAATAACTATTTAAGTATTCTGTTTCATCATGATAACAAACAGATGGTTTTAATATTCTAGAGGCTAATTTCTGAACAATTAAAAACACAGCAAGACATTAACATCTAATGAAACATTTTAACTACCAGTATATGCATCTGCCATTAATTTCCACACAGTAAGGTCTTGGTTCTCTTCAATCTGTTCTTTATTAAGGAAAGTTTTTCCACTCTGAATTTAGTGAAGTAGAGAATTAACAACTGTTTTCAATCAGCAATCAGCATGATATTTCGCCAGCGTGCATTGAAACCGTCCGCACTATCAGACATAAATTTACTCCTATGATGGCTTTGATCTGCACGCTGAGCAGAGATGTTAGAAGGGAATTCATTTTCTAATTCCATTTTCATTTGGAACATATGAATTAACCCCTCACAGATCTGATGTCCCTTTTTATCTACTTTAGATAAAGGACATCTACTTAAAATGTTGTGGCTTACGCGTTACTTACAGCCTAGCCAAAAACAAAGTCATTTTTTGAAACCAACGAAAGCATTCTCATGCAAACCATATCGAAATAAAGTTCTTCAAAGGCAACCAGAATCCCATATTTATGAGCTTCTAATTTATATTTCCTTTGCTCATTTGTGATAAGAACATCGGGTAGGATTCATCAAAGCTGTGCCCATGCTAAAACTAGTCGCTATAAAAAATCTTTACACCACAGACACCAAGCTATCTAATTTATGTGTTCCCTAATCAGGCATGGAGCTCAGAATTATTGATGAATTTTCTGCAGGTCCTCACCAATTTGGCAGGTTATAATTCAAATTAAGTCGAGGCAAGTCATTCTCTTTGCTCCCAGCGTACGGCAAAAGGCTGATGTTATTCAATATTTGTTGCATCACCTAGCTACTGTATGAACGAACCCCGTAAATAAATACCTTCGGGAATAAATTCAAACCCCCTCCCTGATGGCTCTGGTAGCATGTTTGCCATTCATTAAACAGAAATACGTGGGCAGCTCAATAAGCGTCTTTGCTTTTCCAAAGGGTTAAATTCACAAGTACCTTGGAACGATTTTAACAGGAACCACATTCTGCCCAGGTTGCTGTTTTGCTTTTAATCACAGCCATTTCTGTAAACACTGAATTGCAAAGCTAAACGGATAAACACTGAAAAAAGCCTTGACAGAACGATTTGGGGAAGGAGTCAGCTGCAGGACCCTGCCTCTCGCATTCATTTTGCGGTGTTCAGGGGGGAATTCTGTGTTGCCTGTATTGCGACTGTGTAGAATAAGAGAGACCCACATCCAATTACTGCTCCAAGTCAAGAAAAACAGGGTCACGAACCTGGGTCTCCTACCTGCCAATTGATGCCCTACCAACTGGGCATTAGCTGCTCCAAGACATCTCCATCCCTCAAATTTATGCCAGAAATAACACGCCGGGCTCAACTTACTTCCAACAATAGCTACGGATTGCCATAGATATTCCATAACAGACCACCTACAACAAAAACACATCACGTCCTTGTCATGCCCGGCTCCACGTGCTTGTATCCACCTCAAAGGCTCAGCCTGAGCAAAGCCGCCTCTTTTCCTCGGTACTTGATCTTTTCCTTTGTCGAAATAGGTTATTACAGGTTAAGGGCCAGATCCAGGAAGGCTGAGAACACCCACAAAACCATTTGGAACTCAGGTTTCCAAAATTCTGGAACCAGAACGGTAGTTTGGTATGAAGGACACGGAAGATTAATCATTTGACTTCAAGCGCTGTCATCACCGTGAATTTCAAGGGCTGGGAGGCTGAGACGTGCCTGGCAGAGGCAGGAGAAGCCCATGGAGAGACAGAGTTTGGCTCATTCCACATCCACTTTTGGTTCAGTGAAATATGGCTGAAGTGGTGGCCCTGGTGACACCATATGGGATTTCAAGAGACCCTTCCAGCCAGTCATATCTGGTTCGGAGACGTGTGCACTAAAGTGAACGTACTGGGAGTTTGCCACGTAACCATTAGCTGTATAACCCCCATTAATATACCTCGGAGACATTGCCTTATTTTTATATGTCAGCCAGCTTCAGACTAACGCTGTACTTAGAGGGGATAGCACAATATTAAAATGTGACTTTCATATTTTTTTTATGCTTCGAGTGCCTGGATCTACTCTTGGCACACTACAAAAATAATACTTTTATGATTGAGTTTTTCCATGAAATATTTATAATACAACTATTGAGTGATGGAAGTGCCAGAATATTACTATCGCTACACTTGAATTCCTGGAGATCGTAAGCTTTTGTTTGGTCTAGTGGCGCGAAGGGAAAGCGTCCTGCTCAACATCTGTCTCTCACTGCGGAACCACATGGGAAATAAAGATTTTGGGGCAGCACTGCCTGAACTATTCGGATGCTCATCTTACCTGCTGCAGGCTATGAGCGCCCAGCAATCTCAGCATTATAAAATCACAGCAAACCAGAGAAAGACACAGACCCAAGTGGCCCCATAGCCCAGGAAGGACCACGTGTATTTGCATCATTCATGAAACGCAGAAAACAGCTCGCTCAGCCCAAACTCTTGCTAAAGGCACCCAATCATCTCTACAAGCACTGCAGGTCAATTAGTGCAGAGCTGCACTGTCTTTACCTTTAAAAACCTATTTTCACGTTTCAGCTGCATCTCCTACCTGCAGCGTGACCTTGTCCCATCTCTCATGGATATGCAGAACAGATTTTTCCCTTCCTTTTTGCAGCAATCTTCCTGTGTTTGAAGGCTGTTATCAGAATCTCCACTCCATTTTCTCTTTTTAAAACTAAATTGCCCCAATTCTTTCAAGCCTATCTTGAAGGCCACGCTTTTAGGCTTTCTCCAGGTGCTCTGTGTATCTCTCTCAGAGATTATTTCCTATTCTGAAGCAAAGCACCTGCAATATCCCTTCGGAATTATATAATCATACAAATCATACTGGGATGAAATGGGTATTAGATGAAACACCATAAGGATGAAATGTGCATGAAAAGCTGTGGTCTGCGTGTAGACAACTGACTATTGGGGCAGGTTTACTTGTGGGTACCAGTCTTAAGACACCTGAAAGCACCTGAAGCGATCACCTGAAGTGCTCACAACACGAACCTTTTGAATTCCTGCCACTCTCTTTGCCTTGTGTAAGTGCTGTTAACTCTTGTGTAAATAATATTAGATCTGTAAAAGATGTTTCCTGAACAAAACAGAAATAACTACAAGTAGAGACAAGCTGCTTATAGAAAAAAAGGTTTGTGAGAGGCTCTGTTAAATTCACTGCAGCTCGATTTAGATCTTTCCTCATTCAAAACCTTACCTGAAGCAGGTCTTCCGCTAAACACTAAGACTTTTCAATAGAAAATTTCTTTTTTAATAGGGTTTTTCTGAATTGGAGCTGCAAGGACAAAGTGTAACTCCTCCTGGTGCTTCCAGCTGGAACTCATTTGCTGCAAGAAGCTGTCGCTGAAGTGATCTGGAGAAACACTCCTCAAATCCATTTTAACAGCTCTCAAGGATTGCTCCAAGATGCCCAACAGCCCTGTTTTCCTCGCCAGGCCCTTCTTGCTCGCTGCTGTGTTCAGTTACGGCAGAAGCTCTGGACTAAAATAAAACTCGTTTTGCTGTTACGTGTCCTGGTTGGGCAAACTGGAACCGCACAGGTTTTTCTGGTGTTCATAAACCTATTTTACAACTGAGACGAGGAAGGATAAAAGGAGATGCTGACGTCTCACAGCTCCGCATGGCAACGGGACGGCAGAGCGAGGCACGGAGGGCGAAGGGACCGAAGGGACGGTCGTTCCGTTCTGCCGAAGGCCACAGAAATGCCACACTGTCAACCCCGGGCATCCCCCCGCAAACCATGGCAACAGCTGCCTGGCTCCGTAGTAATAAAGCGAACCAATTTAATAGCTTTTATTGTTCTGCTGTGATGTTTGAGCGCAACCACTTCTTTCCTCCTAGGACTCCTGAGCCCGCAAGGGCAGCAATGAGAGAAGATCTCATTTACCTAAAAGCGCTTATAAATTTTTAATTTGCTTTAACAAGTAAATTAACAAGTCCCTCATTCAGGCAAGTTTTATGGCCTCTTGCCACTTGGGGAGGGCCATAAAAGTTTTATAGATAATCCAGAGCTACCGGGATTGCTCATAATAAATTGTCTGTTTCCTGTTATTTTATCAAACCACTGGGCTTCTAATGACTTAAAGTCACAGCTTCCTTATATCTAGGCTTTTTATGAGCCCGTATTTATAAACTGTAAAGAATATCCTAAATTATACTGGGCCCCTGCTAATCATTACAAAGCTAGGCTTTTATTGGAGCCAATCTTTCTGCTCACGCCCACCCCATAAATTCTAAGGGATTTAAGGGGAAAAAAAAAAATATCTTTTTTTTCAGATAGCGTGCTGATTCTGCATTCTATTTTAAGACCTTGCTGTAGCCAAAGTTTCATTAAGGAATACTTTGAAGTGCCTGGAACTCCCTAGTCTGATTCCTACCAGCTCTTGAAGAAGTTCTCAGGGTAGCAAGCGCTTTAGGCAACGTTAGCCAGCCCGGCTCTGGGATTCGGGCTTGGGAGGGGACGGCACTGACTGGAAAAACACAACTTGCTCTCCAAGGGAGAACGCACGAGGATGTCCTTACCCTTCGGTGTGTGTAGTCACGCTGAGCTCTGCGCTGGTGCTCACAGCAAGGAGCCCTCAGCACGTTTCAATCGCAGCCCCGTCGGGTCCAGCAACAACTGAGCACTTTTCCCACTGCATTTAGTATGCTGTGCCTAGTCTGAGCTTCAGAGGATTCACAAGGCCTGACCTTGGGCACCCAGTTAAGTCCCTCTATGTAGAAACGAGAAATCGCTGCAGGGAGAGAGCTGGCACCAAACTTGAGTGGCCATAATAATTCTATAATACATCGAAATGAGAAATGACTGCAGGGAGAGAGCTGGCACCAAACTCGAGTGGCCAGAGTAATTCTGTGGAAGTTTTGGGTTTTCCCTCATTGCCTACACAGAGCTTAGGGAGAGGAGATTCGTAAGAGGTTTGTCTGTAAGTGAGATGATCTCAGTGTCTTTCCCTTAATATCTGCTATGGGAAAAACACGACAAAACTATAGGGAAAAGCACTGGGGTCGTGTTTACTGATGCAATATATTTGGGGTGGAAAGGAAAGAAGAGAAGGAATGAAGCTGCCGCAGATTTTGTCCTCCAGAGATTTGAATATTACACATGGATTAAAGCCTAAACTTGCTCTGAGGTTTAGGCTGATACAGAGCTACAACAAAAGGGCACTGGGATAATAACAGAGTATAGGTGAAGATAATCAGTATTTTCTCTAAACACGCAGTGCTGTGTATACCTAAAACTCCTTCAAATAAACAGGAGAACATTGAACTTCACTAAAAAATTTCCTCTTATGTTTCTGTGAAATACAAGTCTCTGGAACTGGATATTCCATTTATTTTGGAGGAAGAAAACAGTGCGAGATGAAAACATCAGCCTTTGCTCAGCAGAGTTTTCTCGCTATATGGGAAATTCCAGCAGGGCAGACAAGTTTTACAAGCTCAGGATGCTATTTTTGAGAGAGATGCAAGAGCTGGTGCTAAATCTTGGAATATGCCCATTATCTGAAGTGCTAAGAGTGCTTGAAGTTTTATTTATTGATTTTTCAGTTCAAAAGTGCCATAGATTCATATCTCACAATATCGCCCCAGATTAAGATCCATTGTGTAATTACAACTAGTGCTCATGTACCTCCATTGCCTGGTGTTATGGTTACCGGAGTCCACTAAAAATAGGCTGTTAAAGTGGATGAACTTGTTGTCCAGGTATCACTGTACATTAAATAAGAACTTGTTCAATTCAATCTGGCAATAACTGTAAGTGCAGTGGCAACAAAATACAGGAAAACAAGCCATAAAACCCTCACCAAATGACAATGATCTTGTGTTTTCTCATAAATACATAGGCAAAGAAGCATAACGACAATTACGGGCACATGCCGTACACCAAATTCGGGTTCTGCTCCTACAAGTTCAGAAATGGGATGGAAAAAGCTGCAGAGCACCCCAGAGACCACATTTTTCTCGTTCCCTGAGCCGTTTTGGATGACTGAAGCCCTAACTAATGCCATTTAACTTATTGAAGAAGCAGAAGTTTTGACTTAAGAGTGTGTGAATAAATGGGATTCAACAATACCTCTTTTCCCTGTACCACAGCAAATCCAGTGTCCCACCCATCTATATATACTAAAGATGCACCTTCCTCCAAATCCAAGCATTGACCATTGCTCTATCACTCAGGAACAGAAGAGTCTTAAAGAAACAAGGAGATTAATACAAAGAAGATAAAGAAACAATACCCAAAGAAAATGAATAGCACATATCCTTATGATATAAGAAGCCCACAGACCCGAATCCCTGTTATCTGCTCCCAAAGATAAGAAATCCTAAGGGCTATGGTAAGTAGAGAAAAAAGAAAGCTCTGTAAGCAACGTAAAAAATGAAGAGTGACCTGAAGCAGACGAACGTCGTTCACAAAGCCTCTGAACCACCTTTACCCAACTTGGTGTATTAGAAACCATTGCTCATGGCCGAGGAACTCTAAAAGCAAGCAGGTGTATAAATAACGCCAAGATGAAACTTGGTCAGATTGGCATATGCCAGTAAGACTGGAACAGCACGACCCTGCCATATTTTTGAATTTGTAGGTAAAAATATGGATATGGAAGTACAACTCCTGCTGACAAAAAGTCACATTTATTGTCTTTACCAGTATTCGCTAAGAATGGACCAAAAAAATAACAGTTCGAAGGTAAGGGTTATATTTTTCTTTCCCTATAGTTCTATCAAAACAATAGCAGATGTTCTGCCCTGTCTATAAAAAAAATCTTATTGATATAAATGGAAGCAGAAGTGAGAAAGATGGAATGCACCAGAAGCATTTTTTCCAGAAATCTCTGGAAAAGCAAGGACTGCACATGATTCCCAGACTTCCTTTGACATGGTTACAAGTCTTTCTGACTCTGAGGAGCATCCAAACCGCCACAAACTCATCTCGAGGGAATTGCCTGCGTTCAGGGTTCCCCTACCCCAAGCCCTGGCTGCGCCTCCTTTATATAAACACACACACATCACTTTTCTGACCAAATCCTTGCAAAAACAGTTGCCTGCCTTTGTAACGAGACAGAAGATATTTCCATTAAAGTAAGCAAACTCATCTCTGGCTCACCTAAGTCCTGCAGAGCTCCTAAGTTGCAGTTCACATTTCAGGTTAATCTTTTCCTTTCCTAAAGAACAGAACATCCTTTCTCCTGATCTCCCCGAGGGCTCAGTATTTGCAACATCAAACAGAACATACAAACCATCGCTCCCCCTCCAAAAACCCATTATACTGTCAACTGGCTTCCTAACTGCAACCAGGGGAGAAAGCTTATATACTGACTCCAGAGCTCTTTTTACTGCTGGAAAACGTCCATGATTTCTTCAAGCTACTGCTGCATTTCATTTCTCTAAAGAACTCATAATAAGATGGGCAAAGTTCCAAGAAAGACAAAAGAAACCTGACCAACTAACTTTGAGTTGCTGGCAAAGGCCGAAGCCGCGAGACTCTCACGCAATACTACCAGTGACCCTCCTTAATAAATCAAATATTAAATACAGTCACATGAATTAGGCTGCAAAGGGAGAGCAGGGCGAATGTCTGCTCCTAAAGATAACACTGGATCTTGTGGTGTAATATCAACCAAGCACTGAAAGAAGCGAGAGACTTGGAGGAAAGTCTTTATGGAGGCCACGCTACAAGGTACTCAACTCCGAAAGAAGTCATTGTATACTTATGAATTTTGCAATGGGAGACCAAGCGGTTATTTACCAAGAGAGAGGCCCAAGCAATGGCTGCGACTGGGTTGGGATCCAGGTCCCAGCTTCCACGGCTCAATAAATGAACGTTTGCAAAGCAAAATGAAACCTGAAGAGCAGCTGCTGTTGGAGAGCAACAGGCTACTACTCTAATTAAAAAAAAACCAACAAGGCAATAAGAGAACATAATTCAAACCCAAGGGTGTCTGCAGCTCCACAGCATTTGAAAAAAGTGGTTTGATGTCGACAGGTTTTATCAGCTATTTACGTCTTTTCTTTCATTCTGTTCAGAGTTCATATCCGTTTTGGCAGAGCGTTCCCTGGCCCCAAGCCTGAGATAACAGAAGGGGCTTCTCCTCTTTTGCTGGGCAAATCTTCGGGGATGTATCCCAGGAAAGGCACCCATTGCTGTCCGAGCCCAAACCTCACACTGCAGCTCTCGGACACAGAGCTGCTGAAAATCACCCCCAGCCAGCACCACCCACCACTCTTATCCTTAATTTCTCAGTTAATGACTCACGGTAAACCACAGCTGACAGTGGCCGTGGGTCTAACGGGTGATATTTACAGCTGAGGTTCTATAAAGTCAGGAGGTTATGTCAAGTGGCAGCATCCAAGTGACTGTAAACAGAGCTCGGCACGGCGAGGAAACGGCTGGAGGTTGGTTACAGCCAGGAGTAATTGATCTGTCTGAAAATACGGCCCAGGAATCAGAGGATTAATGCTCAAATTCCAGCTGTGTTGCATTGTTCCCTTCCCTCCAGCTCTCCAACAACAAAGACATGCCTCCTCCTCCTCTGGAGACCAGAAAACTTTTATTAAAATCTTCATACAACTGGTGCGGCGGAGGCCCTGTTAAAAGCATCATCGGGAAAAAATGCGGGATTCATAAAGCAACCATCCTACAATTTCCTCTCGATCTGGCATTGATTTCCGCCTGGCTACCCCGGCCAGGCGGCTGCGGGCAGCGCCCGGGCCTGAGGAGGAGCTGGGCAGACCCGGCCGCGCTCACAGCGACAAGAAAACCCCGCACGGGAAAAAAAGGAGGTGAAAAAATAGAACGGGAACACTTCCAAAACTGCAGCTGTGCTGGCCCATTAAAAAGCTGAAACTCATTCTACTGTTCGACCTCATGCTTATCACCACATAACTATTCATCAAAGAAATTTCGGTGCAATTAATTAAATTATTCCCCTGTCTGTGCCACAGAGTCGTTATTCCAATATCAGCTTTCACTCGCACTCTCTTAAGCTCGTGTCTGTATGCCAAGTGACATCTCCAGGGTTGTCCGGTCTCAATAAAGCTCTGCTCCTCACCACTCACACAGGCTATCATTTCTCTTTTTTATTGCCATTTATTTTCCACTAGGATTTTGCTGCCAGTATATTGGCAGGACTTCCAGTATATGGATGTAATGAAATCCACCACAGACACTTAACATCGGGTCAGGCTTGAGCTCAGCTCATGCGAAGCTGTAATATGATAAACAAATGCTTCCAGGAGGAGGATTTTATCCGCTCAAAAAGAGAACACGGACTCCATTGGTACCCAGACAAGAACTAGGAGGGAGTCATTTGAAAAGCCTTATGATAATTAGCTTTATAGCTAAAATGTGCTCAACGTGAGAAACCCGAGCTACAGCAGAGATTTCTCTGAATCTGTCAGGACCAACTTCTTCTATAACAAACCCCCAAAGCATCACAGTTGGCATCCTCCT
The DNA here is from genome assembly GCA_013399365.1 of Pampusana beccarii. Classification (NCBI taxonomy): domain Eukaryota; kingdom Metazoa; phylum Chordata; class Aves; order Columbiformes; family Columbidae; genus Pampusana; species Pampusana beccarii. The sequence continues at coordinate 366,014 of VWYH01000026.1, forward strand.
CTTTAACAGCAGCGTTAATACAATTCCACTGGTTCAGCACACCAAAATGTGGGTGATTTGGTGGCTACTTTAGGGGTCCCGAGGTGATCTACCAGCAGTAAAACGTAAATGCCCTAATAGTAAATATTCCTCAGCTCTTCTGGAAATTATGCAGGACCTGATGGCTCTGAACATCGTCTGTGTCTATCGCCATGATAATTCATGTGATGGCACCAAAGCATCTTATCTGCACGTCTCCCAGTCCAGGTCAGAACCGCTGCCAACGGGATTAGACTCTCAAACTGGGAATTACACGAGGTATTGGTAGTCACGTCCCAGGCATTGCTAAGGGAGTTGGGGTAGGAGATGAGAGACAAAAGGAAAATAAAATATCATTTTTTAGAAAGGGAAGGAAAAATCAAACCTTAGAACAGCTTGTATCTGGCCCCAGTAAGTCTTCCACTACCTGGAAGACTTTAAATCAATAATGGAGCCTTTCTATCAGAAAGGCTTTATTTCAAATGCAACTTAATGGACATAAATCTCTACAGGCGACGAATTGAAAACATCAGACTGAATGATCAAAGGGTTGGGGTTTTTTCCTGGTAAAAAGAGTTTGTTTTCCTGCATGAAATAAACTTCTCCCCAAAGAAATGGAGTTTTGCTGTTCTTCCAGGGAGACAAAGGCAGGTGTCTGCAGCAACGGTCCTGATGCCTCCTTGGCTTTCTGACATTAGTTACAAGAACTTGCAGCATCTATATAAAGGGAGCATAAAGCGTTGCAAGTTAATCAGGAGGAACCTAGGACCATTACAGTAAAGCAAATTTTGCTTGAACAGCACCTATCTCTATATCTGTCTGAAAAGTTTTCTTTATATAACCATTAAAATGTATTTACTTTGCCTACTTGCCTTGAATGGAGACAAATAGAACCTAAATTTCTGGCTCGAACCAGGTCTGAACCAAACGTTACTCATTCTCTACCTCTTCGTGCTGCTGTCCAGTAGTCTGGGTTATCTCCAAACACGCTGCCTTTTATTTTGCAGTTTTCTTGCTAAAACAATCGGAGAGACCTCAGCTCTGCGTGTTCCTGTGCTCCCCACTAACCCAGAGAAGCTCCAAGGAACTATCTACTCGTGTTTCCTGAGCTGCCAAGAATAATACAAAACAGATCAAAATGATATTACAACAGAAGCTGCTTGGACGTGCAGTCGCTAGAAATCACTGTTTAACGTGACAGTCTATCTGCCACCTATTCAAAGGAAAGAAATTTGACAAAGTAGAGTGGAAAAACCAATAAACTACCACAATGTTACCCAGTATGAGTCCTCATCATTAAGGCTGATTAAGGCTCAGCAGGCGCAGCTAAATTACAGCATTCAGAAGAGCTGCAGACAAGCCTCAACAATAAAGGGACGGCTGTCTAAAGATTTCTTCTCCTACTTAAGCAGGGCCACGAAGGCTGAATTTTCTAATGCCCTCAGAAGTGCATTTCTGTTTTCCACGAGCTGGGGTGAGTGTACAGATACACAATTAATTGTATCTAAAAAGGGGCTGATGGCCACTCACACCGCCAGGCTTTGCGGTTCACCCTCCAAAACATACAGACAATCAACAAGGCTCAGGAGATGACAACACGTACTTCGTTATTCAGTAAAACGAGATCTGGATTTGCCCCCCCAGGCACACACCGATGCTTTCCAAGAGAACACAGTCCAGCCCTTGGAGCTGTCATTGCCTTCTGTCCTTCATCACAACACCTCCATCCTTTGTCACAAATAAGTAAATGCTTCTGGTCTGGTACGATGGCACATTACTCTGTGAACATCAGTAAAATAGCCTGACCCACCAGGAGACTGAGTGAGAAACACAACAGGAACAGCACGGGCCAAGGTAGCAGCACTAAAGCTTTCTGGCCCACACCCTATATCAATGATTTACCTGTATATATAAATATATATATACATATACATATATATATGTAAAACTACTGATTAAAAAAAAAAGAATAGGATTCAGATTTCAAATGTCACAAATATTAAAGGAAGTTTGAATGGTACTTTACAAAAATCATAGAAGATACTCTTTATCTCAGCTTCTTTTAATTGTTTGAAACATTAATTCCTTTCCAAAAGCTATTACAACATTTTCTTACATCTTAAAGTCTTCTACTTTCATGTTTGTTATCTACCCTAATTTGACTATGGCAAAGGGACCATATTTATTTAGCATATAACAATCCAGTGTAGGACTTAACCTGTGGCCTTCAACACCAAGCAACAAGCCTTCAAGTATTTTAATAAAAGAAGTAGTCATATAACAAATATAACTGTAGATAATTCTTTTCTTCTCTGTAACAAGCTCATTTGAGTGCGCGTAATTTTTTTTTTTAATTGCACTTTGCTTTTTAATAGGAAAAGCATCAATTTAATATCTTACATCAACAAACGCAATTACCTGCTCCCCCTGACCCGTCTCATCCACCCTCGGCACAGAGCCCAGCAGCTCAGGGCTGCACCCCGAGCATCTCCCGGCTCTGGGACACGTGCAAGAGCTTCAAGAAGCCACTCGTGGTTGGCATCACAGGACAGATCATGTTTTCACACCCATGCTAGCTTCCTGTCCTTTCTTCTTGTTGGCATTAAGACCATCCCGCTGACCCCGAACCGAAACACTGCGCAATCATCGACTTTCAAGAGCACCCGCGAACCGTTTGGGCTGAAATAGCGGCGATGGCGAAACGTGCCACTGGTTGTTCACCCTCCCTTCAGTGGCGGTGGAGCGGCAGGGCTGCCCAAGCCCTTGTTGCAGACCAACAGGTGGGGTCCACAGGTTTCCCCGGCTGCAAAACAGGGTCTGACCATCCGGGCCAGTGGGAAAGGCGACCCAAGGCCACGATAGTCACGTCAACTCTCGGACAGGCAAAAGGATCCGCAGTGCCTGCATTACCCACGGCACAGAAACTATCACCGGACCTCTGACCTAACCGGTCTTGCACCTTCCCGTAAAAAGCAACATTGGGCTAACAGCCTATATAAAATATCAGCAGAGAAGCTGCCCATCCTGGTTTGGAAAGCCCATAACACATTCCAGTGACAAACTGCCAAGCGCCTCTCCTATAAGTTGCTCATGTCAACAAAATTAATGTGACATTTACAACTATTTTGAGGATGAAATGAAGTTGCTTAAATTATTCCGCGGAAGCAGCGTGAGACAGAATTATTCAGTTGACAAAATCTAATTAGGTGTAAATTATTTCAGGTTATATGAATTATAAAACCTTTCACAGAGAACTCAAGGCTCAATGTGATATGGCGAATTAATATGCTGGGCATCTGTTTTCCGGAGCTAGGTTTCAATTTGGGACAAAGTCAAACAGGTAATTAATTTTTTCTTCCCAGCAGCTAGCCTGAGCTCAGGTAGACCGAGGAAGGCATGTCATAGACAATATACATTTTACTGAAGTTGAAAGGCTTTTTTCCTCAAAGACAGGAAGAATTTGAGAACTGGTCAGTAGGTGCAAAAAGCAGCTTTTGGTCTAAATGCTGAGACAGAGCCAAAGCTCCTGATGACAGCCAGGAGGGAAATATTTTGGCAGCAAGCTCTCCTTGAAACCTGGTGTCCAGCTTCATCCTTCATCCAGAACGTTTCTGAGTAGTGGCACCAAGAAACATTTCAGCACATGCTGAAGTTTAATAACACACTCGCTTTTAAGCATGTGGTTTTATGCTTTGCTCAGGCAGGATTAACACGTTCAGAAACCTGCCTAATCACCACAGCATTTATTTCTCCTGCTAGTTTTAATTTTTGCTGTTCAGATGCAAAAACGTCAAAAGGCAAGCAGGGAACCTTTGAAACCAATCTATCAGTCCTTTTAATGTTGGAAAAGCAGGATACTGAGACATTTCAAGGATGGCACAGTGCCTTGTGTGGCTGCTATGGGGGAGGCAGGAATGATTAGCAGCTGTGTAATTAGGTATTTTTGGGGGAGAAGACAAGTGCTTTATGAGCTGAGGATCAGCATTGCCCACTCGCTGTCAGTCTGTTGCAGTTGGAGAGTTTGGGCACTGTGGGGAAAAAGGCAGTTTCAGTTCACACGGGAGGTTCAGAAAAACACACTGGGTTTTGCTATGATCCTTATTTTCCAATTAAATGCATCCCACTTCCATATGGATTGGCAGATCTCATACAAGCCCAAGCTACCTTTTCACACTTCTCGCCAGCTCTTTGAATAACACGTCGCAAAGCGACGCAGATTATTTACCACCCCTTCATACCCTGTCTGCAAGAATCAAAGACAATTACTGGAAGCAAGAAAACACCGTTTGGTCAAAAAGTCTAGAGAGGAAGCACACGAAAACCCCATAGACCTCGTTTTCGCTTTCTCTTTGGAAAAGTCCAGCTATGGGGCTAAGCTGGGCTAAGCTCCAGCTGGGGACTTTCTCAACTGATACATATGGCAGCTTAGTTAAAAATTATATGCAAGGCTATCAGCTGCTCTCTTGTTCAATTTCTGTATAGAATACATTTCTTACACGCTATTGACCACTTCTCCTTGAAAAGACTAATAAAAATTATATATTGTAATGCTACCTTTTTCTGCTGCCTCAAACAAAAGACGTTAGCAGGTGAACTGGAAAAGAAAAATATAGTTAAAACCAAAACTAAAAAGGAACAGAAGTCATCTCACTGGAAGCTTCAATGAGCAATAAACATTTAACCTTGTACTTATGGGTGACCAGAAACCTTCCCCAACCTCCCTGAGTGCAGAAGCTCAGGACCCGGCTCCGCTTTGTGCCGCTGTCGCGATCCGCACGGGGGACATGGCAGCAAGGAGAAATGCAACCGAACACGGAGAATACACATATACATTAAGTGCTCAGCCACTATTTGTGCACACCGACCCCACCCTTCATGAGCTCTTTGCTTCTCAGGGAGTTTCAGTTAAAAAAGGATGATTCTTTGTCATTTCATACAATCTGCAACTCATGAACACACTGTGCCCTTCCCAGGTCATCAGGGGACACAAGCGCTTTATCCCGAGCTGTGGCATGGACCTCACATCCATTAACCAGTCTGGCTTTCCCCAGTCCCCTGAGGTCGCAGCATCGCCAATTTTCTAACTTAAGGCTTCACTACAAAGAGGTTAGAAATACCAAGAATGGTCACAGATACATCTGAACATTTATGCGATCTCCTGGACCCCCATGTGTGAAGCTGGGCTGCACATTCAAGAACGGAATAGAGAACAGAAGAGAGAATAGCAGTAGATTAGACCAAAGAAAATATTTCAGTTGGAAGGAACCTACAAGAGTCATCTAGTCCAACTGCCATGGGCATTCTCCTCCTCCTTCTCCCAGTGTGTGTATATATATATGTATATGCATATATATATATATTTTTTTTTTTTAAATAGCCAAGTCCTAGTCCTAACCAAGATGACAGGGAAGATAAAGTCAAGGCAAGATAAAACCCACCAGACTGTCTATCTTTGTAACAAGAGCTGCTAGCAGTGACAGAGATCTGCGGATAAACACAAACCTGCTATGGTTCACTAACCTCCCCTCTGCGCTGATTGATAACTGTGTTTTTAAGTGGCCGCAGGTATCAGGCTCAGCATCTCTCTCTCCATCCCCTTTTTAAGAATACGTTGCAAAGCACAGTGGCTAAAGGTCTGAGGGAGCAGCCGGCTTCTCCAGGACAGCCCGTGTTCACGCAGGGCCCGGAGATGCCAATGGAAGAGGCAAACATCTCAAACCCATTTCCCTGCCTTGGCAGAACCAGCAGGGCTGATGAGGACAAGAGGTCTAAACATAAAGGAAATTAAACCCAAAACAAAGCACGGAGCAGGAAAGGGCATTTGTAACTACAAAATGATTCCCTCGCTTTTGTCAGCGTTCACTCCCAATTCTGTAAGAGTTAAAGGCCGCCAAGTAATAGGCGCTGTCGAGTTTTCCCCTGGGTCGCAGCCAAGGCCACTAACCCCGCTATTAGAGGCCTGACAAGCTTTGTCAATGCAATCTACTGAATGCCGTGAGTGACAAGCGATCAATATTCTCCACTCTCATGGGTCATCACAGGTGACAGAGGCCTAAGTAATAAAACAGCCCTGGCTGCCTCCTCTAACTTAAATGCTTCCCCAGCCACAATATTTCTTTTTTGTCTAAGCGCCTCTAGCTAAATTTCTCACAGATCGAACCATCCGATGGGGTAGAGGTTCTGAGGAATTGCGATGTGCCTCAATTGATGCTAGCCAGCGAAAGCTCAGCAGACTGGAGAAACAGGTTCAAATAAATCGAAAATGACTGGTTACGGAGCTGTAATCTGCCGGCACCGGGCCCTGGAGCAACCAAGTGATATGAGGAGATGACAACGCAGCCGCGCCGAGGCACCTCCCGCCAAAAAGCAGCTGCCCCCTTTCTAGCTTTCTCAATATGTTCTTCATCACATCTCCCCTCTGCTTCTTTTTTTTCCCCTCTCCATTTTTCTCCACTTGTTTTTTTGTGAACTGCTGTGAGAATTACTGGGAGCAACCATAGAAAACTGCCTTATTGTGTTAACAGAAAAGAAGGATGGGTTGCTCTGCTGTAAATCTGAAGGAAGCATCGATGGGACTGAAGTTCCTGAGGGCTGTGAAGCAGTCGGAAACACTGACCAGGCAGCTTTTTACAGCATCAAAATAACGACTCCTTTCTAAACAAAATCCCTATCTAAATTTTAACAGAATCCGCTGTCCCGTTGCAATTGCCCACTCCTTACCCCACCACGATCCACGGTACCTTTGGGTGGACACTGGGTAAGCCAGACTGTATCCATTGTACAACCACCAACCACCACAGAGAATCTCCCATTTTCCTACATCCACATACTAATTTACTGTTAAATAACCTGTTCATCCAGCTGTATGCTATGTAAGAGCTTAGAAAGGCTTCAAAAAAGGCAGCGATTTACAGTTCATTACCCAAATTTAAGGCCGACAAGCTAAACAAACCATGTTTCAGCCCTTATGAAAATCCTGCCCCAATTCTTGCTGTCAATAAACATTATGGACACAAGCCCTTGATGTCCATCTGGGATCTGAATGTTGTCCAGTTTTTTCAGATGTTTAGAACCACTTTTTATTGGGAATAATCTCTTTAACCAAACAGCTTTGCAAACACCGAGTTTCGCTACATTCCTGTGAGACGGGCAAGCAATACACACCAATTTAGTGGTGAATAAACTAAGATGCAAAGGAGAGCCAGAGGCACAACTGGACACAAAACCCAACGGGTACGTAATTTCACACTTTAAACTCTGAACATCAAATATGTCCCAGAAGAGAGTCTCTTCTCGGGGATGACTGTCAGCTGTAAAATTCTGTTTAAACAGGTGGTGGGACGATGATGTGCTGTTTGGAAATAATTGGTGCAGTGTTTACACACTACTGTCAGCGATCTAAGCTAGAATAAAAATAGACCGTAATGCTCAAAATCTGTATTTCTGCACATCTTCATTCTCTCTCATTATAAAAAGCAAACCAAACAGCTAATTCTACTTACAATGGGTATTTATTCTGCCAGTTGTTTATAATGATTATAAAACTTTTTTATATTAAAAAAATAAGGAATCCAATACACTTGTATGAGTGTGGTTCCCCAGCTAAGTCACCAAGAGCCAAAACCATAGATCAGCAGGTTATTTTTTTAACATATCTATGGGGCATTTGATCTAGAAAGAATGGCTTGAAATAGGGGGAAAAAAAGAGCCAATATATATATGGTTATGTCAGAATGCTTTAACGGCTACCAAATAAATCATCTCCTGTCCAACAGAAGCTGGGATCTTCTTATGGCAAAGGCTAATATGTGGGGACAGGAACTCTATGGCAACATCTTTTGGAATAGGCAAAAACAGATGAGGAAACACATTTCACGAAGGAAAACTGCCCTAACTCTTGGGATGAAATGAGAAGTCTAATAAAGAAAAGGTCAATACTCTAATGTAGGATTTGGTTCTCCAGCACACTTGACTACTGGCCAACTAAACCAGCTGGACAAGCCTGGAGAACAGCATATGGGAAGGATATATTTCAGACCAAAGCGATCTTTTTAGTCACTAAATACAGCTGATTTCCTAAACGATTCGACGAAGGCTTGGCTGTTCCCGTATCAACGCTGAGGAAAGGCTGCAGGACAGGAGCTGTATTGAGATGTGAAGCAGCAGATAAACGCACAACCGGCCTGGAGACGGCCCGCGGTGTTCAGAGGGACGGCACGGTCGAGGGGTCGTAGAGAAAGGAAAGTCAGATCAAGAACAAAACAACAAACCCAACGCTTTTTGGCAAGTGCCAATGCCGGACCGAGATCTACCTGGGGAGCAGGTCAGCTGCAAGAGTCTTACCAGGAGGTTACTCAGGGGAGAACCACGTTTCACTGCACACCCACCCTCCTGCTCCTGGGCTTACTAAAACACCCATTTCTCACTGCACTTTATGACTTGGCCTGACTCCACGCTACACATTCTCTCCATTACATGGGAATACGTCCCTCACCATACTGGAGCTGAGATGCAGATACAACACATAAAAATACGGTGAGGGGGGAAAAAAAAAAGTGATGCTTTATTTCTTCTCTCCAGAAGTTTATTGATATTCTCTCCCAGCCATCCAGCCTTTTTTTCCCCCCCTCTGGCCTCAGAGGTTTTTGACTTTCTCAAGATACGACTCCAGATTCGTTTAAAAATAGAAAATGAAAGCAGTATGGCTGCAATGATCTGATAGCATCGCATACAGCTCATAACAACCTAATTTATTACTGATGATGTAGTCATTAATGTACTCTGAACATGCACTATTACACTCCTCTTCAATGGAAAAGTAACTGGGGAAGCTCATCCAACTTGCTTCAGAAAGTTGCACCCCAAGAGACTTACTTGTCATCTACCTTTAGATTTATCCAAGGCTGAAGGAGATCTTTTCAAACATATCTTCTTGTTATTCCTTTAAAAGATAGTTCCCTCGATGCTGAGCCTTGAAAGTTTAGCAGATCTTATTACTGAGAATGAACTAAAGTAAAGCAATTGGTATAATGGTTGTTACACCACGGGTACAACTTGCTTGCCATGTTCCGTTCTCATCCCCTTTCATCTCAAGTGTTGATATGAGCATGAAAAGTTACTGTTATTTTTCTTCTCATCAGCAAGAAGAGAAAAAATGTGGTGAAACTAAACTGAGGAAAGCACATGGAGAGAACTATTGAAATAAAAGCCATATAGCACTCTGGGAAGATAAAGCAGAGACAGAAAGGCAATACATAACTTATCCGAATTCCCGGCAAGGATGATCTATAATTGGCAAAACATTGGCTAACACTGGAAAGACAATTTTTAAAGGCTTCTCTCCTCACGACTCCACCGATTTGCAGATGCCTTGGGCTACACAAGTTCCCAGCACACGCGGGTCTGCAGGCTCGGCGGGCGGCCACGGGTCATCCCGTCCTATAGAAATCCTATAGAAATCAGCTTAGGGTTTGGGAACTCATGAGCTACTGCCCCCCAATGCCACCAGAAACAACTGCTTGGAAAGCAGAAGGCTTGCTAGGGCATGAGATGGACAACACAAAGAATTTATTTTTCTTTTTAAAGGGAAAGAGAAATAGGAACTAAATATTCCCAGTGACGATGGCAGATTATGCCTCAGCGTGTAAAATGGGAAAGCAGGTAATTCTTTTGGAAAAAGACCAACTGCAAGGAAAAGCAAAGGAACAATAGCTGAAATTAACAGGTATGTCAGCCTGGAAAAGGCTTAGTGAGAAGTGCTGTTTTCACATATCAGCTCTATAAATGAACCTCTCTCCTGGCCTGGGCACACACACCAATACCTGTAGCAGAACCGCAGCTCCGAACTGCCCTGGAAGGGAAGAGCAGCACGGATTATCTGGATACGTTAGTCACTTCTGCACACTAATTACAGTGCTAAAAGGGCAGCAGAAAGATTTCAGCTGAATGAAGTCGACAGCTCTTCATTCCTGTCTGGTAAGCCGCTTTTCATACTTACCACGCTTTATCAAGTGCATGCCGTTTATGCCCAGGAAGGTTAACTGTAGTTAAGATTCGTGAGCATTTCCATTACTGCCCCCTTCTAAAGGATTTAAATACTCAAATCTATAAAGGCAACTGAAGAACTGTAGGCTAGGAGCAACTTTTTTCCTTTATCTAGTTCATTTTCTTCTTTTAAGATACCATTTCTAAGGGGAAAAAAGACAAAGATGGGGTTATTTTGAGTGTAGGAGCTGGGACACAACAACCGAACTGCCAGACTGCCCGTCTCAAGGCTCATTTTCCTCTGCACAAACATTTGGATGCGACTGTGATTGCAGGAGCTTCGGGCTGGAGGGCATCGCTCCCGCTTTAATTCTGCGTACACAAGGACCATTAAATGCGCTGTGTTTAGTCTTCGCTTTAAATGTCTTTCAAGTCCGTGTTTACCCAAGATAGCATTATTTGAACATATATATTTGTGATCCAATTCACCTGAAGGACTGCTCCAATCCTATAGGAATAAGACAAGGACGTCCCATATGGCGGGCAAGGTAGAAAATCTCTTCCAATGCAAACCACCTATGACCTCTGCGATAATAAATTCTTCTGCAAATGACTGGGCAAAGTCCTGGAGACTGTGTGCAGTGAAGATAAACAGCCCTCTTTGTCCTCCGGGCCAGAAGTGGCCATTGTACAGAGCTTGCCCAAAGGATTAGCGCTGCCATTATTATTTGTGTTATATGAGCTATTTCAGGAGCTAATTGACCCCAGCACAAAAGCCGGGTGAGAAAGGCTTTTGTATCTAATAGAATGAGCAATACAGCAAAGGGTAAGGTTCTTTGAGCAATTGGGCCACAGTATACAGACACTGACTCAGTTTTAGCTGACAGCATCAAGCAGGGCAATCTAATCTCCCCAGTTAGCACTAAATCAGCCTCATATAAATGAGTCCCTGACAGAACATGGAGAAATGGGACTTGCTAAAAGGATAACTGAGGATAACTGCCTTGTGAAGCATAAATATTGAAGATGTTCAGAATCTTTCATTCCTCGAGCTGAGCAAGTCTAGCAGGAGCTGTACAGGCAGAGCCATTTAATACTCAAATCTGTTCGCTTTTTGAGGGTATGGAAGTAAACATCAGTGTGTATATCAGGTATTCTAAAATTATACATATCTATTCCATCCCTCAAGTGATTAATGCGGGGGAAGGTATTGACACTGAGGAACTCTGATGGGATGCTCTTAACCATTCCAAGGTTTGATACAACAACAGCACGAAGCCATTTTCTCGGCAATGAAGGACATTTAAGAAGGAGGATGTACTAAGGCTGTAGAATAAGATAACCCAAAATTCAACTACTCACCTTCAAATTCACTTGTGAAGAATGATGTGTTTAAGCGGACAAAGCGAAGCTGAACTTTGAACTGAATATATTTTTTGGCATTTAATTAGCACTCAGCAAAGCCGGTTCTATCTCAAAGTCAGGGTAAAACAGATATAAATGATAGAGCAAAAAAAATAACTCATGCTGACCTTTCTGACGCCACTGAAAAAGCTGCTGCAACATAATTCATTACAAATTCTGCACTAAATACGGTGCACAAAAGAATGCAGCCTTGTAAATATGCAAACAGAAGAGAAATAATCATATTCATCAATTATTTATCGAATCTACATGGACTCCTCATTGCACTATCTGAGGCTATCACATAAAAGAATTAAGCAGCACAAAATCCCACTAAGGAAAAGCAGCAGGATTTATAGGTGCTTCACAAATGAGGTAATGAGGCAGAGAAAAGAGAAGGTCTCTGTGGACAGACCGAGCCTAAAACAGACACAAAGTCAAGTCTATCTCCTGAGTCAACCCACTTGCAGTGTAGGATTATTATTCCCTTCATGTGCTTCATCAGAGTTTTAGTGCCCGTGTCAAGGACGAGCTCCCTGCCCAAACATGCCCAACAGGCTTTCCACGAAGGAAAAGACTTGTGAGACCTTCCTGCAGGTCTCACAGCGTCACCCCGTGAACCAGCACGGGAACGTGGCCGGGAAGGACGGGGCAGCTCCCACCGCCCCGTGTCCTGCGGGATCCTCCCACCGCCTTCACAAAGACCTTTAGCTCAAGGCACCTCTACATGGGGCGTTCAGCTGTCTGCACCGGGGAGACACGCTCATCGCCAAGCTCTGCCATTCGGAGCCAGCACGTGGGTGCTCTGATGACACCCCACGCTCACATACACATATAAGCAGGTCTGCTGACACCCCACGCTCGCATACATACCCACATAAGCAGCTCTGCTGACACCCCATGCTCACATACATACATAAGCAGCTCCGATGACACCCCATGCTCATATACATACCCCATGCTCATATACATATCCCATGCTCATATACATACCCCATGCTCACATACATACCCACATAAGCAGCACGTGCACTACAGCTCCTGCACTTTCGAACGTGACCTTGTGAATCCGCACAACCTCACGATGGCTCCTACATTCTACAGCTCAGCGTGAAGCCCACAGCAACCAGCACACCAACACCCCTCGGAATGCTGGGGTTCTAGCGAAGATACCTTGTACTCGCCATCATTTTCAATCATTTTGTGAAAAAAGGTTGGTTCCGAGTGAAAGCGGTCTAAAAGACAGTAATGCGGCTGGTGTTCACACCTACCTTAGCACACATGAGCTGACCTTAATGTCCTCCGGTCCCTAGAGCAAAGGGCATTGGCAGATGGAAAGGGTTAAAGGCGGATATTGTTCCTAGGGCTCTTCAAACAATGCAAACCTACTTAGCAGAGGTAATTTTTTAAGCACACTTATTTCCATGAAGCAAATCCAGTGTGTAATTCCAGGATTAGTCCAGAAACTAAGAAGCTTTCTGCTTTCGGCAAAGTTCGTTTCCGTTTCAAAGTCCAGTTAAACGAACTGAAGTTAATCAAACACATAATTTCGCAGTTTCACATATGGCTACGCTTCCCACAAGCAGACAGATCAACAAAATAAAATACATAGAACTGTAATGCTGAGAGAGGATTCTTCATGTTTTGCTTTTACTCCAACGGATGAGAAGAATAAAGAGGACAGAGGAGTTAGTACTAAAAGGCGCACTCCTCTCCAACCTCACCCGACACCACAATCCTCGCGGCAGAGATTTTACAGACTCACGATGCCCACACCATCTGATTCGTAAAGATCTACAACAAACTATATCTAATGCCTCTATAGGCATTAGGTGAAAATGCCAGAAACCAGACAAGACTCCTCCAGAGCACCAACTTGTGTGTGAGCCTCAAACTTACAGCAAGGATAAGGAAGAGAACCCAAACTTGATTTATCCGAGAACTGGATATGAACCAGATGCAAAATGTCTCAGATTCACTGTTAGCACATTCATAAAAATCAAGGCTCTGCTTATTGTGTACCCTTCTATAATCAAAATCTCAACATCTAAAAGAATAACGCAGACATGGGGACAGGAGCACATCAGCGGGAGGTCCCAAAAAGGCAGGACCGGCGGTACTACAGGCTCCGTGCTCCAGAGACCCCATTTTATGAAGTGTTACTATGGCATATATAATGGATAGTATGGCAACACAAATATTACAGGAAGGATTTTCACTCGGATGGAAGTTTCTTGCAGTTACGCTTCTAGATTGCTCAAGTACTTTTAAACATCTCACCCTAAACAGTGATAAAATAATCAGTGAAGAGAGTGACGCAATTAATTGCGTATTAATTAATTGATTCATTGATTATTGCCGCTCCCCGGCAATAACCCAATGGCTCCTCCACCCATATTAACGGCCCTTTGCTTGAAAGGGCCCCCTGGAAGCTGCAGAGGACCTTGCTCATTTTAGGTCGCAAACACGGTAGTTTTGGGAAAGGCCGTTTCAGGCCCTGTTCCGGCCTGCAGGCTGCCCCACTGTAAAGCACCCTACACGCCTTTTTTCTTTGCGTTAGTGCGACTGGTTTCGGAGAAGCTCAAGACCTTAATGGTAGGTTACACAAGGTTACTTAAGGATTTTACAATCTCCCTCCAGCTGTCTTAAGTCTCCAGAATAAAGCTCCCTTGGCCTAAAGCAAGGCTGGTTCATGCTCACTTTTAATCAGGGCCTGTGCGATGAACAGCTTTGCTGCGTTACCGACTGCTCACCGCATGCCTCTAAAATCAAAGGTATAAATGCGCACTACACGGAATGGCTTACATTAGTGCCATTAATTCCTACTTTCAGCATAATCCTTCATCTGGGAGTTATTCCAAAACATAGGAGTTAATGACACTAATATAAACCATCCCAACGTAGCATGTGTTTCTTTCGCTTTTATTCCCATGACTAAATGTCTTTTTAATGCACTTTTATTTACCATGATGGAAATAGTTTTTCCTGCTTTACTCCATCAGAAGTCTGGGTCTGTCACATTAACCCTTTTCTGGGCAAAGCCCTATAGACGTATTTCCCATTATGACTCCAAAATTAAAACCTGACGCTGACATTCCAGCGGCGAACTCCAGCCCTTCCAAGTGCTGAAAGACCTAATGGAAACGCTGCAAAAGAGGGATCGTCATTGCCCGGGTATTGGGGAATCTCCCAGTGACACAGCATACAGCGCTCGGCCAGGCTGGGAAAGGAAAGCCTGGGATGTAACGGCTTTGGGAATGGAAGAGCAAAGCAGAGCTTTGTCCTCCTGGAGCTCGACAGCTTTGGGTTGTATTCCCTGAGGACGCTTTTAACGGGCTGAGGCGGGGTAGGGAATGAAGCGCCTTCGGATGTTCTCAGAGGTGTGAAATACGGGCAGCGGGGGGAAGTACATTAGGGGGATGGAGAAAACATGCTGCTATTCCCCAAAGAAGGCACAGAGAAATTCCTGAGGAAAAAACGCTCTTTCGTTTGAGGAAGTGGCCGTGGAGGAAAAAAGCCCATTAAACGAGTAATGAAAAGCAAGCATAATATATGTTGTTTTGTCTCCATCCTGTTTTCCCCACCACCCCAACTCCCCGAAGCAGAGCCAATCCTGTTCTGGGCCTTTTAAGCATGTTGTAACTTTAATCTGCTCTCCTCTCCCTCCCAGTCTGTAATTCCCTTACAGCCTGGCATTTACAAGAATTAAATACCTGCATCCGCAGCAAAGGAGATTAACTGCCTGTAGACAAACCTTGACTCGGTGCTTTAGCCAAAACCTGCCCTTCCCTCCCGACCTACCCCCAGGAAAAAGCACTTCAGCTCCTCTGCCTTAGAAAAAGTCGCTTCCAACACGTGCGATTCAGGCTCTCAGAGCTCACGGATGTCCGTGGGCAGCGGGTTCAGCGCACACGTGTACCTGCACACCTTCGTTGGCTGAATCAACAGGTCAATTCATCATATTCCGACTTTTCTCTTGCATGTAGGAGATAAAGCAAGATCCGAAGACAGGAAGCTTCGGACACAGATACCAAGACTTGAATTTTCAGCTGTTTGGTACTAACTTTTTTAACCCTGGAGTATTCTCACAATCTCACATCCTCCTTCACTGCTATTGAGCAGGTGAGGAAGAGCAGGTACAAGAGAAAGGGTTGGAACAAAGGATGAAAAGTAAAACAAAAGCAATTCCCTCTGAACACTGCAGTAAGAAAACAAGTTAAAACATTCTGAAATTTTCACTTCTCCCTCCCAATTTACATAATGGTGCTCAATAAGCAATTGGCAATCTCTTCGTGAAGCCTTTTAAGGGAAATATATAGAGCATCATTAAGCTATGCTTGGTTTTTCTCTAAAATGCAACCATGAAGGAAATACCTTTGTGCAGTGACATTGCACTTCATTAACCCAGCATTTCAGTGGCCAGTATTTCTACCGAGTTACATGCTATATAAATACGCAGCATATGAGCAGCATAAACATAGGACAGTTGCCAAAATCAAATTCTGTTTCATAAACCTGAGACTATATCTGAGATTTTTCAAAGAGACATAAATAACACAGGGGACCAGCTGCCCCTAGATGTCAACAGACTTGGGCCTAATAGATGGATTTCAATAAATTTAGGCTAAATCCTTACCGCAGAAGCTGTCTATTGATACCTTCTGCTAAGACTTCAAAAAGCACAAAAGTGTTTTGAGGCTCTCCATTTTTATTATTAGAGAGATCTATTTCAAAAAAATTCTCTATTAAGTAAATTCCTGCATCTGATTAGTTTCTTACAGCAAAGATCATTTACCCTTTGGGTTTAGATTTGGAGCAGAAGAAGTTGAGCCTGAGATTTTTGTGGGGAACAGGGAGATTAAGAAGAAGTACGTTTTTAATTTAAATAGAAAAATATTTTGAATATTAACTGGTTGATCTGAAGGTTCAATGATGAGCGCCGTAGGCAAAGAGCTTGTAGTTTGGCACGGCCGCCCCTTAGGGGAGGGGGAACTCGGAGGGAGGGCAGGAATGCAAACCTCGAAACATCACAGATCTGTCATCACAACCACCAGAAAATCAGTTCGCATCGGAGTGATTTTAATTTTGGCAGCAAGATAATAAAGCCACAGTAAGGGCGAACATAGTGAATTCTGACAGCAAATGAGAGAGAATAAGATGTGAAAGCAAATCTAAGTTCTTCTAGTAAACTACGCTTAGCTACAGAAGTTAATGATAAAAACATGCATCTCTACTTAAGCGGTTTTTCTCTTACCCATTTTAATTTATAATGGAACCTACTCAAAAGAAACAGACTCTGTTAAGAACATCACATTAGGAACATTCACACGCATTTGGCTTCAGTAGAGCCCCCCATTCAAGACAAGCCTGGCCAAGGTGGGAGGCAGCAATCCAGCTTTGGTTCCTGCCCTGCGCTGGCAACTCCTGGGATGAGGCAGAGGCACGAGGGAAAGGAGCCAGAATAACAACCAGCTCTGGATTATTTTAGCACAAGATACTATCTCCCCTTCCAGCCCTTGTCTCGTTATAAACAACAAAACCACTCGAGTTCTGCACTGGGGCACTCGCCTGATGTGCTTTTACCTCTGATGGGCAGAAAGACAAAACCAACTGATTGCCAGCACAGCAGACCACGTGCGAGCATCCAGGCTGTTTCCTTCTTTCTTTTTTTGAGACCACGAAAGTAGGATAAAGGATTTAAAACCACCACGAAGTGATGGTCTATTTAACCTGGGGCAGCACAGCAATGCTTGGGATGCCCGGGTTCCAGGAGGGCAGGCAGAGACAACTCCATCCTTGTCTGTGCAAAACGAATTTCTGACTCCTTTTGACCACCACCAGTCAAGTTCTCCCAGCTCTTTTGCTGTTGCAATTTGAGAATTTGCAATGCTTCCTTTCCAAGAACTATTTAGGAGCGATATAAATGGTGACATGGTCAGGAAGGAAGATGCAACCTGAAAGCAAAGGTCTCATTAACTCCCAGTGGGGACATGTGCTTACAAGACTCTGTGGGATACACTGCAAAGATCCAACTTAAAAATCCACACAGAACCTTGCCAGGTTGTGGCTTGAATTACACTTCTTGGACTCTTGGTAGCACAGTTCTTGACTTTTCAGAAAGAAAAACTTTCAGAAGAATCAATAAAAGGCTCAATCCAATCTCACGCAAGCACTCTTGGCTTTTGTTTCATTTTCGGGGGCCAGCACATTAGAATCAATTTTGTATATGCTTGCTAACAACCAGGAGTTGTCTGCAAGAGGAAACAGACTGCTAGCTTGCTAGAATATCACACGCTACGGATAAGAGAGATTCTTTTGGTTTTACCCACAAATGAGTATTTTCTCTGGAGGGTGCACTTTGAGCAATGACTTCGCTGCTTATGCGAGTACCCAAGTGTTACACCAGGGAAGCACGGATCCCTAAAGCGACCAGGAAACCCCGATTTACGAGTCTGCCACTACTTCAAATAACACATCCCGTCCTTGATCAAGCAGTACAGACTCACGCTCGCAGAACTAGAAATCTTGGATCTATTCTCTTCCCAGGTTTAGCTCCACCCAGGGAACTGCTACCTGCATCGCCGAGTGCCTTTACATCCCTCTCATTACCTGTCCCCGAGCTTCAGTTCTCCTTCCAACTCGCACTTGACTTGAAGTGCAGTTCAGTAGACTCGTGTGACACAGTATGTAAATTGATCCCCTTTTTGGGTTTGTTTTGTTTCTGTTTCTGCACTCACCATATGATGTCTCATTTCCAGACGTTCAAGGAGGCGCAGCCTCGGCTTCTAAGGACCTTCTAATCAAAAGGCAGCCAGGTGGCCAGGTAAAAAGGAGGAAAAAAAACACTTAGGAAAGAGAAACAACGGTGGTAGAAAGGAAACGGTCGTCGTCTTCTCCCTATTGTCACTAACACCACTTTATAGACAAGATAAAAAGCAGCCAATGAAAAACCCTACTATTCATTTTCCTTGGTACTGAGATCACAAGAAACCTGTGGTTTTATTTTTTTCTCTAAGAAGTCACACCAGTAACCTTTAAAAAAAAAAATTTAAAAAACCCTACAAAAAACCCAAACCCCAGAAAAAGGAGATAGAATTTCTTTAAGCTTCTCCAGGATTTCCTGCATGAAGCAGGTTCGAAAATGACAGAGATGACAACATGTGGTTTTAAAAACATAACATCTGTTGTGTCTTACACACCATAAACATATTCTAAAAGCAGATTACTAAAAAGCTAAACTAAAAATATAAAGAAAAAACCCCCAAAAACTAAAACCCTGCAGTCTTCTCTCTAGCAACAGTAAGTGCACAGTCTATCTTTCTTAAGTGCAATATACTCCACTATCAAATTTGTGCACTGGACCATTTTTCCTGAAAGCAATATCCCCAAACATAATACAGTGTTTATTTAGCTCCACAATTGCATTACGACTGTTTCAGAGTTTAAAACAAAATGAAGACAAATCAAGAGACCTTGGTAAAAGAGGAAAAAAGCCTATTACACCAGATTCAAGAGGCTACGCGAGACAGCGAGAAGAAAAAGGGAGCCGGCTCCGCATCCAAAGAGACGAGACGCGGAAAGGACAAAAGAAAAGGCCGACCTGAGATGCGCAGGCACAGACCGAGGCATCTATCGCTACAAAAACACATGGACTACTACTTCTCCATATGGCAACGCTGCTTTCGTAAGAACTCGACCTGTTTAGATGAGAGATCCGCATGTGCAGCAGGAGCGGAGCCGCATCCTCTGAACGGCACAGGGAACGGCTCTGTAACTCACACAGGTGTTGCCTTGATCAAAGCTTCGCTCAAACAGAGAGCTGCGTTTTACACATGGGATACGCGGCAAATTAGAATCAGGTTGAGAGTTGATCCTCTAGATCTTGTTTTATGGGTAAATTCTTCAGCCGTCCAGTGCTTTAGTTTGCCTGTCTATGGAGCTACACGTCCCATAGCTTCCATTTTCACCACTGGTTAGCACGACACGCTTCCTTTGAAAAGTAAGTTTAAATGCAGCGACCAATTATTTTAAATAAAATAAGGACAGCCTAGACGTTGCCTTCTTATACCGCCAAACCCGAGCTCCACCCAGGAATGCTGCAACAGAAATTACCAATAATACTAATAAAATCCAGAGTTTCTGTGCACAAACTGTCTAAAGCTCAAAACAAACCAAAAGGATGTTGAAACTGTTAAGTTATAGCGAGTTTATTGCGTTTTGCATTGCATGTTTTACTAGACAATTTCATTTGTTAAACAGACATGCTAAATTCCACTTTTAATTTATGTGTGACCTAACATCCCTTATTAGGTTTTATGAATGGCTTCTTCTAATTACGGCTACTATCTTAAGCTCACTTTACATACACAAAAGAAGTCCTTTATAAAGTTTGCTCATAGGTCTTTACGGGTTTAAATCCATTAATATTGCAAGGATTATGTTCACCTGGAGGGCAGGTTTGCTCCTCCACCAAGCAAACCTGCATGTAATTAAAGAATAGCTACTTCTCTCTTGCCCAACATCGCTGCACCAGGCATCAGACACAAGTGTTAGTACATAACAGTAATTGATAGAGCTACTGAAAAATAGCATTTGGCATAGGAAACTGAAGCTCTAGAATGCAATTAGACTTATTAATGATATTACCCACAAGGATGCCAACTGTGATGATGCTCTCTGTCATACGAGCACCCTTGTCCTCATATGATACGCATCCTTTTCCAAACGCGAATGACAGCTCCGTGACAACACAGAAAGCCGCTTTCTAGGCTTTGAGTCTCCACTTCTGTTTATCAATAGCAATATATGTACGTGAAGCAGAAGCCCTCTCATTTGCTAACTCCCCTGTTTTAACGCGGATCTTCCCCTCTCTGCTGTGCGGCTGTTGGCTGAATCCCTTCAAACAGATCACCACATCCAGGGAAACATTTTGCATCTCAGCTCAGAAAGCTGGCCATCCCTTTGGAAGACTCCATGCTTCTCCTCATCCTACCCATACACACACCAAGAAGTGTCCTCCTGTTACCCGCAACCCTCATCTGCTGGGATTTTCAAAGATTTGACCAGATAAAGAATATAAAATAAAAAATTTGATCACCATTTCAACACCGAAAAGAACCACCAGTCCTGTCGCATATTCTTGCTGCACCAGATTGTACATCTCCCATATCATCTCTTGTAAGTATTAGTCGCCCAAAGCGAGCCTCATATCTCTGTCGGTCTCTTGAAAACGTACCAAGCGACCTAAACGACTGAGCTCGCTTGGCACCGGGTACCAGCTCTCCGGAGCGCCACCGGTGCCCGCAGGCCCAGCCCCGGCCAGCTGGCACGCCGCTCCTCCGCGCCTGCCCCAAAACACGCGGGCGCTAGCAGCAAAACCAAGGCAGCCGCTGGCAAAGGAGGCACGGAGCCGAGCTTCACGGTGCGCGCACACACAAAGCGGCTGCCAGCCAAGCCGCCCCGGGGAGCGGAGCAGCGGCCACTGGGCGGCCCCACCGCGGAGCTACGACCGCGCCAGCAACGCCGGCCCGCGCGACACCGGCAAGTCTGGCTTGATGCACGAACGGCAGCGTCAAAGTCTGGAAGCCTAGCTGGGCAATTTTATATCGACACATTAGGCACGATGAAAGCGCGGTGCAAGGGTAACGCAGGAGAAAACGTGCCAAATTCTGCATGTGTGGACATGGCCTTAAACTCGTATTGGCCAGGAGAAAACAAACTGTCACCTTTCTAATAAGCCCTGCTCAAAGCACATCCTTCTGTAAAACGAGCTGGCCAGACATCTATCCTGGCCAGGGCAGAGATGACTTTATTTTTGATGGAAGTTGGCAGGAAAGGAGCCAAGGAGGCCGAGCTGCTACGTGTTTGTAATGAAAGAAGAGAAACCAAGTGTCTGTCTTACACCATCTTCCAGAGTTAAACACGGGGAACGTTGCATCATTCATTTGTAAGTCAGGACACAGACATATTTTCCCACACTACAGCTCAAGGCCCATAGATCACTTTTAGCTGAAAATTGTTTCGCAGAGTCTGGAACATCTCAGAACCTTGGAGCAATTAAAATCAACTCCATTTCCTTCACCTGTTCTCTTGTATTGTCCAAAAAAATCTGAGCACAGTTTATTCAGTGCGGCTTACACGTCTTAACCACGGGAAGGAGCTGTACAAACAAATCCTTCTAAGGAAATCTATGGGTTGGAAAATACGGAACCGCGCTCAACTCTGGAAGAGAACAGTGATACTCGTAAACTCTTACACTTAGAAAGTAATTAAAACTAAGTAAATGAGAAATGCTCCAAGAGCTCAGTACTTGCGGCAGCCAGGCCTTCTTTTTGGCATGAATTCTCCCTTTTTCCAGCCCTTCCACGTGAATACTGCCCTTGGAGGACCGGAGGGACTGGAACGGGTTACAGACGAGCTGGGGACGCTATTAGCGCGTTGGAGCAGATCAAGGAACCTCTCCTAAGAGGAGAGGTGCAGGATGGAGATGCTGCTGTCGCCACAACACAACGGCCACACCGCCCGACCCACCTCCCTCCCCAGCACGTGCCGATCAATCTGCTTCCCCCCTCCAGCGCGGTTTTGCGGATTGACTGATTATATTTATCACACTTGTAGTTCACAGGGCAATGGTTTAAATTTCATTCAATACACTCCATCTGGGAGCGCTTTTAAAACACACCCACGAGCACATTTCTCCCTCTCACCCCGCACCCCCGCAGCGATCAGCCATCTGTACTCTGGAAACAAATCCTAAAAAATTATTCTAAATTAAAAACTCGTTTTAAAAGAAAAGTAGTATTCAACTGTTTTATAAACATAATAAACCACAGTAAGCCTTGGTTGCAATAAATATCCAACTCTTGCCTAAAGCTATTAGAATCCACAAGCGTATTTTTAAGTTTGCTAGCAAACAGTATATTTATTCTGACCATGATTTGTCTTCTGTGGTTTAATGCTCTCTCATGTTTCTTTCATATGTTTACAGAGGTGGGGGAGAGAAAAGAGAGAGAAAGCAGGCTGTCCTGAAATATGTTCCAGATTCCTGTAAGCCATAGTGGTTCTCTGAAGGACTGCCACTTCTTCACAACAGGGGCTGGCTCGGCTTCAGGACAACAATAGCGAATAGACACGTCCTGTTCTCCTCCCCTGCTTCATTTACGATTGATTAAATTTGGTCAAATTAGTCACGGCAAAAAAAAATTCCGAGGCGAACAAAAGCAAGTTGTAGCGCAGATTGCGGAGAGGCACCGGGCCCGGCGCTGGCTGCCGCTGGCAGAGGAGCTGCAGCAAAATAAAGGGAATTCAGGGGAGGCTGAGGAGGGGAACGGCTGGAGGAAGGCGAGAGAGGGAAAGGAGAGCAGAGTGGGGCAGAGACTGGAGACAGAGGCAGCCACAGTAAGAAAATTTACATTAAATAACGTGGCCGTACATGGGAGAGAGGTTGTTTTAGCCAAGCGGCATTGAGATAACACCAATGCGCTACTCTATAACTCCAAAGAAATCAGGATGCTCATTAATTCTTTTGTATGGGAAAAAATACAGTAGATATTTTGGTTCACTAGGAGATTCAGATGACTGTTGAGGGGACAAAGAAATACTGTTCACGCCGGGTTGCGATGCGAACTCAGCAGAAAGAGGGATCCGGTTGGGATGGATGCCGGCGGTGCCCTGGCCCGGTGATGGTGGGCGAGGGGCAGCAGCGGAGCAGAAATCCAAAATAGGTGAAAATACCTTACCCTGCACACCCATGGGGCACAGACAGAAGGGGAGACACCTGCATTCTCCCCCCAACCACCAATTTAGTAACCCCCATGAAAGCTCTGTAGATTTCCGTAAAAAAAACTCCGCATATGGCCATGCAATTTCAGAAAAGTATGGCTGATTTTGATCAGATGTCTTAGGCTATGGTTTTATAAACAGATGGAACACGCTTCAGCTAAAGCCCCCAAGAAGTCCTGTTGAGCTCAGAAGTCCTGTGCAGATGTGTTGCTTTCGCAAGAGCTCAGATGGGAAGCCCGCGCTATCCCGCTCACCCAGCTTGCGCTTCGTGCCTCGTGAAATCATCAGATTTTTATTTTATTTAATTATTGCTAGTTGTCTTACCCAGATGTGATCTGACCAACACAAAGCTGGCCCACTCGTGGGTATCCAAAAAAGAGGGCACCTTCCATGCAAGAACAGCACCAGGGTATGTTTCCTTAGATACTTCAAAAGTTTCTTCATGTGCATTAAAATCAACGCAATAATGTTAACTAAAAGGCTATTCCTACTCATTTTCAAGACAATTGTATCTCATGATGTGTGAGTAACTAATACGTTAGGTTTTTACTGACTGGAGTTTCTAATGCTATCAAATGTTACCCCAAAAAAGAGGAAAGGGGAAGACAAGGAGGGCAGAGACGACATAAGGAAAGCCTGCGCTGAAGAATTTACAAGCAAGAAGAACAAACATCCTCTTTGGGAATTACTCTAGGAACACAGTGAAGAATTATAGCACATAAACTAGGGTTACATAAACAGTCTAATAAAATCCTGGGACTGATTTATGGAGGAGAGACATCTTGTATGTACTTCCATGGAGAGCAGTTTCTGCTCAAAAGAGCAACCATGTTATAATTAGTAAAAAGCAACTGAGCATCTCATCTAAAGGGGGGACAATAATAAAAGCCAAACATACAAATAAATAACCCAAAACAATGAAATCAGACAAACTCTTCTTCATATAGGCAGATACATGGTTTGATCTTCCCTGAAAAGTAACCACTGTAAATGACCGCACACACAGATCTACCTATTTTTTAATGTAAAATTTCAGTTCCCTGGAAGCAGCGACTTCTGAAACAAAACACAGGGCAGAATTACGCACGGCAGAGCCTGACGTGCCATAGATGCTTACGCCATAAGGGATGGAGCGCAACTTTTCCCAAGCACATGGTTGGTTACCTGCTTTCCATAAAACCTTTTACTCAGGTTTGTGGCTTGGCTACAAAGGCCAGAAGACAACAGGCCGGTGCACAAAGCCAACGGGAGAACCAGCGCAGGGCTTGGACCCGGCGGCCCAGCCTACAGCCCCCCTGCCACCCCTCGTGTCGCTCCGCTCAGCAGCCACTTCAGCCAAGCACCTTCTTGACACAAATTACCGTTCCCCTCGTCCCGCCCGGCCCCATCGCCAGGATGTCTGCCGGAGCGAGCCCTTCGTGCAACCTGTCCTGCAACTACGGTCATCGGCATCGCGGAGAGCGCGGGTGGGAGGACGCGCAGCGGCAACGCGCGGAGTCCCTGCCGGTTTGCATGACGAGATTCACGTCATCCCATGCAATCAGGGCTCTTTTGCAGCAAATCTGTTTTAAATATAAGCCTTATTCATGCGCATAAAATACAAGCAATGCCACAGCCTTTTGTGATAGCTCTTGTAGCTTGCAGTCATTACTTTCCTTGCCTCCACAATACAGAAAGGCTAAGAAACTGGTAGTGATGTTTATTGTCATCATCACTTTTTCATTATCTCACAAACTGACTGAAACATCACCATTGGGTTCTGATATCCCAAGTGGGACGGGATTAACAAAATAAAGGTGGGTCAAGAACACAGAAAGGTTCGCTTCTCCAGTGTGGATTAAAGAAACCAGAAATGTACTGGAGGAACCGGGTTCCTTCCAGGTGGGCTTCCCGGAGGGGTCGGTGCTGCTGATTTAGGAATAGAAGGAAAAAACCCAGTTGAATTTGTGCAGAGGTGTGACCAGCCCGCCACTCGGGCTCAGCACGGCCTCGCAGGACCCGCATCCCACCGCCCGCTCCCTCCCCGAGCCAGCGGCCTTGTACGAGCTTTCATGAAGCCTCATGGAGAATAGGGCTGGGAAATCGGTGAGGCTCGTTTAAAACAGATTCTCCCAGAGAAATTTCCAGAAGGAGAAGGCTCGAAACAGAACTAAAGAGTGCCATCTGCTGCAAAAAAACGGAGAAACCTCAAACCCTGCAGAGAGATGCCAGGGCAGCGGCGAGCGCTGGATGTGGCACCAAGCGCCGGGTGGGTGTAAAGGCGGCAGGAATGTCTGTGGAGAAAGGGCCGATGATTAACACGGGGGTTATCGGCTCCCCTTGTGCCACCTCTGGCGTTTGGACTCGCGTTCCCCGTGTGGCCGTGGGGCTGGAGCCGGGCACACCCGGCACGAGGCCGCGGTGGAGCCTGAAGCACCGAAGTGCAGCGGCACGGCCGGGCCCCCACGGCCTGGCCTGCACCTGGAGCTGCCTCCGGGCTCACCGGAGCAAAGCAAGGATGGAGAAAACAGTAAAAGTTCATCTCCTAACAGGAACATCCTCATATTGCCTTTTATTCCGACATACGACGTGATAACTCAGAGGACACTTGCTTAAGAAAGACTGAGAGAGCAATGTTTAAACCTCAGAGGGCTTCCTCGGCACACAGAGGAAAAAACCTCTCAAGTAACGCACAGCTTAGAGCTAATGTAGCTATTTGGGGCAGTGGGGAAGCACGTTGGCTCAAGGCAGAAGGACAGTTCTGAGGGGTAAGCACAGGTTCCAGGCACTGTCCTGACCTCCATCTCTAGGCAGCAAAGCCCCAGCCCAGCCGTGTGTGCCCACTTGTAGCCCTGGGAAGTGCCACCAGCTCTGAGATCTCCCTCCTCTCCCATGCACAGCATAGCCAGGGGATGTGAAAACACCCCTGAAACCCTTGAACAACCACCCGCTCGTCCTGGCACAGCCGTGCCTGATGCTGCATTTCTTGCAGGTGCTGTTTGAGCCTCGTTTCCCCCGCCAGCGCAGGCCCCGTGCTGCAGCGTGCGGCGCCCGTCCTGGTCAGCAGCCTGCAGATGGTGCTACCCACCAGCTTTTCCCCAGCTCCAAACCCGCTTTTCCTTCAACCTAAGGGAAAAAAGCCTCGCACACAGTCTGAAAAACACGCGCCGAACGGAGCTGCTCACTTCCATCTGATGTTTTCTCAACCCTCGTGCACACCATCATATAGCGCTGTGCTATCCGACTGCCTGGGATGCGCCAGTAATCATCCAGAGCAATTAAGCAAGTTTAGTAAAAGCAATTTCGCGAGCGGCGGCTGCCTTGGTGGAGCTATAGGCCAAACCGTAACGGTGCTTTCGGGTGTTTTCTCACCCAGGCAGATCCATCCCCACACCAATGCCCAGAGGGAGACCGAGGGGTCCCCAACACCACCGACCACCCCTCTCCATCCTCCTGCAGCTCGGGAACCTCGACCGGCACAAGCAAAAGTGCTCACAGGCTAAACCAGAGCTTTGCACCTTGTGTCTACCCCATTAGAAGCAGGATTTAATCCTCAGTATACCAGGTTTTACGTGCTTTTGTCACTTCGTAATATAGAACAATTTTGCATTTGTTCCCCTTCCACAACCGCGACTTGTTTTTTTTTAATGAATCTGGCTCATAACCCAAAATGTATTATAGGTAAAACCGGTGCCAAGAAACCCACAACCACCAACAAAATATCCCGTAGGGTTAAAATTTCAAACCCGTCACCAGATGATGTGCTCTAATGTTCACAAATAAAAAGAAAAAAAGCACGATTCTACTCTAAGGGAAGTAAATTCTTCAAACTTCCAGCACTTAGACTTTATATTTATGTGAAAATCCGCCAACATTTTATTTAAAGTAACTTTCCCTGCAGTATATAGCCAAAACGTAGGTTCCACAAGCACAGCTGAAATACCTACACAGCGGCAGCCAACACAGTGGATTCTCCAGAAGGAAAGAAAAATCACTACATTCAGAAATCCTCTTAAAACCACTGACAGCTGAAGAAACTGAGCTGCCTGAATAAACTGGGCTGCTTTTATGGCTTTATCCTGCAAGATGCCAAGTTTTCCTGCTCCAGTTCAGCAGGATCCTTCAGGACGAGCTTAACTTTAAATACAGAGAGAGTTCTGTTGAAGTTCACAGTGCTGCCCAGGGGCTTAAGATTAAACACGTACTTAAGCACTTTGCTAGACCTGGACCAGCGCTTACAAAGATCAAGCTCTTAAATTTTAGAGCCTGAGCGTATGTTTAACTGTTCATGTTGAGACTGTCAGACTTTTGGCTTCTGATTAACTGCAAGAAAAATATTACATCAGATGTAAGACACCAAATAGTTACCAGTTTAGAAAACCTAAAGATAGGATGTACTGGAAGCAGAGACCTGTACGGTAAATAGAAATTTAATAAAAATACTTAAAAAAAAATACTACGGAAATTTCACAAATAAACCCAAGTTCTGAGTCTTCCTGCCCACGTTAATGGGCTAATCTATAATCTACAGGCTCGGAACACCACAACCTCTTTTAAAAGCTTTAAGGAAGCAACAGTCTTGGAAAAGAAGTTTATGTGACATTTCGTATAATAGGGCTAAAATCTGAGAGTTCTTCTGCAATGTTGAAGGAAGAACACTAAATAGCTCCTTGAACTGGTGCTGGTTTCCTCGCCTCCCTTAAAAACTATTTTTCCTTGATTAATTCCTCTTAACCTCCAACCTACCGAAAAAGTAAGAAAACGCTGTTTAGTAACATGTTTATTTCATTATCACAGTGAACTGTGTTAATATTGATTTATAAACTTTAAAAGGGAATATAAGATTTGATACAGCAAAACCGGTAAGTACATTGTTAACAGTAAACAGAAAATATGTCCTAATTGTAAAGAGAAAAATGTCCAGCTTACCTCATAGGAACAACCAAAGTCTGAACAACCAAAATATTTTGGGGCTGGGGTTGACATTCTCAGCATCTTTCCAGATTGAATAGATGGAATAATAAAAAGTCCCAGGAAACAATATCATTTTATGGGGTTTATAGGTTTTTCCAAGAATGACTTTTTTTAACTAATTGGGCATCAGACTCGTGGCAGGACGCAGGACAGGACCCCGAGCCACTCCAGCTATTGACAATCCATTTCACAGAAAGTATTTACACTGAACAAAACCCGCTACATTAATCCTCGCACCACTGAAGTGACAAATATAAAGGTTTCGACACTTTCCAATCTCTTTTCCTCCCAAGCCCTGGTCTCTAAAGCACAGGATGGGCACCAGCGAGGGGACGGCAGGTAATGGAAGTTTTTTGTCTGCTCAGTCAACCCAGCACATTCCACAGATCCCAGTTGTCTCCGGAAGCCAAGCACACACGATTCCCAAGTATGACCATGCTGTTCGCAATGCCTGTTACTAGCAAGGGCCAGACCCGCACATCAGCTTTGGCAAGTGCACTTTGCACCTCAAAACACAGGAGTTTTTACACATACAAAAAAGACTGTTCTGTTGAGAAACAGCTCCCGAGTCAGCCACTCTATGGCGAAGAAAAGATTTTTTTAAGGTGACGTTGGAAAGCTAGCAAGATACCGGTAATCTCTGCAAAAGGCTAAAGCAAGGACATCCCTGAAAACGCTGTAATTCACCCCCGTGACTTGGTCTCACAGGAGGAGGTCTGTAATTATCTAAGCATGTAGAAACACCTCCTTTAAATGCAACTGTCCTGAGGCTTCGTTCAAAATAAACCAGACAAAATGAACTTGCCTAACTTTAAAAAAATGGGGGGCAGGGAGAGAGAGCAAGAAAGAGAATTGAAGGTATGTGAGAAAATGTTTCTCAGGCTCTTTATGGCTGATTGAGCTAATTTACTGTGGAATGGGCAGCAGACTATCTTTAGATAAATGCTAATGAGGACGTTAGTGCTTTCTTCAGTCTGGCTGCTACTATTATGCTGAAAGGGAAGGTCAACAGCTAATAAACCCAGTTAACAAGCCATTCTGAACTTCACTTTAGCTTAACACTCTTCAAAGTTGCAGTCATTAAATCCATAGGCTATTAGGAGCTGCCCTCCTGTTTTCACTATGAGCAAAGGCAAACTTTCAATGTAGTCATTAATTGAATTAACAGACTCTAATCCAATTTGATGTAGTGTAAATTGAAATGCGCAGAAGAGCAAAGATGTGTGTAGAGGAGTTTCCCCTTTCCGGGCTGCTTTGTGTCAAACTACTTCAGTTATAATTTCTACGTGCCTCCCATGAAGAGTGCTCTCATGTACATAACCCTTAACATTAGCTGCTCTTTGATATGAATCTAGTTTGCTACCAGGAGACAGAGGCTGGCAAGACAAAAACACGTCTTACAGCTTATTAAGCTCCTTAGCTTTAGTCAGACAAACTGGTAAGGAAGGATCTAAAAATATATCGCCACCATTACATCGTGTTACACTTGTTTGAAGCGGAAAAATATCACAGAGGCTTAGCAGACAGGGATCCTTGGGCAGGGAGACGTGAAGAGGAGGAGGTGAGGCGTAGACAAGCAGAAACAGAGAAGCCTGAGTGCCTTGTTTGCCAGCAACAGCTGCCCTGTCAGTAATGTGAATTTGAACCTATGGTGTGCACACCGGCCTTTGTCCACCAGAAAACAGCCAACGGAAAGCCATGCAATCATCAAACGTTTCTGTAGAAAACCTATTTTTAAAGGGGCAAGAAGCGTATGACTTCGTAAAATCACATGCTGTAGTCTTTGAAAGTGTAACAGGCACTGCGCAAGGGAGCCCCGTCTGCTCAGCCAGCCGCCCCGGCTCAAAGAGTGACCATCACAAACAAACAGCACAAACATAGAGGTTTCAATCCGCGAGTGCGAGCTGCAGGTGGGGAGATAAAACACACCTCGAACACAACGCAGGGTGTGGAACAGGACAGCGCTTCCCTGAACCCATCACTGCCAAACACCATGCATTTCCTGCATAAATACGGACTCTTAAACCACTCAAAATCCAGTACGCTCTGCCCATCTTAACATCTAACAATTGACTTGCTCATGAGGGTGAATAAACCACCGCTGCTGCAAATTTAACGGGAATTTAATCCTAGAGGACAAGAAGTTCCTCAGGGACTCAAAAATATCCAGGTTACCCATTAATCCAAATAAAACACAAAAGCAAGGAAGCTAAGACAGTTATCCACATTCAAACTACTGGCAAGATTGGGACAGAGCTTTTCTAAGCCTCCAGAGACCATTTATAATACTTCTTTAATATTGACCTGCATAATTGTCCTTCTCGCACACAAGCAGGGAAGAAATCTAAGCTTTCATTATTGCAGACATGAAGATATAAAACCACATTCGAGATGCAATAGGACATCTGGAGAGGAAAATGCATGTATATCCAAATCATTGTGTTCTTTCAGAAACAGAAAAATACAATGGAGCTTTAGAAATAACTAAATATAGTAATTTTAGTTCAGCTGTAATTAAGGAAGAAAAAAGCATTACTTCCCCCCATCCTTTTAAGAGTCATTGTTCAATGTCACAGCGATATTCAATTATTCCATATAAAGAGTATTTACTTTCTTTTCTGCATTATTATTATATTATCCGCTATTTGTATTACTACAGAATGAGTAGTACTACAGGCCCCCAGCTGAGACTGACAGCCCCCCTCTGCTTGCCACTGTGAAGACATATGGCACAAAAGCATCATGAACAGCTTTGTATTAGCACAGATAAGAATGTCTGAAAGAAAGGGATGATTGGTATTTTTATTTCATGGGTGGAGAAACCAAGGCAAACTGAGGAGAAAAAAAAAAAAAAAAGACCCAGGAACTTGATACATGATTTCACACAAGGTTGGTTCTGTCTATTGTCTGCAGGTGGGTTTTTGTGGTTTTCATGGACAGGTTTACAATGCCCAAGAAGGAATTTTAAGCACATATCAGACCAAAAGAAGATTTTGACCCCAGCCTACAGCACAAAAACCCCAGAGCCCACACAGGCACTGGGTGCTTAGCACCAACCATTTTACTCCCAGTTCAGGGCCATGACGTAGGTGCTGCAAAACCCCCCTCTTGTCAACAGAACGAAAGAAATATCAAAAAGCAAAGAGTAAAACCCCAGGTCTTCACAGCTACATTGCTGTGTAGCAACTGGACCACGTGCTTTTATTTTCTGACTACAGCAACATTTCACCTGTCACTGCCAAGAGAAGCCCAACACTTACCTTTAAAATGTGAATACTCTGTCACGTATCATTCATCTTTTCCACAGACACTTTTATCAGGAAGAACACAACAATAATAAGTACTTTAAAATGCTAAAGTGACAACGGTGGCAGGAGCAGACACTAAGAAAGCACGTCAATTTGAAAATTTAACAAAAACTTGCAGGAAAAATTAAAAATAATCTCTGTTGCAACACAAAAGACACCAAGTCAAAGAGGAACGAAAACATCCGTCTTACTGTACATCCACACCTGCTGAGAAGCAAAAACCGTCCATCTTACTGTACATCCACACCACCTCACCACAGCGAAGTCCCCCAGCCTCTCTGGTGCCTCAGCAAAGAGGGGAGGAGCCAAGGCCAGGCCCAGGGGCCAGGCCCAGGGGCCAGGCCGCACCACCAGGCTGAGCCCACTGGCCTCAAGTAGATCAGCAGCACCAAAAACGCATTTTGCTTGCAAAAACTCAGCTCCCAGCTATATCTGGAAATGATACCAAGAGTTTAGTGTCTGTGTTAAGGTTTACTTAGATGCTGCCTTCGCCATGTCCAATTTATGGGGAGTCCATAGAGCTCCTAAGCAGCAGAAAGAAACCAAGGAGCAGATGCTTTCAGATCCATCTGCCAGTGTATTTCTGGATAATTTCACGTCATGACGAAAACAAATATCCATATGCCATCCATATCTGATAAAGCACAACGTAGGCCTTTGCCAAGGTCAAAACTTTTTTAACTACACAAAGTAAATTTGATGCAGACATATTTTTTGAAGCATTTGGGTTTCGGAATCTGGTTCTGCCCCATTTGAAAAAGTGCAGTCTTAGTATAGTGCAGGAATCACTATAATCAATGGCCACCAAATAACACCCCAGCACATCAGGAGACCGTAACATGGCTAGAGATGAACATTGCTTTCTTCTTTTTCCATCATCACTGTTGTTGCTGTACAACATGCAACTACTAAATTTGTACACGGCTGTTTCTATGGAAGAAGAGTGAAAACAGAGTGACGGTAGAGCTCACTTCGTGAATATCTGCACATCTCATTGTGGGATAAGGCTGTGACTCCCCCGGATGCACAAAAACAAATATTCAACCCATAACTATCAATGAGGGAGTTTTAATTCCCTTACAGAGTTGTCACGTGTCGGTCCTAGAAAAAACAGTATCAATATCAATACAAAACAAAAGGATGCAGGAAGCCCTGTTAAGCGTAAGCTGCTGGGAAGTACAAAAGCTCACACTGGGAAAACAGGGATAATTAATGAATGTTTTTGAATTTTGTGTATTAGAGCAATTTTCAACTAAGAATCTTAAAATACATTTCAAATGTAGTACAATACAACCTCAGGGGGAAAAAAAAGTATTACTGCAGCACTGTTCCATGTGTATGGAAGTGAAAAGAAAAATGAAATTACTAAAAACATGGAGCAATACTCAAGGAGTGGACTGTTTTGGAGAGAAGGATGTAAAAAATTCAGTGGCTGCATGCAAGGTTAGAAAAAAGACTATAAATAGGATGCTAATTTTTAACTGTGAGGGTAATTAACCACTAGCACAACCTCCCAAGGACTGCAGTAGTTTCTCAATTACTGGCAATTTTAAAGTGAAGACCAGATTTATTTATTTTAAAGATAGGCTTCAATAAGAATTAATTACATCAACTCCTGCTGCCTGAGTTGTACAGTCAAAATGATCCAAATGGTCTCTTTTGGCATCCTGGCCTCTGATCAGACCAGACGCAATCCAGAGGAAATTGGGGGAACCAGCAAGGAAATACAACCACAATTGTACCGGTGCTGACAACGAGACATTGCCACTGTGCTCAACAGTGTCCCAACTCAGCATCAACACAATGAAAATGGTACTTGGATGACAAAATATCAGTTCAGGGCGCAGTCAATGCAAATTTACCTTTACAGTAACAGAGAACAGGAATTAGATAGGGCAGCACCAACTTAATGTATTTCTTTTGTAAAAGTCATAGGCATAAAATAACTTTTAACATATAAGATGTATGAGGCCCCTCATCCATTTGGGGGCTGGTTTTCTACCACATTTTGGTTTTCGCTTGGTCTCCTATTCCAACACGTAGCTATAGGTCGTGTCCCACCTCTCAGAATGTTTTTAACTTGTAGACCCAGCTTCACTGACAGTGGAAAACAGGGAATTATCAAAGAACTTCCATCTTCTGGGAAAATTCAGCAAATCCCCAAGCTAGGGTTGTGAGCCCACGCTGGAGAACCCATGGAGAGGGAGGGAGACAAAACCAGAACGGGTCCAGAATGATTCTGCCATGGAGAAGAAACAGGAGCAACAAACATCACCCCGTGACTCTCCCATCCCACCTAGCTCTCCACACTGATGGCGAGTGGGTACAGTAGCTGTGTTTGCTTGGTTTTTATTAAATAATAATAACACCTACTTTATTAATAGTGTTCCAACAGCAGCAGGACAGACAGGAGCATCTGAGCATCTCCTTGCTGGATGCAGCTGACATGCCCGGTCTAGACAAACTGCAGTCTGCAAAATCAGTTAAAACCCAAAGCATCTGAAACTTTTTCTATTCAAAACAATTCTCTCCAGCTCATCTGGTGCTTTTATGGTCTCTGTAACGGCCCAGTGATTGATGTCTTTACAGCACCTCCCCGCCAAGCCGGGCGACAGCTGAAAAGCTCTAGAACAACATGCCAAGGCATTCTGTTTGCAGTTTCATTGTAATTTGATGTAATAAGTGTTGATCTCAATTCACTAAACATTTGTGTCAATTTGCCACCCGGTTTGGTTTAGTTTTAAGGCATTTCTGTTGCATTAAAAAAACAGCATTAAACTGTAAATTAATTAGTTGTTTTACAAGCTTAAGGTACATTATTATCCTTCCAGCTATCTTCAGAACTGCATCTTCACATTTTTTCAGTGATGTGTGAGTAACAATTTTCATCATTAAAATGAAACTTTCAAGAGCTGTAACAGGAAAGCCCACTGGTGCCGGGAGGTGGTGGAACATTCCTAAGTGCATTATGAACTGTATTTATAGGAGCTGTCTAGCCATTTAATGGGTTCTTGAATGATTTGCTTAGGTGTTTACTTTTACTAAAAGCAGTTTATAACCTCTGCTCTCGTCTCTGAAGTTCCTCTTAAATCATTCTGTAAATACATCACAGGGCAATGAGAGAGAAGGACTTGAGTTTTCCACCTTGGGCTTTCTTTCCTGCTTACCCTTCGGCATCTGCAGTCTCTCTGTTGTCATAGAAATAGGGCACGGCTGACCTCAATATGGTGCGGCGCAATACCCAGATGGATCCAGCTCCGCGCCGTAATCCCCGACGGAGACACTTTCACTATGTTCATTATTTGCTGGGGATTCTAACAAGGAAACCCCTCCTGGCACGCGATGGCATCCCAGCAATGACAAACCCCCAGGCTGCCCGCACTGATCGCTCTCAGTTTCCACCGAAGGCAACAAAACACACTTTACACGCATACCTATCTCTTGCAATGTAAGTTTCACAAGTTTGGACTGTACAGAAAACCATTAAGCAAAGTCAAATAGCGGCTATTTGTTCCCACCACCGTGTTCTGGATATGACACCCAGACTTGTCGCACCGGCAAGATGAGGTCGGGGCTGCTCCTCCTCCCCTCTCCCCGCACCTTTGGAGCGAGAATCCGGCAACGGCGCTGCTGCCTCTGTAATCCATCACCTCCAGGCCCTTTCATATATCAATGTTTGACTGCTTTCTATGTAAAACAGGTCATTAAGTTAATCAGAAATTGACTACTACTACAAACACCTTTTGAATAAGGTCAAATTAAGATAAAAGTCCTTGCTCTTTTCGTCTCTCAGCAACAAAGACTATAACCAGGCTGCTAAACCTGCCATTAATGTCAGTGTGCAGATTAAATGTCATTAAAGGCAATTTGTCACTTACATACACACTTATCTCAATCTAATAATTAGCAAAAGGTCAGGCAGATAAACCTGTATATTTCAATCCACAATAAATTTCAGCTGCAGGAAATGACAAAATACAAGTTTAACCATATATCCATGTATTTGTGTTTGAAATATACATGCGTAATTAAATCCAGCAAAACAGAATAATCTGTTTTAAAGACCTAATGGGTATCAAGCCTTACTCCGAGACTCTCCTTAAGCTGCGAGGAAGCCGAGTGCGTAATCCTGGCTCAAAGTAACGCACCCAAAGGAGCGAGCGGAGCAGAACTCGCTCCGCGGTGTGAAAAGCCCTGTGAAATAGGTCAGCAGGCACCGGCTGCTCCAGCCCCAGGATCACAGCGGTCACGGCTGCTGGACAATCTCAGCCAAGGCCTGAAGCACGGACGAATAAACCACGGACACTGAATTAACTTCTGACCTTACTAGTGACTCCTTAGCTCCAAGTGTCCAGCACGCAGCCCGTGTCAGGAGGGTAACGAGGCCCGAGGGAGAAAGCGGCTGGGGATAAAGCAAAACCTTTAATTCTTTAGCGTCTCCACACCTCTCGCAAGGCTCACGTGTGCTTCACAAGATGCCAAACTGCAGCTGTTTCGACAAGGAAGCGACTGGGATGCCCCACGGTCGGGCCTCCTCATCCCCTGACTTTTCACAAGGAAGATTTCACAAGGCAAAATTTCCTGATGAAATTCAAGCTCTGCACAAACTGCAGAAACTGGAATTGCTGCACCTTGATTTTGGAAATCACGGAAAAATCTCCTTTAAATGATGCTGTGGTAATGTGGTGGGCAGGTTTGCTTGGTTTGAGGAGAACCAGGAGAGCAGGGCAGAGCGCTCGCAGGGGATTCTGAACCATCGGTCAGACCGAAGGCGACCGCAAAACCCGCTCTGCGTGGGGCAGCCCCCCTGAGCACAGAGCTGCCCGCAAACCGCGCCGTCAGAAAGCGCTTCTATGAAAGGTGACCAGCGCCACCGGGTATAATGTGGGGTATGGGATCACGGGACACTCTTCTGTGAAAAAGTATAAAGCTTCAAATCTATCAACACCCAAAAAAAACCCAACAAAAAAATCACGACCCACAAACCCAAAGCCCTCCAAACATAACGCTACACACCTTTGTCTCCAAAACGGGAGAGCTGAGTCCTCATTGCCCTTTGGATCCTTTTCATACTTTTCCACACAGATGTGCAACTTCCTAAGCTCAAACTCTGCTCGCAGTCCACGCTTCACTTAAATATTTCAGACTTTCCTCACTCTAATGACCAGTAACAGTACATTTTCAGCTCCCTCCTGGAGGATACAGCTGCGATATGGATATTAATAACTGAATCACATACATAGATTTAGAGCAGTAAAGAACAAGGGCTTTTTAAAGCTGTTTCAAATGACTCTGTTCATGTTCTGTTTGGGTTTTTTTTGCATATCGGCAGCACTTAACCCATCTTCAGTGTCTAAACAGCTACTTCATGTGGCAGTGCAATGGCAAATTGTCATAATTCAGCCTTTACTTGTGTTCTAACACAGCAGGGGACAGTCAGTTAACTCCACAGCGATGTTGTGTTGTTTTAATAGTTTATAGCAAAGAAAGATGGTTTCAGACAATTTACCTGGCTTTTTGTCACAAAGATACTTCCTGATTAATGGAAAGTATATGTGTGAAGCAAGTTTATATTACAGCAAGCCAGGATTTTTATGCATCTTTGACAGCTGGAGAGATTTTCGGATACCTTATTTAAAAAAAAATAAATTTAAAAAAATCACAGCACGCATCAGCTTTAAAAGCAATGGCAAATTCTCCTCAGCACAGGTTTTTAAAGTGAGATTTTTTGTTGTTAAGAAGTTTACTTAGGGATGGGACACAACCTTAAAGAAGAGCTCAACCTACCGTTTACATCGCTGTTATTATCAGAAGGTCATCAATCAAGACCAAGGCCTTGCTGAGTTGAAAACTGTGCTTATCCATTATTCATGTACTGTACCATACATTCCCAAAGGGCAAACAATTAAACAATACAAAGGATGATGGTAGGGGAAGGAAACGACATTTTCACATTACAAAACGGGACTCTGGGGGAGAAAGAGTAGGCAAGAAGAGTATAGACCTGTGGAAGAGCTGAGAATATATAAATATACCTAGGTCTGCCTGCTGGCTACTGGGCAGAAGGAAGAGATCCAACAAACTGCATCCACAGGTGGGCTCTCATCTAACATCTTCTTCATGTCAGCTACACAGATGGGTTATATTTATAGAGCATCACAGCTAAATATCCCTAAATACTTCGTCACTTGTCACAGGGGTTTCTTTCAGCATCCCATCTTCTCAAGAGCTGCAGGAGGAGGCCTTGCTTTTCAAGAGAAGCCAGTGATTTTGGACGTCTCAGGTTTTTGGTAGATCTTATTAGAGAATGGAGCTCAGCATCAACACTTTAAATCCATGCAAGCACCTAAAGGAGACTGTACTCAAAGTCCTTAGCAGCTCTTGAAAATTTAGGTTGGAAGCTCATTTAAAATGTCTATGTCCTGCTTTTTTCATTATGCAAGTGCATTGGCTTTTACCACGTGCACAAAACTGATCTGCAGGAGCCTGATTTGAGGGAGCACTTGCTGGCGTTTGGTTTTCAAGATCATATATGGGCTGTACATGCTACCATTGGGATCTCGGTGTCCTTCAACACTTGTCTTGGTGGGGAATCAGAATAATTTTGGTTGGAAGAGACCTTTAGGATCATCAAGGCTAACCATAACCTCACGTAACTCTGGCACTAAACCATGTCCCTAAGAACCTTGTCTAAACGCTTTTTAAACACCTCCATATATGCATGTACCGGTATCCCCTCTGTGCCAAACCATATGTCTTCCAGACATTCCCACGTTCTCTGCTAATATAAAGAAAAACCACAACATGCATTGCCTAGAGGCTTACATGTTGACATAGCAAGACTTGGGAAAGATTAACCCTTCAGCCTGAGATCCTAAGCAGGCACCGCAAGGAGTTTTTTCACTGCCATTAATGGAGGTGGATCGAGGGTCATTTAGTCAGCCTTAATAATGAAACGTTCAACTCAAATGCAAGAAGGCACTGTACTGACCGTGACCGCTGGCATTACAGTTTGTTCACCACAGGTTTATATCCACAAAGTATGACGTTTTTCACACCTCTAAACCAGTGGAATAGATTGAAGGTCAGACTGGAGCAGGTTTGACTCCCCCCTGCGCTCAAACTCCTCTGCCCGATGGTCCCGGCGCCTTTGGAAGGACAAACCCCTGCGTGAACAACGTGCCGCCCCGCAGCTGCGGGCAGGCTCGCTGTGTTTAAAGGTTACAGTGATTAAGCACTGTGATTAATTTAGTCTCAGCAGAATCAATTCCACTCAACTACAAATCTAATTTCCATACTGGTGAGGACTCTGCTGTTCCCTGGTCGGCGTGCGTTTGAATTGAGATTCGTTTTTCTCGAAGATGTGTGTTTTGAGGGATCACACCGCAATTATCAGATGTTTTGACAAAGCTAATGGGACAGTTCTATCTGTGTGCCTTTGCTTCCCTGGCTTGCTGTCATCTGCCCTTCCATTAAATGATATCCAGCTTCCAAACCTCCTGAACATCAAGTCCATATCAAAGGTTCACCTACATAGGAACATGTTCAGCATAGCTACCCCACCATCGTTGTTCTGTGGTGGGGAAACCAGCTCCCATAATGTGCGTTTCTTTCAAAATGTTGCATTTTCCTTCCATTAAATATAATCCCTCTGAAGAGATCTAGTCCTGAACAACAAGAAAGGTAAATCAGACTAAAAAAAAAAAAAGTCATGGAGATTACACAGGTGTGTAAGCAGCAAATGCAGCACCAGGGTAGGTAAGTGGGTCTTCACAAGCAGGATTACAATAGCCGCAGAGACAGAGATACACACAGTGAATTCTCAATAAAAACAAACCACGGGGCTCTACATATCAGTATGTATTGCAAATTATATCAAAATAATAATCCAATCTGAAAAAAATCACAGTCTAAGTTAGAGAAGACTGGAAGGCAGGTCTCAGCACCACTTGGGCAAAGCTTTAAATGGAAAGAACTCTGGATCTGCAGGGACCTACAGTCTTGAGAGAAACCCCACTGAGGGGACAACACAAAGAAATGGCTTTAACAGCTATTTTCAGGTCAGCAATGTATGACTGTGAGTCAGTGGAACACGTACACCCGCTAATTTCTAGGGGTTTTTTTCCTTTTGAATAGTGATTTCCAAAATGTATGAGGAACTTAATTCCTTCAGAGCAGCACGGGAACGGCAGCCAAAGGAAACCGCGTGAGCTTTTCCTCTGAACAGACCACGGGGAGAAAATGATTGCTTCCTAAACTTAAAATGGATTTTCTCCACAACGATTTATAAAGCATTAGAATACCTGCAGCCAGCATAACCTGAACCACCACAAAATGCACCTGCTGAGACATCTTTACTGTTACCTCCTTCACCTTACACTAGAAATACCTTAAATTATACATACATCACAGAAATCTGATCTGCAACGCCCCCGGCACATCCTCACCCCCATCACGTACTTCTCCTTTCAGCCCCGCGCTGCGTTTTGTCAATACGGGCCTAGTGCAGCTTCAAATATTTAGCTTAACTTGATCTTCCAAACTGCACAAGAGAAAAGCCAGAGTCTCCTGATACCACTTGCTGAACAAACAATCGATCCCGGCAGAGGAGGGCGGCAGGGTCCCCTGCCCCAGGCCGTGTCCCCGAGCTGTGACAGATGCCAGCAGTGACAGCTTAGTTGGGCAGGGCCGGCAGTTGGCGGGCGCAGCCGTGGCGGCGATGACAGCTTCTCCGATTCCTTCATCAACCAATGTGACTGAGTGACCTTTTCCAGTCTCGGCAGCTGCCTCCCTTCTTTATTCAATCATGGCAGAAAATAAGCCCCTTTGGGTACATCTTGCCCTTTCATTAATTTTAAACGACCGCGATTGTCATTAGGCCCGTTCGCTAACTACGGCGGCGAACTCTTCGGCAAGAGGCACACACGGGAGCTTGTGCATGTGCCAGAGGCGGAAAACACGTGTTCTCCTTTCAAAGGCTTCAAAATGCTCGAGAATTCCTTGTCAGGATCAACACTTGCTTACACACACAGGGGTTTTCACCAAGGCTGCAAGAGACCCCGGCCCATCGTTCAAGGGAACGTACCCGCTTACTTTGGCAAGGAGAAGGAACTGTAACGACATGAAAAGCTGAATGTATTCATGCAGCTCTGTAGATACAGTTTGTTCTTCACAGTGGGAGAGGAGAAATGCCCTTAATTAATAGCAGTGACAAAGTAAGGGTTTGTCGAGTACCTTCGCCATGAGCCTGTTTTGCATCCCTGCTCATTTACTGTCCCCATCGTGGCTGCAGGAAAGGAGAGACTGCAATTGCCCTACTGTACCCCGGCAATTAGAGATGGCAAATAATGCAAAAGAGAAAGAAAAGAAGCTCCACGCAATGAGCAATCTGTTTGAAATTGAAATGAGTCTGCTTTGGCTCAGCATTTGTCTGCTTTGGTTTTGCTTTCTGGATATATTTGAGCAATTGAGTTTTACGAGCACAAATGTTCAAGAAAAGTGAATTTCAAAGTTGCGCGCAGTATTAAAAGAATCATTATTTAAACCCTCACAGAATCACATAGCTAATCACAATGCAGATTTATTTTTGGCACAAAGACTGCCTGTCTTTAGCTATCACATTGGCTTCCATCATTGCAGTATGTGAGACCCTTCCACCTAAAATAAACTGTAACAATACGCTTCCACAGGGCCTGTCTCCTGTGCTGGGCTTGTATAATCCCTCTCAATCACACAGTTGTCCCTCAGAGCTCCTACATGACAACACACCCAACATGACAAGTCCAATTTTAATATTTGTGATAAACCCACCAGTTAAACAAGATATTTATAAACCAGAAAGTTCAAGCAACCAACAGGAAATCACTGTCTCTTCATAAATACTCAAGCTAATTGGGGGGTGAGGTGGGAAGAGGCTAAAATTATTCAATATATTCTTGCTGTAAATAATTTATTCCACTCCAGCAGGAAAAATAACTCTGTTTAGGTAATGTAGGAGAAGGGCAGGTAACTGCAGGTCCCAGGAATAAGATGGAAGATGATCATAGCGGTGAAGACAGAAAAGAGACGGAGCCATGAACAGCGTCCAGGATCTTCCCTGGCCAAAGCACATTCAGTCATTACTCAAAATAACGTGCCCTAAGGAATACTATCTACTTTCTGCTGAAAGCTGCTTTCTCAAAACCATGATTTATAGTCATCTCTTTCAGCCAATAAATACATCTCCTTTCATGCTTTTGACGTAACGTTGGCAAACGGTCCACA
This sequence comes from Pampusana beccarii, assembly GCA_013399365.1. Classification (NCBI taxonomy): domain Eukaryota; kingdom Metazoa; phylum Chordata; class Aves; order Columbiformes; family Columbidae; genus Pampusana; species Pampusana beccarii. Next base: position 407,725 of record VWYH01000026.1, read on the forward strand.
ATGACTGGGGATGTGTGTCCGTGGGCTGGGTTTGGTTTAAGCCGGTTTTGCGGTCATTTCTGCCGGAACCACACAATTCCAAGAACCATCAGGTTACTTCACAGGATAACGGATCGAAGCTTCGGTGGCCCGAATGACAGGAAAAGCTGCGAGATGAACCGCACCGGCACTGGGGCGGAAAAGTAGATGAAAATTTGACAGCGTACTAAATGCCGATGGGTGCTGTGCCGACGCTCGAAACCTTCGCTGTACCTTGCCATTATTGAGGGATTACGGGACCCTCTGTACAAGTGCTGAGCCTGCCAAGTCCTACAAATGCTCACCAAAATCCCACACAAGCTGCTAAAATCTTCAGGGGCTTTTACAAGACAAATTTCAATAATCCCTTTAAGTGCTTCTTTAGAATCGAGCACGAATTTCCCAAATCCAGGGTAGCTTATTCTTCTTAAATTCATAACACAACTAACTAGCGCTACGTGCGCTACAAGAAAGTCTGAGTGCTCACTTGAATAAATGCTGCGGAGTTTTAATACACCCAAGCGTAAGAAACTGAGCTGGAAATCTCGGCACTGAAGACAGCACGAGTGCTACTGTATTTCTTGACTTGGATGAAATGAAAAATAACAAAGATATTGCTGAACGAGGATAACACTGCAATTCAGCGTTCCCACCTTTTCATGGAACCCACTACTACTGATTAACTTTGCAGACCAGAAAAGTCTAGAAATACCAGAAAAACAGTTCTCCGCAAGGCGAATATTTTTTCTCTAACTCTGTCCCAAAGTAACAAATGCAAGGGTAAGGGCAAAAGGAAAATACCATTTCAGTAGGCACCAGGAGGAATACTGAACACAGGAGAGGGAACGGAGACCTGGAAAACTAAGGCGGAACAAAAAGGGAGGCAATGGGGAAAAAAAGAACAAGGGCAAAATCAGTTGATGCAAAAGGAGTTAAAATTTTTTAAACAAGAGGGAGAAAGTTAAAGGAAAGTAGTTGAAAGGAGATAGATGCAAAAAATGAGATAGGAAAGAAAGACCAACAAAAGTATTAAATGGAAGCAGCAGAACATGGAGAAACCAGCAGTTCATGCCCAATGACAATGGCAAAAGCCATGATGTCCAGTGGCTCTTCTGCTTTGGCTTCCACTTGCCCAAGTGGGAATGTGCAAGGTAAACCTCGGAAGGACCAACAGCTGAAACACAGCGACTGATGAAACCCTGAGCCTTGGAAAGACCTGCTCTAAAAATGAAGCTATCCAAAGTTGTTTGTCACTCCTGAAAATCCCCATCAACATTTTCCGAGTATTTAAACCACATTACACCTTCTCAAACGTCAAGACTGGTGGGATACACATTTCCCTATGCTCCAAACCTTAGAGCACATAACCCCAAATGTCCCCCCCCGCTACGACCATGTGCACGCACACCTGCATTTCATACAGCACCAGGCAAACAAGGGCTGAACCTTTGAAGTCTAGTGCAGAATAATTTATAGCACAGATCCATATTTCTTTGAGAGCGAAGTTTGATTTAGGGTAATGGTATGAGCCTTAATCCAGACACGGAATCCCCAACAGGAGGCTTGAGCGGTGCTGACACCCCAAGGCAGATACGCCGTGATTGCCCAAGGTAAAATTTCTTTTCAGTTTGCCCTCTGGATACAGTTTGTCCCACTCACTATTTCCATCCTGTCTGTCCCTACTGAAACTGCTGGGATTGGAATCTGCCTCCCCCTATCACATTTCCAACACAGCAGGGGGGAAAGGTGGGTTGGATCAGAAAAAAAAAGAAAAAAAAAAAAGGAAAAACCAAACCCAACCCACACCAAACATAAGGAGGGAGCCCCGTGGTGTCACTTTTGTAGTCACTTCTCCGACAGCAGCCACGTTTTTATACGCGGCACTTGGAGGAAACAGTTCAGGGCAAACGTGGGTTTTCTGGCTGTGGGAAGAGGATGCTCTTTCAGATAGACTACAGCATAAACAAACAATGCAAAGACAAAGAGCGTAAAACAGGCTGGCTCATTATTACCTGTCTTCTTCCAGTTACACCTATTGCTCGTGAGGGGACAGGACCCATGAATGAGCAGCATGGCACCTCTATATATATATATATTTATATATTTTTTCATATATATATATTTTCACTGTCTAACAGTGTTTTCCAAGAGAAGCACAGAAACATCAAAAGTACCACAGGATAAATAATGCTCATTGACAAAATGAGCTGAACCCCATAAATCACAGACCCCGTTGTCACAAGGACATTGCCATGGTCCTCAGTATGTTAATTACGTCTATTAATGCCTGTAAAGCTCGGCTTCTATTATTTCATTTCCAATTTGAAAACTTAATTTTAACGCGTTACTCTCTCGCCACCGAAGTTTCTATGATGCTCCGCAACCAAGGATCAAATTTTGATCTGGGACTTGCTCGACTGGCGCAAATGGATCTGAACAGACGCGTTACTGGTGTGGACACCCCGTCCCCAGTCAGAACACACGCATTCCCACGGCAGCAGCACGCTGCTTCAGGACTAATCAATCTTACTAATTATTCCCACCCTTGACAAGACCTTTGTGTTGCACTGCACTGATATTTCAGCTCTGGGAGGTGGGACTGGAGAGCAGAGTTTGCTGTAATAAAAGAAACCACACCAAGTGCGTCTTCACTTTGCTTTTCGCCGATGAACGCAGAGACTGCTCCGCCAGCCCGTGCGAGGAGGGAAGGGGATTTAACGGCATCGACTCATTTGCAGCTTCAAAACCTCCAGCCATGCTCAGCAAGCCTTGAAACCTTTTAACTTTTAGCGTTACAGAACCATCAGAAGGGCAATTTTCCAACACTGGAAAGCAGGTGGAAATCAATGAGAATAAAGTAATCATTAGTCTTAAGTACAGCCATCTTATGAGATATTAAAATAATTCCTATAGCTTTCCACAGGTAATTGCATTGAAATGACTTATAACAGGCCAGGTTTTAATTCCAGGAATACAAAGCAAAAACGTACTTCTGTAGCACAGCACCACAGCAGAAGGGGATATAAAACCTCAAATAACTGCAAAGTTGCATCACGTTCACGCAAGGAGAGGAATCCTACAAAATCACAGCACCGATACTCTAGGACCCCTTAGACAAAAATCCAGAAAAGCTTTGAGAAGCACTCATAACTTGAGCTCTACAGTATATTTTCAAAGCACGTCACAACACAACAAGAGGATTAAGCTCCTTACACTGCCGCCTCCTCCTCCCTCTTCCAGGGATGACACCGCTAACAGGATAAAGTGAGTGACAGGGTTATATGATCATTACATAAAGGTAGTACACATGCAAAAATCTTCAGAACACGGAGGGGAAAAAAAAAGAATTATCAAAGAGGTTGCACCATCTGTCTGTGGAGAAAAAAACAACAGCTGGTGCAAGGAGCCGCAAGATGCCAGCCCTACAAGTGACAAGATGGGAAATGACAGGAAACAGCTTTTCACTCTTCTAACAGCAAAAGAAACGTACAGCCCGTGTTCTCGTGTTTGAAAACCTCCAGATGCTGCCCTCTTCTCACATTTCCATATCTTTGTTCATGCAACATCTGAAAGCTTTTCTGTTTTTACAGAGGGAGGGGAAAAAGCACAAAGCCATGAAATGTATATATATATTTTTTTTTTCTTTTTTCTTGTGAGAGGATGTTGAATGAATTTTAATCATGATCATAAGAAACAGAAAAATCAGCAGTATTTGATGTGAGAAACCTTTGAAACTTTCTCCTCCTCAGAAGAAATTGCAATGCGTTTGACTTTTACAAAGGTTGTGTATGACAAATATTAGCTTATTCCGAGACTGATCAGGCCTTTGCGTTGATTCAAAGCAAGGCTCGGGTTCACCATCAATGTTTTGTGAAGGCAGCAGCTTCCCTCAAACAAGATAACACATCCCTTGTGCCAAAGATGCCAAACACCTCAGGCTTTAGGGGTTAAGACGTGACCCCTGGGCTCAATGTCCCAACCTCCCCCGTTTCTGGAAAGCCCCTCGCTAAGGCTGCAAAACCAAGTTGCATATTCAAAGAAAAGAAGCCACCAAAAGCCGCTGTGCAAAACCCAGCAAGCACAGCTTCGCTCGAGGTGTCCCGGCTCTGCGCAAGGCTTGGAGCCCAGCAAACCGACCTGGGAGCTGCCCGTCAAATACGACCCCGCATGACCCTACAAACCGGATGCTATTAACAACTGATAAGGGAAAACACACCGCAAAGTCAGCGCCGCGTGATGGAGAAAACGGTCTCGCTCTGCGGTGTCACCTGAGGCAGAGGCCCCGGTACAGGGTCCTGTGCACAGGATGGAATGGGGAGCACACGTTTCCAGCACGAGGTTCAGGGAAAGCTCAGTTTGAAGATGACACTGATCTGCAGATCAGGGGATGGGTCTGGCCGGCCTAAGACCCAGGATTTCTACCTCCCCCAGACAGATTAGTCCTTCGTTCATCCAAGTGTTTTGCAGCCGGGAGATAAACTAGGATTATTTACTCCAGGCAGAAGTGAGCAAAGGCAAAGCTGCCTTCCCGTAGCAAAGCAACATTCTGCTGCCAGACCTCGGCAGGAATCGCATCTCCATCTGACAACCGCCCTGGAAGGGGCTGCTCAAAGACTGGGATTCGCCTTTCACGCTTCACCGTGAACAAAACATTGCCTCCCTGATTTGTTTTTTTCTATCCTGATAGAAATCATAGATCTCCGCTGAGATTTTTGGCTATTGCACGCCAAAAAGGCGATATGAGAGTCTAGACTAAGACAGATAATCGAGATAAAGCCCCAGTTGCTGGGGGGAAATCAAGGCGGAGCAGGTTCAGGAACGGCGCCCAATGTCAGGGTGGGTGCGGAGGAGGCAGAGAACCAGCCCTAGTTTCCTTCTCTGAGCCTCGAGCTTTTTCCAGCTAATCCTTCCTACAGTAGCGCTTGGTCTGCTGAGACAGGAGCGAGGTTTCTGAAAGCCATCCTTATTGCATTAGCACCAGCCTACGCAGAGCCGAGCGGAATCATAAAAAAACACTTTAAGCATCATCAAGCAAGACAGCTTAGAGGGAATTTACTAGGTGCTGTTTATTTCTCTACCTTTGATTCTCTACATGGTCTCTACAGATCAGAGCACTTAGAAAACATAATTATTTTAATTAGGAGTAATTCAATTAGAATATCTCATTGCCATTAACAACTTTACTAATAAGAAATGAACACACTTGACTTTTTTTTTTTTAAATCTTACCTTTGGGGACTCTCTGAATACTTTCCCAGATGTGGAAGTATTTCTTTGATGTTGCATGTCTAATTCTTCTCTCCTGCAGGGTCTGATTCGGTGGATACTTAAGCCCACTGAAGTCTTTCCTTTGCTTCCAGAGGGCACTGGATTGGGCTTTTCTGCTCTGCTGTATCCCAGGAGCACTGGAGTGAACTCCTGTGCTGCTGAACAGTACCAGGAGTACCCTGCCTATGGAAATGCTGATGCCAAGTAGGCCTGGAGGGGTAACTAAATCAGTTAAAGGGTAAACAACACAGTGACCACTGTGGAGATGTTCTACGGATGAATCTTTGCTAATATTTTCAGCACAGGAATGTACTTTAGGCCTCTTCAATAAGTCTGTCTAAGAGAGTGGCAAAAGTAATAGGTGTTTTCCCAGGTGAATTTTGAGACAGGCGTTCCTTAGTATACAATCCCTGTGCACAAAATTTGCTAAAAAGGACACAGAAGTCACTGGAAGTGGAGCACGACTGGCGTCGCGGGGCAATGCTCCGCCATTTCTCGCTTCAGTCCCAGCAGGGTGGTGGCGATGGAGATGGGTACTCCCGAGTCACATAACTCCTCTGGCTCCTCTCACCGGGGCAGATGGGTGTTCTGGGGAACGTCACCCCAGGGACACACATCCACCTCGGCTGTGTGCTCGCTGTCCCCAAAGCTGGGGTGCCACGGGGGAACGGCGCGGCAGGGACGTCCTGCCCACCCTGCCCCTTGGGCTGGTACAAACCGCCCGGGTAACCCCGGGGGTGTAAATCACAGCGACTGGGGATCTTCAGCTAAGAAAGGAGCCATTTCAGATCTGTCCTCACGTTTGTACGCCCCTAAGATCAACAGAAACAATACGGAGGTAGAATATTTTACTTTTTTACCCATCTGCTCTCTGATCTGCCTGGGAGGACTGTGAGAAACTTGCCTTGGAGAGGAGGAGCAGTTGAGATGTGGACACTTGGCTCCTTCACCCAGCTCACTCTCTTATCCTCTTAACTAGCAGCTGAAGAATATTTTTCATGCTGATCTGTCTCAGCCTTAATTGTGACACCATTCTAGCACAGTGCATCTTGTATTAGTTCACATCTAACAATGAACGGTCCCATTATCCAAGGGTGGTACTTGAAAGCATATCTGCAAGAATAAGTTGTATGATTTTAATTAAAAGCTTCCACAGATTATTTTCTAAGCTAACAAACACGGCCATAGTTGTAATTATGGAATCTCCAAATATAGACTCAAGATCTTGTTAATAATGATATCCTTTAAAAAAATCTTGTAATCTTTAAAAAAGAAGTTGTAATTAAGTCACCAAGTAACTATATTTGTCTCCATGAAACAAAGCCAAATCTACGGATAATTGGAAATAATTCATTTCCCAGCGGATTTTTTCTTGTATGCCAATTAGGCTCACAAATCTCAAGCTGTCACCTTCATCTCCAGACACGCAGCCGGCTGATAGCGCAGCTATAAACCAAACAGCCCGAGTGCCTCCCGTTCCCTGACTAAGAAAGAAAATGAAGTTACCAACACACATTCGTAGATGTCAGTCCCCAGAGAACAGAAAACAGGGGGGGAAAAAAAAAAATAAATCCTTGGGTGTATGACAATTAAATACTTTGTCTAGTTTTTGGGAAGAGCGTTCTGGGAAAGCTCCCAAGGGGTTGCGATTCTTTGGTTAACGGCTGCCCCACGACTCAAATCCACACTCACAACCTGCAGCGACGGCTTCAGATATCGATGGGTTTTCTCTCTAAAATGCTGGGAGTCCCGGGAGCTCCTCTAAATGAATCCCAATGAGACACGTGCGCCTATCCTGTCGTGTATTCATCTCATGACACCTGCAGGGCTCACGAGCTCCAAGCCGTGAGCTGACAAAACCAGGGAGCCGGCAGGAAAACCAGCTGAAAATGCTGCTGCCTTCACCTGTGACAACCGGGGACCTTGGGAGGGCCCAGGGGCAAAACTGCTGTTAAAACCCGTCCCCGTGTGTCTGCACAACATCTGCAGCCCCTCACTATTTCCCCTCCTACAGTGTCCATCAGAACGGGGTTGCTCTGAGCTGCTTCAGCCTGCTTGGGGAATATTCAGGAACTATCAGAAGTGGCCATCACAGTGGAATGAGGAGTAAGCACCGGCCCCTGTTAAATCAATAAACCAGCTTCGTAACCCAGAAAATTTTAAAGTGTTTTGCAGCAAGTGCTCAGGTGCGAGGGGGTCACTGTGACCCCCCATGCTCAGCATCCACACAACCTCCAGGGCAGCTCGATGGCAGAACCGTGCAGACACACCAGTTCAGAGGATCTGGGAGACTGCACGCTCACAGAAGAAAGAACAACTCTATTACAAGTCCATATTTCAAAAAATACCACAACATAACATTCAGAACACTTGGAAAAAGTTGGACCATCAAGATGTGAGACGACGGGCCAGACTGAACACACCAAACGTCAATCTGTGCTCCGTGGCCAAGGGTTTCTCCTGGACAGACACCCCAAAGCCTCCAACCAAAGTGGAGATAAAGGAACCCTGGGCTGAGGCCCATGGCAGCACAGGGGTTGCTTTGTGGTTTCCTGGAGTGAACACTGGATGGTTCCTCCCAAAACTCCCATGCCCAACAAATAACTACAGCATTTCCCAACACTGTCACCGCTCCCACCCTCAAGTTCACTAGGATCCCCCACAACACATCCAACTTAAGTATGTTGCCTTTCCTTCAGAAAAAATCCCCGACTTCACTTCTGTGGGCAAAGAGTCCATCAGGTAACAGGCACCTCTGCCATCTCCCTTCTGTTTCTCTGAAACACCCGACTTCTCCATCCTTGTGACTATTCAACGCGTCCTTTGCACACCAAGCTGGATGAGAACTTTGCCGCAGACCATGGCACTATATATATATATGTATTGCCAGACCTGGGGCCCTCCATTCATTTTGAAAGGAGCAGAAGCTGAATTGTGGGGGGATTTGCACTTAAAGATTGCACAGAAATAAAAAAATATAATAAATGCTGTGGAAAGTAAAATCGTTAAGGTGGTGCATTTACACCCATAATGAAGTTTTCAGAAATGCTGAGGAACCCCAGAAGCCGCAAGGCATAGGAATTACAGCCCTGTCCCATTCGGAAACACAGTCCGCTAAGTGCATTTACCAAGATCCATAGAGCTGACTCCAAACACCACCCTGGAAAGCATGGCCTCCCCTTTTCAGCATCATTTTAGAAACAAACAAACCAATCAACACAAAAAGCGTTTGCAACAAAGCACATTGATAGCCAGGTAGATATTTCATTTTTTCTTTCCTGAATTTAACAAAAGCCTGGGTCTACCACTCAAATTAAACAGTGTGCACTAAAGCATTAAATCTGTATTCAACAAGTTTAATTACTGTGTAAATGAAAGAAATTATTATTCATTCATGACATTTATTTCAGTTCCAGCGCTCGCTGCTTTTATAAAACTGGGAATGAGAGGTACGGGGCGGGGGGAGGAGGCTGGGTGTATAATTACTACTATATTTCTTTGCCAAACATTTGTGAACTTAAACAAAAAGTGCTTGTTTTCTCTAAAGAGGAAAAAGCATGTGAGCTACCAGTGATGAATCCTAAGGCCGCCCACAGCCCTGTCGGGTGCCGGGCTCTGATAGGTACACCAATATTCGGGAGGCTGATAACAGAGAGCTTATTGAGGACCCAAAAGCAGCTCAGGGCTCTCGTGGGTCAAAAGCCACCCAAACTATGGGAACCCTCCGGGCCGGCCGCCCCTGGGGAGTAACAGGAGCCACCGCGCGACATGAAAGATAAACTGGGGGCCGATGCTATCGGGGACTGTCCGACAATGCGGCTTTTCTACGGGATTTTCACAGGGCTTCAACTTCCAACAAAGGAAAGGGAAAATAAAAACCCTTAAGCTGATTCGGATCAGGCGTTTTTGAAAGCCTGAAGGAGAAGGTGAGGCTGCAGAAGGAGCGTATGTATGGAATATGAGTAAGTACGACATATTCCACATGGCACATCCTGCTGATCCCAGGAGAATAGTTCCTACCTGCCCTGATCCACCCGAATGTGCGAGTTTCCAGACAGTGCCATAAACAAATCTTAGTGACTAATCAAAAGATATCTTCCAAAAATATGCTCTTTCTAGAGCAAGTCATTCCTGTACTTTCCTATCCCTCCATCTACCAGCATTTAATTACTAGACAACAGGAGAGATTACGCTCTGGCAGAAGTGGCCTCAGTTTACTTTAAGGGGAAAAAATTAAAAAAATAAAATAAAATCAACACTGGGCCACACAAGTTGTATGTAAGAAATGACAGTTGATGCATTTAGATAAGTGGAAGGAGCAGGAATGACCCTGAAGGTCGGCGTAAGCAAGGGAATAACTGCAGTGGGGTTTTACATCCACATTTAGGCACAGAGCTTATCCCACTGAGCTGGCCAGAAAATACGTCCTTTTTAAGAGATGCCGTACAGAATTGCCGTGCCCGACTACCACAGCTGAGGCATTCAAGTGATCCTCTGAAAGCTCATGAAGTGCCTACACTCAACTACAGGAATAAATGTGACTTTTTTTTTCATTTCAGAGTAATACATATCAAAGCCTGTTCTGAGTTCATTCCTGATTCATAATGAATCATCTGAAGTTTGTTCCCAATTCCTTGCTGAACCAAATCAAGCCAAGTGGAACAAGCCGTAATCCAAGCAGAATTCAATGAACTGCACCCCTTAAGAAGGCTATTAAAGCTTGTTCTCAGAGTTTAAACCAGGAGGAGATTTAAGATGGAGAAGAGATTATCCCACATCTGGCTCCCAGGGCCTCCCTTCTGCTGGCACCAGCCCTGCTACCGTCAGACGGACCAGATGCCAGAACTGGTGGATTTGAGACACTGACCTATTATCTCATGTATTATACTACATGCCATTTACATCAGAGCTAAGTTTTTGCCCACTGACTGCATCAGTCTCACCTCAAATGCTCGATTACATTGAAGTTTAAGGCTCAAAAAGCTCAGACTTTTGGTCCAAGCACGCGGTCCCTGCCATCGGCCTCGGAGCAGCCCACGCCATGGCCGATGAACCTGCTATAGCATGATCCTCCCTCCTGATTAGATTGGAGGGTTTGCAGACACAAAGCGCTATCTCATGCCAAAACCTGATTACTGCTAGACCCTAACAGCCACAACGATAATAGGGAGGGTAATTACACCCAGAAATAGGTTACAGAACACAGCCACGTCAGAGCCAAGCACTTTGCTTCACATCTGCGCAACAATATCTGCTTTTAGTTTTTCACCGTTGCTTAAAATATTTGCTGGATTTATGACAGCAGTAACAGGAGACCAACAGCCCCGTCCTCTTTGGACACGGAGCGACGGAGCACAAACCCGGGTGGCATTCCTCGCAACGCCCATCGCGAGCTCCAGCCGTGGATAATGACCTTAGACAGCTGGGGAAACGTCAGCTGTTCAATCGGGAACGGCAGGGCCGGGCCTTGTGGAGGAGCTGAGGGGACATCACACAAACCCACGAGCCAACCGCAGCAGGGACCGCAACGGGGAGAGGGGAACCAGCCCACCTTAGATACAGCACCAAAGGGTAACTGCAAAGAAACCATTTCTGTGCACTCTCTTAGGTGCCTGCACATGACCTAGAGGATCCAAACCAATTCAATAAGCATGACTGCACACACGTACATGTTATGATGTTGCCCATAGCCCTGGAATCCTAACCTCAGCTCCCACGCCCAGCCAGCCCTCAGTTTTCAACTGTCCAAAGAAACGGGCAATGCATCCGTTTAAGCCAATCTGCCACATCACACAGTAACATCAACATCCTTTAATTCCCAGTCTGTGAAAAAACAGGCAGTAAAAACTGAGTAACAGAGTGATTAATTCTTGCCTAGCAGCCTCTTTCTGCGCTTACTGACACGCGACCTTCTCCAGCCACGGAGACCTACAACGTTCGACAACGTTCACCTGCAGAAGAGGATTGGTGCTCAGCGAACACTTGATGGGGAAGAACAAACGTCACCAGAGTCCAGCGCTCGCAGGTCGGGGCCGAGCGGGCTGCAGAGCGCACGCCAGCTGGCACCAGGCGCTTCCACAGCCAGCTGAGACACAGCAACAATTCGCATAAGGCAACACCAAAAATAAAGCTAATTACCTTAGGCTCATAATAAGAGAGAGCTTTCTCTACAGGCGACTTTGCAAGGTCACCTTTTGCGCTTTACCCTCTTTTTTTTTTTTTTTTTTTTTTTTTTTTTTTTTTTTTTTTTTTTTTTTTTTTTTTTTTTTTTTTTTTTTTTTTTTTTTTTTTTTTTGTTTNAAAAAAAAAACCATACACACAGAAAGCCAGGCTGCTAGGGCAATGTTAAATAAAAAAATAAATAAAATATTTTCTTACAGTCAAAATGTACCCACAACCCCAGTGTTTAAGGTCAGTTCCTCTGCTGCGGCGCTGGGAGCCATCCCGTCAATCAGCGGATTCGCTCACTCCACCACAGACAGCGGAACAGCACGAGGGGGACGTTTCCCCGCCGGGAAAGAGAGGATGCAGCTCTCCATTGATCCCAAAGATCCTGTGGGAAGGATGGAGCCTCTGGTTTATTAGCACTGACATTCAGCTCTCAGAGTATCAGCCTGATACCTATTTAATTTAACGCTGTTTTCCAGTATGGAAACGTGCTCGGCAGGGAAGCCCCAGCCAGCACGGACGCGGCTGGTGGGGCAGAACCTCTGCGGCTCGGCTGCTGGAACGTTTTGAGCTCCGCCAAGAAAACAGGGTCTTGTGCTCCAGGGTATCTGTTCCTGCGTTTGCTAAAACGTTCATCTGATGGAGTGGGGGGGGAAGAAAAAAAAAAGCAACAAACACCATTGTGCTTCTTTTGAAAGGAGAGTCTGCCTTGGACAGACACGTGAACTGTGTCAGACCAGACGAGGCAATGCCGAGGTGAAACCCTGACCCCTCTGAAAGGAAAGATAAACCCGACCCGGCTAAACCGAGGCCAGAAACATCACCCTCGTGTTCAGTTCACCACAGGTCTCTGGGCAAGTCCCTTGTGCTCCCAGACTGGCCTTCTTACGTGCAAAGGGAGGTATTTACTTCATTTTAGAGACAGATTAATTGCATGACACGCTAGGATCTTTCAGGATAAGATACCATTATTCTTCCCTTAAAAAGGGGTCCTCAGACGATGCCTTGAGCCACAGCTGTCCGGTTGCCGCTATCTGTATTATGCTGGGATTGTAGGTCACAGCTGCATGCGATCCCAACACCAACACACTGATAAAACAAGGATGAGGCCTTGGGCAGGCTCAGGAACGATCTGGGAAAGGAAAGGCTTAGGTTCATTGATCAAAGCTGTAGTGGCATTTTACAGCAAAGCCAGTGGGGCTATATGGAATCACCTCATTCTAGATTTCAAGTCAGGTATTAAAAGATGCAAATATACACCTGGTGTAATACTCAGTATCACGTAAGGAATCACACATCTGTTTCTCACTGATCCCAGTAATACAGGCGCTTCACCCATTCATCTGCCGTGTGAAGCTGCAAGAAGGCACCGTCTATAACTAAACACGCTGGTGAAGTTGCTCCGCAGTTTCTATCCAAGTTTCTATCCTAAATCCAGACTAACAAAGAACTATGGAGTTATACAAATTTTCCCTCTATATCTCAAAGCAGAACTAGATTTCAGAAAATACCTTCTACTGGTCTTAGAGGTGACTGCTCCACGAGATCGCAACAGCAGCATCTGTCAGGAACCCCACACCACTGACAGCAGAAGGACCCCCATCCCTGTTTATAATCTTCTGTCCATGCCACGACAGAAATGGGATTTTGTGCTCCCAGTTCCTCCCACTAACACGCCACAGTGACATCTGAGCACTGAACAAGCCCAATTCTGGAGACCAAACAACAAAACTTCAACCTGCACCTCCATCCAAGGACATAAAATTATTTCAGTTTCTCTGTTTTCCCCTTTTTACATGGAAGAATATTAAAAAAAAAAAAAAAAAGGGTGGGAAGCAGGTGGGTAGGAGAGCAGAGCCTCAGCCAACAAGTGGGCGAAGGGAACCAGCATCGCTCTGCTGCAAAGTGCTGCCCTTACTACAAGATTTCACATCCACAGCACCCATCACCACCACCCAAAAGCGGGTCCCTCCACCCACCTCCCAGAGATCCCATCACCGAGAACTGCAGCCCCATCGCTGCCAACCCCCGGCAAGATGGGGAGATGCTTCCTCCGAGTGTAAGGCACTCGTAACACCTCCGATGTACCATATGGACGCCTCTCTCTTCAAACCCGCCAGCCTGACCCCTTTGCATCTCAGCATCCCACGCTGCCCGGTTCCTCACTGCCGCAGAACACGGTTTATTTTGGAAGGGGTGCCCTTGGGCTCGGAAGCAGAGCCCTTTTCTGAACACACCAGGTGATGAACCTCAGGGACAGCAAATGAGGAAATCCAAACCAGGACGTAACAAATTGAGACAGAATGGAAACCAGCACAAAATCGGCTCCGAGAGGCAGTTGATTTTCCCTGTCCAGGCAGTACCGCTAATGTATTCTAACACAGTTTCAGCTTTAACTCTCCTGGATTGACAACAGAATTGAATTACACTTCCAAATCTCTCTCTCTCAACTTGTCATAAGATTTTTCTAATCCAACAAGAAGCACTTCCTTGGCAGAGCTGAAACTGCTGTATTTTTCCAGCTTTTCTGATTTAGGGATTTTAATCTTTTTAGCCATGAATCGACTTTTCTGTACTAACACAGCAAAAAAAAAAATCAGCTATTGCTCGCCACACAAGCTGCCAAGTTCCTGGGACCAGATGGAACGGATCCTCGGTTTTTAAAAGGAGATCATTGACAATCAGAGAGAATACACTAAACACAAGTGAAGTTTCAGGAAGGCTGGACAAAGATTGATCGCAACACTGCAAAATTACAGAAGACTAAACAAGGAAATAGAAGCGCTATCTGTTCATCTCTAACATCTGTATTGTGTAGAGCACTGGAAGCTGCAAATACTGTTTGTATAAAGCTACGGAGTAATGTAGCCCACATGCACCCCGCGTTGCTCCCCAAGAACGGGGCTGCACTGCCCCCTCCCGACAGGGACATCAGCCCTGCCCAGGGGAGCTCAACCTGCCTCTGGTTCATTTGCAAGAGCGCAGAGCAAAATGGAAAAAATCAACCACAGGGAAAAGCAAAAGGAGACATTTTAAAACATTGCTGAGACCTCCAGAGCAGGTATTTGCCTCCAAGGAGAACTTTAACAAGGTATGGTAGAGCTGCCATCAAAGCCACGCAACGAGGCCAACTGAAAAGCGTGGAAAAAAATACCAGGTTTAGGCTATTTCTACCATTATCACGGAGTGACAGGTAGCAGTTGCGTGTAGGCAGATATTAATTCACCTCCTTCGAATTTCTCTGCCTTCTTTTGCAGTTTATATTTGGAGGTTAAAGAAAGGAACGATTTGGTTACTGAACCCGAGTCTATGATACAGTCAGTGAAACTCTACCCCATCCTTTAAGCAGATTAGGATCTACACACAGACCTTTGAACCTGCTGTGTTACCGTGTTAGCTTTCACAGCTCTTTTCCGAAGGAATAAAATGACTCCATCTAATTAGACTCAAACTCAACTCATCATCCCCAGAAGCTTCTTGTCACCTCATTCAATTGTGAACACAATTTAGGCTTAAAGGTTTGTACTGATCTTTCACTGGGGTGCTAAAGAGCTCTGTAATGCAATAATTGATCCATCTTGAAATTTTTCTGGGGACCCTGCAACCGAAATCATGCTTAACTCCTCGTGGTACTGTATCTTGTTCAATAACTTCAAAGTAACGCATTGTAATTCTCCCAAAATACTGCACAGATAATAATCCAGATAACACACATGCATTCACACCCATTTTATGGCTGGAGAAAATGAGGCACATAGAAGAGGGGACATGAGATGATCTCCCCAGTCCCTGAGCACTTTGAGCAGAAAATTAGGAATCCAGCTATTAATACTAAGCTGTAATCACGACATGACGAGCCTTTGTTTTAAGGTAACAGTCACAGTCAAATCCACAGCTGCTAAGCCTGGTGGGAGTTAAGAACACCAGTTTTATACAGGACTCATCGTCTAAGACGGGATGGTTCAGAAGGAGCTGCCCCAGCACCGTGGGCACAGAGAACCGTGTTGGGCCAGATCAAAGGCCCGGCTTGTGCAGCATCCTCTTTCCAAGGGTGGCCATAAATGGGTGTCCAAAGGAAGAGAACAAAAATAGGCTAAGTATATATAATACTCCTGTCTCTATTTATATATGTACATCTTTCCTCCTTGCTTCCAACCCCAGTAACCTCCAGATCACTGAGCTCCTCATCTTTTGAGGTCCCTTCCAATCCCTAACATCCTGTGATTCTGCCCATCCAGTGGCAACCAGTTCATTTCTCTTCCATTAACTGGTCCACTCTCCCAGGAGCCACGTAAACTTTCAGCACCCACAATTTCCTTCAACAAACGGCTGCACGGGTCAACACCTTCCCAAAGAACCACCCACTTCTGATCTCCTCCAACGTGGCTCTTACCGACTCCCTTTGATGTCCCCAAACTCTTGTGTCGGAACAATCCCCGTCCTGCCGACGTCCCACTGGATTTCGCAGACCTCTGGCCCATCTCCTTGACCTGGGTCCCCAGCTGAAGGGTTCTAGTTCATTTGGTTCTTCCTCTCCCGTGGCCTTTCAACACCTCTGCACGGCCATCTGTACATTTACAGCGTCTGCAGGGCTTTGGAAAGAGCACGAGAGCTGCACAACATACCCATCAGCTATATCAGGGATTTCTGTTCCACCAGAGCAATGTTCCCTGGTCCACGCTTTGCACCTTTGCTAATATTTTAGCCGGTTAGTCTTCTTTTATTGCTACCGAGCGCTGTGCTGATGTTTTTGATGGAAATATCCATTATAACTCCAAGATCTCATTCTTGCGCAGAAACAGAGCTAAAAACTCCCTGATTTCACTCTCGCATGGAAATCAGCTCAGAGTCTATAATTTCATATAGGGCGTTAGAATCGCTTTAGGGGACAGGCACCACAGTCCTTAAAAGCAGCAGAAGGGATGTAGGTGCTTTGGCACAGGCTTAGACACGTGTGCTTCCAACTCCAAACCCCCTCTCCAGCCCACGCTCTCTTTGTGCAGCCGCCCCACGCCGTAATAAAACATTAACATAACCAGTGCTGTTTCATACAACCAGTATCTTCAAATTTGCTAAAAGAGCACACATAAATATTTGATAAAGCAGGCAATGCTGCTTTCACATCCAATTGCAAACGAGATTATTTTTTTCTCCCAAGCAAATCCAATAACTTGATTATCTGATCTGGTCTGTTCTTATTCTTCTGCTTTACAATTTTCAAATATTTGCAGTTGTAAGTCTTTCAAAGCTTTAATTTGCTTAAAATGATTCACAAGCACCTTGTTAATCTTTTATCAGTTTTATTACAAACTGTAAACAAAACCCAGTTCTTAAATAATTAAAGGGCAGAACTAGCCCTCTGGCAAATGAAGTCCAGGGGG
Organism: Pampusana beccarii; assembly: GCA_013399365.1. Lineage (NCBI taxonomy): Eukaryota > Metazoa > Chordata > Aves > Columbiformes > Columbidae > Pampusana > Pampusana beccarii. Next base: position 424,560 of record VWYH01000026.1, read on the forward strand.
AAAGAAACTTTATAAAGTAAAATAAAAATCAGGGTACGTCCATAGATTATTTTTTTCCCTTCCCATCTACAGAATTGGTGAGTCTAGTTTCGAAACAGAAAATAACTCTAGATGAACAGATTGCATGCGACATCCCCCCAGCCAGCCTCTCTCATCTACTGTGTCCTGAATATTAATCTATCAAGCACCTACACGTTACTGGTTACGGCGTTAAACGTACCGCAGCCTTACACGTCAAAACCTGCGTCCCAAAGAGCCACTCAGAAGGTTTCCTCTGCAATTCTGTGGTCCCGGCCCAAATAGTCCCCCAGACCAACCTGGCCCGTCATCTACCAGCTCTTCAATCCCGTTGTGCTAAGATCAGCGTTCACCGACGCCAAACGTTACACAAGCGGTTTAGAATTTTTGATACAAAGCTCCCAGTTTTCTAATATATTTTAAGTTGTATTAGTATAATACAGCAGTATTTTAAATTCTATTTCCTTCTTGTTACAAGAGACCACTTTTAATGAAGCTCTCCAAAGCACGGCAACCTGAAGAAAACCTAAGGAGCTAGGAAAGCAAGACTACGCAAATTCTAATTACCTTGTGAAAGCCACACTGCCATGCACACAAAAATGGATTTAAATGCATCACACACCTAAAAATGTGTAATGGATGCACTGCTACCCTGTTACATGCAGCTTACTGTGCAAAGTTTTTTGGTTGCCTGTTCTGTGCAGTGGGCTGTAAAAGTTGCTTAACGGAAGAAAATACATCTGATTAAAAATTTACATCAGAATAATGAAACAGGGCTTTTTTTTCTTCCTTGCTATCCTACCTGGGTTTCCACCCTGACCACTCTTCTCTGGGCACATGAGGCCATGGAGATTGAGCATGTGCATATCAAACCCAGCCATCCAGGCCGAAACAAGGCAAAACCATCGCTCAGATCCACTCGCCAGCCCTAAGCCAAGCGCGGCAGCAGCGTGGGCTGCACCCACCCTCAGCAAACACCTCTGTGTTCACAGCAATGCCAGATCGACTCATAACCTGAGAAGAAAAGCCAAAATTTGAAGCGAGGCAGCCCTCTGCCATAGGGCTGCCAGCAAACCAGGTGAGCGCTGAGCCAAACCAGCGCGGGCTCCCAAAGGGCACATCTGTAACAATCCGTTCTCCCGAGCTTGTCGAGTGGGCCCAACATCTGCACGCAAGCACATAAAATGACAAATCTCACTCGTTTCCCTAAAACATTGGCAGTGACAGTTCCAACACTTTTTTTTTAATGCAAATTTTAATATACGTAGGCAGGAAAGAAAAAAATTTCAGCAGCTAAAAGCGATAAAAATACTGAACTAGGTGTCTGTGCAGAGTAATCCGGAAAGACAAACGCCTTTGCTCGCCATCTCCATCAGTTTAAGGAATAACATCTGATTTCACACCTGCAGAAATCCGTCTACAGAGCAATGAGGGTAAGAAGCAGCAAAAATAGATACATAAAATTTAGCACAATTAGCACGAGCGAACACTTTTGGAGAAAAAGCAGGCGGGTTCCCCCCTCCCAGGGACTCACAAGGATGGTTTGATGGGCAAGAGGACCAGTGTCCCTGGACTGGTTCCCTCCCTGCCCTTCCTTGGATGCCTCCGGTTGTAGGTCCGACTGAGGCAGCTATCCCCAAACTCGACCAAGCCCCGGGTGCAGATCTCTAGGAAAGTTCATCATTCCAGTGAAAACGAACGTTTCAAGCAAGCTCAGGTCACCAGGCTGATTTATCATCTTGGCTACCCGGTTCTTCTGCGCACCTGTGTTATACAAACGCTGTGCACGTTTCAATAACCGGTCTAAAAAAGAAGAAGAAATGTGGACTTGTGGTAATGTGTTAAACGTGTTCCCTACCTTAGCAAGGGGAAGAAACGGTCCGGAGATTAAAAAGCTTTCTGCGGGGAGCGGGAGGGAGGAGAGCTTGTGCCACACAGGAGACAAACAACCAAATCTTTCTCAAATTACTGGTATGAAAAACAAGACAAATAACGAGCAAAGTCAAAGAAGAAAGAAAAAAACGCCTAAATTCTCTAAAAATACAGCCAACACGTGAATCTCCAGCTGCAGAACGGCCCTCTCAAGCTGCAACTATTGGTGCTTTTTCCTGCCTCGATCCTCCCGCAAAAGCAACGCAACCGAATGGAAATCCCATCTGATGTGCTGCTCGGTACCGAGGGCCTGGATTACTGGGTGCAGGCCTCATCATCCTCTTAAAAAGTAATTTAGAATCAGGGCTTTGATTTAGATTGGCTTTATCCTTTACTTTCAAAGTACAACGGGTAATAATGTAGTCTGCAAGTTTAACATTTGAAACAGGGGTTCCATTTACCTCTTTGTACTTACTCAAGGAAAATGACTGTAATTGAAATCTTTCTGCTGGAAATGAAGCCCTTCGAACATTCAAAGTGGCTGCTTGTCCTTAAGGCTTTTTATTTTAGCTGTCAAAACCATAAACTGCCTTTCAGAGTAGTAGGAGTCTTATGATAGAGGAAGAAATGAATGTACCCTGTATCTAGGTACCGGGTGCTTTAATCTAATTTTCCAGCTAGGAATACAGCACTTCCCTCCCTTGGGCACTGCTGGGAACAGGAAAATTAAGTTTCACTTCAGTTCAGCAATATCTATCAATGAGCCTTGAACAAGGGACAGGCTTTCCAAGGCCAAAGCAAAACCTTTCGAGTCCTCCAACATCACCCGTAAGCCCCTTCAGACACCAGCAGCAGATGAAGCCGGGCTGCCCGCTCACGCTGCCTCTCCCCACACCTCCCACATTTACTAGAACTGCAGCATTTCCAAGCGCTCACCTTTTCTGTCCCCCCTCAGATCAAACTGATTCCCCAGTGTCAGCACTATTATTCGTATGAAGCCGCTGAATTTTAATTACAGTGTGAATGCACTCAGACTGAATATGGGTATTATGTAGAAATGGCTCGGGCCCAAATGACCTTATATTAAATCTTTGAAAGGGTAAACATAAAAACTTGTTGGTTTTTTTTTTTTTCAAGTAGGCTCCCTTGAAGTTTATACAATAGAATGTTTGCAGTTAACTTGATAAGAGGCTCAAGACGAAGTTGTGTGGATTTCTACTTTAGTTAGTTTTATCATCTTATTATTTTAATCGCAATTAAAAATATGCTGCTGCAAAACGGTTTTACAGTGCTTGTCTAACACAACATAACACAAATGTCTGGATGACTTGGGCAAACTACCACACCAAAGTACACCAGTTTATGCGGCATCTCTCCCTTCTGTTTCCACTTCCATCGTGTCTCGTGGATAAAACACGAACATCCAAGGACAGTTTGAGACCATTTCACAGGCCATTTGGCCACTGATTTTTTCTCCTGCACAAGCAGGCAGAGGACACAAGCTGACTGAGATATTCCAGTGTGCCAGGTGGATGTAACGTGTTCGGAAGCCTCCAGAAGACCTGCGAGGGTTGAATGTCCTGGAAGCTCAGGCAGGTTGTATCACAAAAGCTCGGTTCAGGTCTGTCTGCAGAGAACCCAGGTGGGACGAGCCACCTGCAAACACAATAAACCCGTTTATGGTAGCAAGTGATGCCAAGAGAATAGACCAGGTTGACTATCTATACGTGAAGGAATATTTTACAATACATAAGCTGCCTGCAGTGAGCTGTGACACATATATAAATAGATATGCTTTGTCACAGAGGAGTCTTCAAACAGCAAAATCTTCTAAAGTGAATCAAAGTAAAAAAAAAAACAAAACTGCGATGGCCAAAGGCAAGGATGTCAACTTCAGCAAAGGCAACCAGCTAATAAAAATGTCAGTGAACTTCTTTACAAGAGAATGAAGAGGGAGCGGAGCAACGTCAGTGTTGTGGCACACAGGGAAAGCAGTTCGAGTTCTGATTTAACCGAGATATTGCACTGACAGGAGGGCAGAGACCCAACCCTTCCCTAACTTAGATGACCTCCCTTAAACAGAGATTATATAACACTTCAAATGAGAACAAACTTAATTTCGTTTTCCCAGTCTGTTGCCAGAGGCAACATCACTGTCCTTTCTACTCACTCTCAACCAGGTATTTTCAGGTACATCCTTTAAGGCTGCACACTCGGGGTGAACTGAGACACACACGGATCCAACTGGGAACAAAACCAGCCCAAAAAATGGACTAAGACCCGTTCAGTTCCAGCTGGATCAGCTCCCGGACACGCGTCACCACGTGGCTGGGAGAGGGAACGCTGGTTCCTGCAGCAGCCCACGCGGCAATGAGAAACTGCATCTGCAACCGAGCTCCGAAACCCATCGAGACAAACCGCTGTACAAAGCTGGTCGGAGAATTGCAAAGGTTCTTCAGCTCAGCTAACACCGAACCATTTCTAAAACCTCGACAAAAAGGAAGAGCTGCAAAAGAATTTGATGTAACTCCATTTAACCAACGCGGTTACAGTTGTTTCACGGAGCCTGCGCCCACGGGGCCCAGCCAGAGAACTGCACCAGTTCCACAAACTCAGCGCCAATTCACACCTCGGTCGCACTAGCACAGCTTTAACACAGAGGCGTTCTTGCAGTTAACGCAGAATGAGCCACGCACCAACCGCAACAGGAATGCTGACACCAAACGTGTCTTTAGCAAGGGGAGCATCCCTGCCCCTTCGCCAAGGTCTCCAAATCTCAAGTGCCTTCCATTAGGAGACTCTCATTTCCGTGCAACGGCCTCTTATCACACATGAAATTCAGTAAAAGACTAGTGTTTGACTTTCTGCATGTGTGCATTATGGTTTGGGGTTGGTTTTCCCCCTCCCAGCCCCAAACAGACGAACAGACTTGGCAATTTCCCTGGTGAACTAGAAGAAGATCTTGTAAGGCACAAGTAACTCTAGGAAGAATACGGATTAAATGGGTTTCCTGGATTTCATCCATGTTCAGATTTCGCAGGTTGGAGATCTCAAAAATATCCATCTCTGACAAAACTGGTATGACAGGTTATGTAACACACGCACAGAATCACCCGGTGACAGAAAAGCAGGAACATTATCTGCTCTGTTTGGGGACTCGAGGGCTTTTTGGTTGAACTGCAAGGAGTATTAAAAAAAAAATAATTAAAAAAAATATATATACATATATATATAAAAAATATATAAATCCCTGATATTTTAAAAAGTTGACCTCACCCACTGTCAGATAACTACTGATTTGGTTACATTTTTCTTTCCAGGAAGCGTTTCATATATTAAGTATACAGAGTTTTGATTTGTTTTGATATAGATGTTTATAGGTCTGATATGACCTTAAATAACATAGATTTATTGCAGAGAAACATCAAGGAGATAAAACATAACTGCCTAATAAAGAGGATTTTGCACTCAAATTGCTTTTGTAAGACTGCCCAAACCAAATAAGAATGGAATAGTTAAATCTGCTACTTTGTTAGATATGCTATTTGCAGCCTGGGATAAATGACAGGACAATCCTGTTAAATGAAATATATATGCTTCTTGCTAAATGAAATATATATGCTTTCACTGTACGCAGTATAACTTGAGGCACAAAGACAAGAAATAAAACAACGTGGGACTATTTGCCAGAAGAGAAAATTTCCGGCTAATGGCACATGCACGGGTTTTCCTCCTGGTTTAAGAATAACAAGTTGCTAACTGCTCGAGGATGGTTAGGGAACAGATAGGGAGACTTCTTAGTGTTTTCACAAAATAAAGTTGTCTTGCTTGGTCAAATTGAACTGCAATGCTACACCCAAACCCTCCGACACCGGCAACAAGATCAGCCTTTAACCGGGGCAGGAAACCCTCGGGGAGACGATCAGCGCAAAGGCATCACTGGCAAGCAGGTCCCTGCTGAAATCTCGGTCCGTCCTCTCCCCATCCCTCTTTCCCCAGCCATCTGGGTACCAGGGGACAGGTGAGATAAAGTGGAAGATGAGCGTAAATGAAAATCCAACAGAAAGCACCGTGTTCTGCGCAATGAGAAATGCAGCAAGTTCCACAGTAAAGCCTCCACAAGCAGCCTTAGAATACATCTCACTGCTTTCTGATCAACAAAACTTCTTTTTTTTTTTTTTTTCCCCATTAATAAATACAGATAATTATATATTTACTTTGTTACTAAAGGCGAGAAAATAACTGACTTCTCTACAGAAGCAGGTCACATCTCCTAACCAGCTCTACAGAACAAGAAATACATTAGAGGAACAAATACATCTCTCCTGCTGCCTTTTTAGTCTTTTTTTTTCACCCCACACGGCACCGCAGCGATCAGATCTGAGCTTGTCTCTCCTCTCCCTCTCGCACCACGCTCAAGTTGCAGCTGTCACATTTCAAGCCCGCACCCTGCGCTGCGCCGGCTCTGGGCACAGCGTTATCCATCGAGCCACCGAAAACCAAATTCGCCAGCGAAACTTGTCAGCGGCGCTCGCTGCGCTGGTGGCCAGAGCTGCCCGTCAGGAAAGGGGCTGCAGGCGAGCAGGCAGCGATCCCTCGGGAAAGGCTGCAGGAGAAAATACACCCGCTTACCTTCTCCGCGTATTTGAACTTGACGTAGAACCAACTTGACTTGATCATCGTCTCACCTCCCGCCCTTGTTAGAAAACAAAAGAGTAACCCAAAGCTATCCTGCCGATGAAAAGCAGCGTGCCGGCGCTCTTTCCGTCAGAGCCGGCAACTTTCCAAGGGGAGCGCTGTATTTAGGGGAAGCGAAGGGTTGGAGAAAGCAAGCAAAAAAAAAAAAAATATGAAAAAAGACAGGAAGAAAAGGCGATGCTTTCCTTCCCCGGTTGCAGTTTGTCCCCTCCTGCCCTCCCAGCGCCGAGCGCGATGTCGCTCGCTGCAGCAGCGCTCGCCGAGTGCCTGCGCTCCGCTTGGCTGCCTGACAAGAGAATTCCTCAAATGGACTTGAGCTGCATTCATCACCGATGGCACATGTCAGTAAAGCCAGGAGGCTGGCTCGGGCGCTGGCAGCCACCCAGGACCATGACCTCCCCCAGTGGGATGAATAATGAATTCCAGCACTTCCCTCCAGACACAGATTAACACCTGGCTAAACATTATTCTGACAATGAGCTTGCCCGTTCCGAGAACCCTACACCGTTAACCCCTCGCGCTCCCAGCACCGAGGGCGGCGATGCTCCGGAGGCTGCCCCACGATGCCCTCCCCCCATCTACAGAAAGATTACAGAACTATATATAGTTTAGAAACAATAAAGCCTCTTAAGCATAAAGCAAATATCTCCTTTCCGATTCTGCAGCTGCAGTAATGCCACCACGTAGCAGAGCAAGTCATCAGGAGCCAGGCGCTCTTCTGCTCCCCCACTTCTCAGCCCTCTCTCTATAGACCCACTTGTTAAGCTTTGATGCTGGCAGGCTAATGTTTTAAAATAATATCTGTAAAGATCCTTAAATAATAAAGAAAGGCACCAACCCCCCCCCTCCAACCAAACCCCAAACCAACTGCCACTACCAATGTGAAACTAATGCATTAAAAATTCCTTGGAATACACCTGTGAATCTGTTTTGCTCTTTTGTCTGTTCAGAAACATTGCCCGATTCCTCGTCTCTGGTTTAATGAGACACATTGATTTGGTTGCAGCTCGCTGCAAATCTCCCCGCTCCAAGCACGCCGCAGAGCAGCAAATATCAAGTTGCAAAGTCCAGGATGGATATAATCAGCCTACTGTATTTCCGCTGTGCACAGAAAGCGCTGCACTGGAGCAGAACTATCCAGCCCAGCATCCAGTCTCCAAACACTTGAACGCACAAAAGGGAACAAATGTAAGAAATCTCAAGCACAAAGATGTGCCCTCAGTAACACATCTAATAACAGATGGACCTGAATTTGTCACACGGGCAGCTGAACTTCTTTATGTTTCCATAAGACGCCAAACGAGGTTCAGAATTTCAGTATCTGCAGTAGGAGGAATTTGCCTCGTTCTGTTGTTTCTAACCAGCCGTCTAGTTATTTAAGTGGGAGTCTCGCAGTTTCCTGCCCTGCAAAAACGAGAATATTTTGTCCCACATCATCTTCAGATCACTTATGAGGATTTTTTTGTTTCCCTTATATCACAGCTTTCGGGGCCTGGAGACTCCCACACTATTAAATTGCTCCTTGTAGAGAAGCTCTGCAGATCCTTTTAAGCACTCTATGTACCTTCTCTAGGTGTAGGTATCTTTTTCATAGGCTGAATGGGATGGAATAAACACATGTACCACTGCCTTACCACTTCCTGCTGTACGCACCCACAGAGATGTATAGTGGATGAGACAAATCCTGAAAACTAGTTTGTCAACATCACCCACCTCAACAGGCCTACCAACACTGATAACGGCGTCAGCGCACCACGTGCATGCTAGCCATTCACGTGCCAACAGACGCTTTAGAACTTTTCATAACCTAAGACTCATACAAGGGATCTAAACACCAAACCCAACCAGTAATGGTCACTTCACCTAATCCAGTGCCCGGCTCTGAGCTCCCTCGGTGGCTTTTGCCCATGGGAAGGTGCCCGGGGCGGTGGCAGCAGCGGCTGCTCAGCCCCTGGGTCCCTGTGCAGCCAGAGCATCACCCCACACCGGCCCCGCAACCCAGCTCAGCCAGACCGCTTCCAAAAACCCGCATCCAGGGCTGGAGCCGCCACAAACGGCTTTCTGCTGATGCCACAGAAAAGTATTCCCCCTCCTCCTGTTTCCATGGGAGAATTAATGTATGTTAAAAGGGTGGTAAAATGCCTCCGTCTTTTTTTCGGTCTGTGGAAACACCAGAAATCACATCTTGCAAAGACAGCAGTAGACGGGAAGGTCTCCTACAGGGAACACACATCCGAAGAAAATTAAACCACTGATTTTTATTAGCACCTTCTATTTTCTGCACCTAAAAAGCTGGGTTTTTTTGAAGTAGCAAATAACTAAACAGGACAGATCTGGCTGTACGTTGGAATGGGATCAGGTGGGTGTGAGAGCCAAGGGCCCTGCTGTCCCCGCAGCGGATCCGCCGCAGACACCCACCGTCAGCCACACAGGGCTGCCCAGAGCACGACTCGTCCTCGGCTGCCCGCGTCCACACCGACACCACGCCTCTTCTCCCAATTACAGAGTTTGCTCCCTGCGATGACCCCGGAGTCCCCGAGGGGACCGTGGGGCACGCCGGCAGGGCACAGCGAGCTCTGACACTGTGTCCCAAGCACAAACAGCTGGGGCTCAAAGCAGTTACCAGGCCCTGGATGACTTCCACTGGCTCATTAGCATCTGGCAGGACCTAAAGTTCTAGGGTCACAAAACACAGAGCTATTATTTTATCTCGGGGAAAAAGCACAGCGACATCCCTCGAGAGCTGTCCTTTTGTAACTAAAGGACAAGTGCAGTGCGGGGAATGGAGATCATAGAACCATTTCAGTGGGAAGAGCCCCTCAGGGTCATTGAGTCCAACCATAACTAAGTCTAGCACTAAAGAACCTCGTCTGAACACCTTTGAAACCCCCCAGGGATGGTGACCCTAGCACTGCCCTGGGCAGCCTGTTCCAGTGCCCGACAACCCCTTCCGTGAAGAATTTTTTCCTAATATCTGATTTGAATGTGCCTCAGTGCAATGCAGAATTTCCAGCCATCACATGCCCCATGCAGGCAGGGAAGAGCGGATCACACCACATGGTCACTCATTTTTTGTCACACTGTTGAAAGCCCCAACGTCAGTATCACAAGTGGCCCTAACCAGCACCAGCAGAACCTGGGTATTTCTTATATAACAGATATTAAGATATTAATCTCTTCAAGTTCCCACATGCGCATGAGGTACACAACAGCTGCATTCATCTTTGCAGTTGAGCAAAAATGCACCATTTATTTCAAAACCTACGGTGCCAGTGCTTTGGCCAAAGTGTATTTGAGTTTCATATTTTATAAAGTTATTGTCTACACAGTGCACCACACATCGGCTTTGCTTGTTTGCCAATTCATCTTCACTTGTTAGGGACATGTTCCCAGACAAACGACACCTTGGACGGGAATTCAACCCTGATGTGCCGGTGCACTGAGCCCCACACCTCCTCTTTCAAACACCCACGGATACCATTCGGATGCTAAGTTTGTGCAGCCAAAATCCAGACTTGATTTTCCAACTCCCACCTCAAAGGGAACTATATTTTGAACACGACATTTCCAATTCTCCCAGCATAAACATCTTTCAATCTATTCAGCAGGTTTTGTCATACCCTAATACACCATTTCAAATGTGAGACAGCGTACAAAGGAATTGAAATAACCTCCTTTTAAAAAGACCGTTGGTTCTAAGCCTTTTAATACGCCCTAATGTATATTCAGATATGGATCCACGTTCATTTCAATTATTCCCCGTGACAAAGCGAATCACACACTAATGCAAGCAAACCAAAGAGCGAGTAGCACCAATCTGATTTTTGAGTTGCCCGAAAGCCGGGTACACCTGCTCCTCTTCTCTCTGCCTCCATCGACATTGTCAAGTCAGACCAACATCGTCTTGGAGCCACGTGGGAGGGAGGGAAGCAGCAAACCAGGCCCTACTTCACATTATATGTCCCGTGGTATAGACACCTCGAAGAATCCGCTCGCAAAGGCGCACGGTGGAGCTGAGCTACACGGACCCCAGAGAAGGCAAAAAGCACCGACCCTGAGCCCAAGCAAAACCAACCCCTGTGTATCTGTGTGCGCAGGGAGGCCACAGCACGACGATGTATCTGCAGCAGGGACTCCATCCAAGATGAATTACATCCGTTGCTATCTCCTTGGCACTATGAGAGCAGAAAATCATCTCGCTCCTTATTACCATAATAGCTTTCACACTTCCCAACCAACGGAGTGAAGTGTGGCGATGTTGAAAAAAAGAACATATAAACAACAAGCACAAAGTTTAGATAAATAGGAAGATCTCACCTCCGGGAAATGTTTACAGCATTTTTTTTGTAATTAGCATGTGAAAAGAAAAAGGCAAATTGGAATGAGTATAAATAAAAAGGATTTAGAAATGTTTTTCACAGTTCGGAATAGCTCCTAATGCAGCAGCCAAAGCAGCGATCCCTAGAAGATTTCTGAAGCTGAGAGCAAAGCCCGCGGGATCTGCAAGCCCACTGAAAGAGAAAGGTTTTCCCCAGGTTCAAAGAACTGCGGAGCAATCTGGATTAACTTTAAATGAAGTGCAAGTGCCAAAGCTCCATCTGCCTGCCCTCCAACATGCCCAGCACTTCCCAAGCTTTAAACTTGCATGACAAGATTCACTTCAAAGTACCAATATTCCATAATAGCGTTTGTGTTTTAAAAGTAGCCCAGAGTTACAGCAGCTCTGTTTTCAAACGCCTTCACACTGCAGAAGGCTGTCCAGGACATGGGCAGCCGGGAAAGGGATCGGAATGACCGAACTAAAAGAAAACAACGGCTACATCTCAGAACCAACATGATGAAGTAATGAGGCGTCCCCAGCTTCCCAGGGCCTGTGTTCTGGACATTTCTGACTCGCGCAAAGGCCAAGAGGGAACTATCATCTTTCAGGCTAATAGAAAGCACTGTGGGATTTGCTGTCTTGTTATTAACATGATAACAATCCCATCTTGTACCTTACAACCCTGCTCTCCCATCAGCACCATCTGCTCTTTCATCTCGAATGCTGCCGAAAATCTCATCATAAACATGCTGCTGTCAATTCGTACTTCTGTGCACGTTCTAAAAAGAAACTCTCTGGGTCAGTGATTTGAAGCCAATGCGGGCTGGCAGCATCCGAGAGCTCTTACGCTTTAATATCCATGCGGAGCAGGTATAGAAGGAGCTGCAGCCAGTGGCCAGTGTCTCGAAGCTGCTGGGGCTGGTACCATTTCAGACAGACGCGATGCAGGATGAAGCGGTCCAGGAGACCAACAGCCCTGCTCTAAGGAAAGAATTTTTTTGCAAAGACTGAGAGATGCAAGTAACGTTTTATCTGCCTGTTTTAAGATCTACCACATCTTACAGCTGTGTTTCTCTAGGACTAGGATAAAACCTAGTAAGACTGCCTGATTCAAAGAGAAAGAGTACAGATTAACTTGAGAAAAGCACTTCCCCAAGTGAAGTGCCAATTTGTAACAAGTTAGAGTGAGTGATAACCCAGCTCGGGCACACGTTCAGCTTTCTAGGTCAAACTATGGCTGGGAGGCATCACCACAGAAGTCTGAAAGGTTCAAAGACACCTCGACACAGTCCGCGGAGGACAAGAAACAGACATTCGCTAGTGGTTTCCAATCTGCGAGAGACAGAGCGAGAGAGGAGGAGGACAGCCCATGAGCCTGGCAAACAAGAGCTGGGCTCACGATGGCTCACAATATGTTCCTTCTGCGATGCTGAGTTCTATCAGGTTACAATAAGGAAAGCTACTGACATTCTATGATATACATGTAACTGTGCCAGAAGTCACGTGCGAGCATCTTCAGCAATGGGAGGCAAAGGTTGCTTAAAATGTCTTTTTAATCTAAAAGATGCAGTGCTATAATTGGTAATTAAAAAACAAACAAATGAAACCCCACAAACAAACAACACAAACAAAAAAAAACACCACACAAAAAGACCCAACAAACAATCAAACAAAAACACGCACACACAAAAAAACCCACCCACAATAATTGCCATCTGGACAAAACGGCTTATGATATTAAAAGATCAAATGATGCTTTTGTAATCCTACACAACGCTTCAGCATCGTGTTCCCTGGCTTTCTGGTTCTAGAGCTACAGCAGCATTTGAACAGGGTTTTATCACCTGGAGCGAAGTTCACTTCTGAGAACACAGCGGAACTCAACAGTGTTTGAAATGACACGATCCCCAAATGCGGAAAGCAGTGATTTCTGTGACACTCTATCATTTCACCCTACTGGAATACATCTCTGCAATACATTATATAGCTGTCTGTACATATCTCCCTCATTTACACTTGGAACAGGGATGAGGGAGCAATATATCCAGGGGAAAAAAAGTAAACCAATGCCTGAAAATAATCCATGTAATGTACATATATACATTTAAGCATTAACTCAAGTTCCCTTTGAACATAAAAAGGGATTAGATGGCAGGGCACTCATGTCCACAGTTAAATAAAGTCTTATTCAGCCAAACATTTTACTCTAAAAATCCATAGCAGCCCAGATAAGCCTGCAGAGCCAACAGCTCCTGTGCATGGCAATGGATACAGGGTAATTTACACCTCAGCAATAAGCGCCGTAACCTACTTAGCACTTACAGAGACGGTGATGGAGGAGTAAGGAAGGAGTAGCTGTAGAGCCTCGTCCTCGAGCTCCGAGCTGCATGCCACGCTCTGCCATTGTAACACAACAATCCACCGTCGTGATGCGAGCCCCGCGCGGCTTTTGCATCATTCCAGATTCTTCTGGTGCCACCCGGAACGAGAAGCCCAGCGCGGTTCAGGAAGGCGGGGACAAAGAAACAGCCCATCTCTCCCCAAACATGGGGTTACCAGTCCTAGCAGGAAACACCCCCCAATGTCCGTATTTCTTTTACCTGCCAAGGAGTGTAGCGCATTCACAGTCCGTTTCTCCGGGAAGCTCCCAGGACGCTGGTGCTACCAATGGTTCCCATACACCACGTTGTTCCACCAGCTCTGAGGATGCTTCGCGTGTACCAAGCAGAAGACGGCCCAGACAGAACTGGCCTGGAGCCCACAGCTCGGAACTGCACGTCTGTGTGTACACACATGTAACTAAAACCCAACCCATTTGAACCCGCATTGCCCTTTGATTTTCAAAGTAAGTCTAATAATTCTCGTGAAGTTTCCCTTTAAAAATGAGATTTTGTTCTTTAATATTCATTGACTTCTCGTTTGCTTCCCACACTCAACACATTATTTACTCTACAGTGGCTCGGTGCATCAATTATGGTAATAGTTTGTGAATAACATTTGCATTATGGGAAAATGAGCCTGGTTATTTAGCACTAGCCGAGCCATTCCTCTGGAAAATTGTCACAAACATACGTATCATATGCCTCCACTTAAACGGATCTGTAATTACACTAGTTTATTAAGAGGAGCCTCTTTTTTTTTTTTTCCCCTCCCTTCCCCTGCAAATCCTCCTTCACAGAGCAGATAACATCTATATAACAACATCTATATAACCCTTCCCTTTACTGAGACAGCCAAAGGTAAAGGCTAACGGCTGTGGTTTGTTCTCATGGCAAAGCTTGCTTTATACTGAGATGTTATGAGTGTGATGCATCTTCTACATTAGTTTACTTTATTGCAGAAAGTGTGGCTCACTAATTGTGGCGTTCGATTAATGCTCCTTTTCGGTCCCTTCAGCTAAATTCCAGGCTCAATTCGACTCCTGTAAATTCTGCTTAACATCTGTATTACATCAGCACTGAGTTTATACTGCAGGAGCAGGAGTGCAGACACCAGGCACTGTACACAGAGAGCGGCGCAGCCCTCACCTTCTCCAGAGCAACCGTATTGCTGCAAAAATTACTCTGGACCAAACAAACAAAACACACCACACCACACAACCACCAACCCACAAAAAAGAACAGAAAAACAAACAGCTTTACGCACTGAGGAGCTGTAGTACCAGCACCTCTGGGAAGAGCTTGTGGTATTTCTTTGACTGCAAAATTCTTGCAAAGAAGCAGTTATGTTAGTGTATAGCGGTTGTTCTGGTGTCTGCTATAAGTTCAAGTGTATTTGGAGAAGTTAATCAAGGCTTAAACCTTTCTTGAAGCACTGGGGATTTCCACAGAGCAACTAACTGCTGTCTTTATACAGCAGAGACACACAGAACTGCCCCTTGCACAAAAAGGGGAGGGAAAGCAACACAGGTAGAGGTGCCAACACTTGGCTCCTGAACTGTAACGCGGACAAAAGAAGCTATCGATGGCGTCAGATCTCCACAGGCGATACCACAGTCAGAATTAAACTTCCATAGACAGAGTACACTGTAAAAACCCTTAAAACGAGTCAACTGAAAGTGGACAGAGACTGGTGTGGAGCTCAGCTCCAGATACGAACTGTGGCCGGGGAGGCTGTGTGCCAGCAGCTCCCCCGGGCCGCTGGGCAGAGCACGGGCCAGGCCGCTAAAAACATAGATGTTGTTATTTAATGGCTCTTTCTCAGCCCATGACTTGGTGATCTCAGGCCAGTTCCAACGTTTCCAGCCAAAAAACCATCCTAACGAGTCGTCCCCAAAAGCAGTCAAAGATTAGATAGGCTATTGACACTGAACTGCATCCTTGTTATTCAGCCAGATATGGCAAAAAACCCCAATAATGTTGGACAAGTTCTAATTTGCTCTACCTCTGTAACACCTTCCAGCCAGGCTCCCTACACATGGAAGGTACCAGGTATTGGTGTGAGCGACACCAAACCACCTTTACCCCAAGTGCAGGATACACCATGTGATTTGTCATCTGTAATGACAAAATTGAAACTGCTTTTATTTATTCTGTACCAGCACACAGTGTCTGCATTTGGAAGTTGCCCGAACACTCATGCTCCCAGCTATGCTATGAAAATCTCCGCAGTGAAAGCTTCGGCAAGTGCTGAT
Organism: Pampusana beccarii; assembly: GCA_013399365.1. Classification (NCBI taxonomy): domain Eukaryota; kingdom Metazoa; phylum Chordata; class Aves; order Columbiformes; family Columbidae; genus Pampusana; species Pampusana beccarii. The sequence goes on from VWYH01000026.1 coordinate 440,102, forward strand.
GTTGTAACTTGCACAAAGGCTGGGAAATAAGCTCAGCCCAAAGCCGGGACCTGCTGTGCACACACACTAAGCTGAGCATGGAGAGCCAGCCATTTCAGCAGATCAACACCTCCTTGGCAGTTTCTCCGCTTCTTTGAGCACGCTGTGAAGTTTAAATGGAGCTGGGAAGTCAACTTGCTGGTTCTTAGCAGGTAATGTCAGTGCGGAAAGGACTGATCCTCTCCCAGCCTCCGTGCACGTTTTATAACAGCATTCGAGCCTCAGGCTCTGTACAGTCTCGCTGTTCTTTGTACCCACCACAGAAGCCGACTGTGACCATGACGGAGATGTCAGGTGCCACAAGGACTCGCTATCACTTTGAACTTCAAGGTGAAGATGTTAGCGACGGGATGCGTGGAGATTTCAGAAGCAGGAAAGAGACAGTCTTACAATTAATGGGACATAACGTCCCACTTTGCCACAGCCAGGACACTAGAAATGCCACCTCACAAAACCACACTAAAGGAGTCAGCCTGCATCTGGATGGCACTGTGCGTTTGAAATGCCAACTCCAATACACTGTATACTTTTCCAACATAGGTGAGGATGGAGGTATAAAACAGAAACTGGTTGTTCTTTCGATGTACTTGAAATTTAAGTATTGACTTGTATCGAAGTTCTTGATCTAACAAAGTACCATCAAATAAGCTGCAACAACCAAGCCCCAAAGCTTGGCCCAGCCAACCCAGGCAATGTTGCACTCACCACAGCGACACCAAACCAAACCTTTTCCCTCTACTCTGCACAACTAAACAGCCCAGCATCACGTCCACCACAAGACTCAAAAGCGACGGGTTTTGTCCTGTCTCCGTAGGAAAAGGTGTGCTTGTTTTAACAGCAAACAGAACAGGTTGGCAGCTCTTGCCAAGTCTGAACCAAAGCGTCTGCAAACAGAAAGGCAAAGGGCGGGCTGACGCCGAGAGCCGGCACGGCCCTGATGTGCCACGAGCTCCCGGCCCCGCTGGAAAACCCTTCAGCTCTGTCTCTGACACACTCTGCCCTGCTACAGGTTTATCTTCCTGAGCCTAACGGAGGAAAGATAAAAATAGACATGTAAAAAGTACGAGGAAAAGGGGGGAGATTCCGCAGAATAGGGCCCTCCCTCATTTTAATTATTGATGCAGACAGCCTAAGCAATCTGTAAGCCATATACATAATGTATTTACTTGAAAATCCCAGCAAATCCACATGGTATTACAGAACAAACTACAAGCTGATCTGGGAGCACTGTCTTAAGAACTGGGTAAGCTGTCTCCATGTACTCAAAAATCTGTTTGACAAACGGAAAGATTAGATTAATGTTAATAATCCTACCGTTCTCAGCAGCACTCCTCTTACCCTATCAATGCAGTTTGGGTGTCCGGGGCCTTGTTTTGCATCCAGATCAGATACTTTTTTTTAGTACAGACTTGTTTGTTTAAAATGACAAAAGGCAAGACTGGCTTACATTTCTTCAGGACCCCCGGGTTGATTATACACACCATCAGTAACGTTTAGAGATCAGACAGAAAGCAGCAGATGTTTTACATAGCAAAATATCATGTTAAAAAAAAAAAAAAGGCAACAAAAACCACTTATTGAAACGGCTGCTTTTAGGTTTGGGGTTAAGGAGGTTGGATGGAGGAAAAGGGAGATGGGGGCAAAGAATCAGACTTCAGCCTGACTTTGGTGCAAGGTGCTGTGTCCTGCTCAGCTCTACCCGTCAGTGACTGGAACCACCCGGACAAAAAATACATCCATTAAAAATCACGTTCCATGCAGAACTTAACAGGCTGCAGCAGGCAGCACAGTTTAATGCAGGGTGAAAACGCAGAATCCGTAGCTCACAGAACAGCTCACTGTGTTTCAATTCAGAGTCTCATCTCCCTCAACAACAAACTACAGACAGCCCAAGCTTCCCGCATCTACACCGCAGAGCACTAAAAGAGCTCGCGGGCTACGTCGGCAAGGGGCGAAGAGGCTGGGGAGCAACGGTGTCACCTCACAGCACCTTGGCCGTGACACAGAGCGTCCCCAAGGCCGGTGCTGAGCTCCCATTCCTGCGCCCGCGGGTCCCGCTGAGCCGGAGCAGCCGCCCAAGCTCCGCGGGTCCCCCGCTGCAGGGCAGCGCCTGTTTGCAATTTTCTTCTCGACCAGCAGTACGAAAACACAAACCTTCAGACAAACAGATCCTTCGCTTCCTCCGAGCTGCTTTTAGTGGTTTCTTTAATCTTTTAAGCTTCTGGGTCTAATCCAGCAGCTGCCATCAAAAGTACTTATACAACTGCAGGGGAGGGAGGAGGGCAAGTGTGGGATACACCAAATCATGGAACACATTTTCTGAGCCTCTTTGTTCTTCCGTACACCCACATGCAAGTGCATTTGGAAGACATTTGTTCACCGACCAAACGCATTTACGTACATACTACCTGTGATGTCCAGTACTCCCTTCTCTATAAAAATCTGTTTGAGACATCCACTACCAAATAAATGAAACACGAAAGCACGAACACTATATAAGCAGACGGTTCCCAAGATGAGAATTCCTGATCTTTGTCTGAAACCTGAAAATATTTCGTGTTTTTCTTCAAAGGAGGCTCCTGGAGTCAGCAAGCACACAAGAACGCTTGTTCCCATTTCAACAACAGAGAGCAGGTTTCAGCTCTTTTGTCAGAAAAGTTTAAAACACAGTCTGAGAGCATAAAGTCCAAAACCCATCAACAAAGGCAATCTAAAATTGTTAATTTTTTTTTAAAGAGTCTTGTAATCTTGAACATCAGGATCTTGCAATTTCTGTCAACAGCTGTATATGTGCAAAAATACATGTGAAGGGGATGGAAGCTCAGAGAGGTGGTGAGTGGACAAATTCTCTGCCCTGCCCAGGGTGGTGCTTTAGCTCCCGGTATTCCCAGGACACATCACACAAAACGCCCTGTTAACGCTGTTGAGTAAATTAGCTGGTACATCCTTCTCTTCGAGCACAATCTCATCTCCCAGCATACCGATATCTACATTAAGTTTCCAGAAATAGCATGTCCTTCTTACATAAACACGACAGAGAGGAATTAGGTGACAGCTGACTGAAAGTCTCCCTTTTAAGACAAAATTCGCTGTGTGCCAAACGTAACCAATACTTCTAAGTAGCAAATCCCTTCCGTATTCATTAGGGAAGACAGAAAAAAGCTTCTAGATAGAATCACACTTTCCCTGGAAAGGAAACACATTTTCTCTACACGTTGACTCAATTACTCCTATTCCTACTTATAAATAAGATAATGGAATTTCTCCAGTGGATCTCTACTCCAAAGATCTGCTCAAAGCCTTCCAGATGCAGGTCCCACAGGAGCAACGCAACTCCCATTGCCATGGAGGATTTTGCCATTTGGAATCAGAGGTACCGTCCAGGCTTTAAAATACAGTTTAACAGAAAGCTCACGTAGAGGAAGGAAAAGCGGCTGGAGTTTCTAGAGTGCCGAGTCTCTTTAAATTACATGACAGCTGTCCAAATACAAACCAGAGCAGTATTAACTTCCTGCGTCTGCAGGCGTTTTGAATAATTCTTCGGTGTCTTATGGCTTATCCCTCCTAGCAACAGGATGAAGTTCACCAGAACCAGATCAGTAACACACAACAAAGTTAATATGCAAATCAGTCTGCGGAGAAAAAAATATTATTTTTTTTGCATAACCTGGCTAATCCCTAAACCTCAGGGTACTGAATAATAGATGAATTATTAGATCAAGAGCCTATGCCAACGTAGAATATGCTGCTGAGATACAGGGCGCAGCCCGACACCGAGCTGCCAGGAGATCCCTGTTGTAGAACGAAAAGAGAATTAAAGAACAACTCCAGAGACACAGATTTGAGCAAGCCGACACCCAACATCGCCGACACCGCTCAAAAGGGGACTCGGTGCCATTTGCTGCTGAGTTAACGGGACAAGCACGGCCGAGGCGCAGACTCAGCTGCTGGGGCTGGAGTCAGCAAGTCGCTGCCTGTCCCGCTGTGAAACGCTGCGCTGGCACTCGGCTGCAGCTCCCGAGGCTCCGTGTGTCCCCCCCAGATGTCATCGGTGGCACAGGGGACACCCGCAGCACACGGCGGGGGTTACGAGCCGGTTTCCCCAGCAGCCGTCGCAGCACGACTGAGCTCGGTGTGAGAACGCAGAGCGATGCCGAGGACAACCAGTGTTGGCGGGGTCAAGTCATTCCCTATCGATCCCAGTACCGCTCGCTGTGTTGCCGGGTAACAGGGGCTGTGGGCAGGATGTTCCCCACCGATGCGCAACCTGCTGCGTGACAGCCGGGTGCACCCAACACCCCACTCGCCATCGAAATTTAAACGGCGTCAACAAAAACGACTGAGATTGCTCCTGACTGAGGAGATATTTAAGCTACACTTCCTGGAAATTTGGTTTGCAAGCCCCTGCAGAGAAAAATTAATTTACCTGGGCCTGCTGTAGGTCTCCTGTAGGAGACACAGATTGTCCCTCGGTGCCAACAGAGCCTTGTGGACAGGAGAGGGGGCAGGGAGCACCCTCTCTGCTGGTTTTGGTCTCCCAAAGAGCACCCCGCTCCTTGCCATCTCCTCAGTGACACTTAGACAAGACACAAAATACAGTACACAAATAATAAGCCACAAAGCAAACAGCTACACCACCACCTGAGGGCATGACCCCAAAACGCTCCGTGCTTGGACTCAAATATCTCTCAGTGAAAGTAAGAAATGGAAACGTGATTTTTCTCACCCTCGGTGAGCCATTTGCTGCTAATCTCCAGAATTTCCTAATTCTCCCCATTGCTGATGTTCAATGACATCTAAGCTTGATTGATGAATAGCTTTGAGCTATCTAAACCAGGGTTTTGGATAAGCCAGACCCTCCAATAACTACAACTTTTAAAATATCTTCTGAGCTTCGCTTCTCGCGTGTGCTGTTTCTGCAAGCATGGAAGCCTTCAAAGCCGCAGTCCTTCACACTGTGCTCCTCCACACCTTCGCAAACCCTGCCAAGAAACTAAACTTCTTTTTTCGTTGTTGTAGCAAAGCAAATACGAACCTTTAGGTGTAGGTTTTATTCTTGTTCGCTATTTTCTGATGGGTATAACAACACCCGTTAGTAGTTCCTAGCTCCTACCCAGGCCAGTCAATGCAGTGGCAAGCTTTGCTGTCTATTCTCTTCTCCGTAACAGAACACATTTAGATCCAGAAAAAAGGAATTCAGAAAAAGGACCGATGTGTTTCAGCATCGCCACTGGCATTAGAGCCTTCTTCAGCCACCCAGCCTTGAAAAGCAGGCAGGCAAACAGCTCCTGACAAATGACTCTTGTTCCCCCTGAATGTTTTTATTCATTGGCTTCGACACTGTTGCAAAGCACATGGGAGAGATGACCCAAAGTGACGGGGTAACATCCCCGCAGAAGCTGCCGCTAATAAAAGCGGCATTCAACAGTATTACCGCTGGCCGGTCACATTTTCCAAGGAAAGACAAGAGGAACAGCAGAATGTGCGAGCTCGGGCCGCACGACACGCAACCGCGGACAAACTCCTAAAGTAATTGGGTTCGATAATCAGGCTCTTTGTTGAGGGCAACATATTTGGGGCACGTCTACGCACTTGATCCACAGCACATATTGTATTAAACCAGCCGAGAAGGAAAAGGAATTCTACCAGTTGTCTGTGGTGAAGTCCACTATGAAAATGACTGAATTACAGCTCCCTTTAAATTAAGAAAGAAGCGACGAGTCCTCTGACAGGTTAACCAGCAGTACCGCAGAGCTCTAATAAAATAAAAAAAGCAAGATGAATTACTGGACGCTAACTTTAAAGCTAAATTAAAGAAAGCAAGCCTTTTCTGCTATATTTTCCTCCTTTTTATCTCTCATTTCTATACAATTATGCACTGCTGGGTTTTAGCCAGATAGAAAAGACTATCTAGGTCAATGCTTCTCCACCTTTTTTCCACTGGAGGACCAAGCTGTTTTGGCAGGGAAAAATATATCCTAATCCATATTATATTCTATTGGTTATTTAAACAGAATCATATTGTTTTGCAAAACAGCAACTTCAGTCTTATAATTTCATGTATTTCCATCAGGCACGGTGAGCAGGCAAAGGCACATTGCTACACTTGTTCAGGAATGTGCCTGAGTGCACAAGGGGAGGGTGTTTGTATTTTGGAAGGAAACCCAAAGCACACGCTGTCCCTTTTCCCTGCGTGATCTGATAGAATAGAGCGTCAGATACTTTCTCCTCTTCCTTCCACATCCTCCGCTCTTCCCCTCGAACCGTGCACACCAGGAATCAAGGAAACGAGAGGCAGAATTCACCATTTTGACGTGGCAGATTCGCTCCCGTCATCTGCGGACACACCGCAGATAAAATCAGCGGCGTTGAGTAACAGCTCCAGTCCACAACACAACGAGCAGACCCACATTCGGATCAACGAACCGCACATCCAGCCTGCATTTATTCCCAAAATACCGACTGAAGCACGCGGGATCCCGAAATCCTTTGTGTTTAAGGATGGCTCCTGCTTTCTTCGAGTCAAGAAGTCAAGTCGCAGCAAACAGCTATTCTGTTTGCCCAGCAGCCCGCGAGCAACCAGGGGCTCTGCGAACAAAGAAGGTTAACAACAGCTGCTGCTTCGCGGTATTACAGGATGCCATCCATAACGACATTACACTGTCCCTTTTACTTAATAAGCACCGAATTTAAAAATAAACTAGAGATTTCCTTTGATTTGTGGAAGCTGCGGAGGCTGAGATGAAGGGCGAGGGGAAAGAAGGGAGAAAAATGAGCACTTTTGTTGGGCACTGATTGCAGAGCAGTTGGCAGATGGACTGAAGACAATGAATCCCTGCAGAATGAATGGAAACCAACGTAACGAAAAAGCAAAACCGTCGCAGATGAGGGGATGACAAGCGCTTCATGGAATTCATTTTCTCTAAAAGGAGTAAAAAAAATAGTAATAATAAAAATCTGTACGTCTAAAATACAAGACATTTTCAGAAGACTCTCGGCAAGGCAATTTGCTCCAGACCCATGCACTCAAGCAAGTGAACACGAAAAGCTTTTCACACATACGCCATGTCCTGGCCCAGACTATTTTTCCCTCCCCTTGGGCCACCTCCTCTTGTCCTTAGTGAGGATAAAAAAAAATATAGGAGAAAAGAGAATTAAAGGTAATAGTTAACATGTGAAAACTAACTACAGCAAAACCAGCAAGTGCAGAAAGCAAACTCCCCTGTCCCGAATGGAAACCAGACTGCTGAGGGCTTTGCTGCTTTGCGTTGGCCTTGAAGCTATAAATGTTATAATAAGGTCAATATGTACAGAACCAGCTCTCTGACAAGAATTCAATGCACTTGGGGACTTCAAGCCCCGCTCCTGTGCTCATGAGCCTCTCGGTGGAGCCAGGAGGTGCCTGAGGGACAACCCTTCGTCTTCCCTTCAAACATCTCCTACCTGCAAACCCCAGGAAACGCAGGCAACAGAAACAGGAAAAGAGGGCACACTTCAGTGATTTCAAACTTCAAAATGTCAAAGGGACTCAGGGAAGAGCGGAGGAGAGGACAGGAAAGTATCACACTTCTGATGAATCTGACTGTTTAACTGGTCTGACTTTTTCAGGGAGATCACTCTCTATTTTATGCTTTAAATGGAAAGGAATACTTTGATCTAACCCTTAAATCTATGCAGATAGATCCTTGAGACAATACTTCTACAGAAAACACCAGCAAAGTGCAAAGACATTATATTAATAATGCAAACATTCTACGTGTATCTAGAGTCATTCGGAGGATTCAGCAGCCGCCGAATCCTCCGGTAACCCCTGCTCTGTCATTTTGCCTGTAGTAGTAATTGGAGATTTCCTGAAACTCTCCAGTCCAGGTGCCGTCACCCTTTCTGAAGAGGCTGTTGGAGATGGATATGGTGCTGGCTGTCCCTTGTCACCCACCCCGTGTTCGCTGAGGGTGACGAGGAGCCGGGGTCCCCAGCCCGTCCCCACCGCCCGGCTCTGTGTGGGATCAGCTTCCTTCATAGACCGCCAGAAAAAGCCAGTGCGAAGGTTTGCTGGAACGAGGATCGCTGCTAGATTAGTTAACAGCTGTATAATTAGCCACGCTAAGCCTAGATGTTTCCTCTTGAAACCTGGTTTTTACAGTTATAAATAGCGGTGTTAATGACCTCCAGCATCACTGGTTACACTGGGAGGCTCCAGCCCCTCTCTGCCCCCACCGGCTCCGGTGTCACTCACTGAATGTCACATTCTCCTGACTTTCTTGCTACAGCTATAGCAGGAGATAAAAAAAGAACAGGAAAAAAAAGGCAGAAACCAAAAATAAACCCCAAACAGAAACAGACTGAGAAGGATTTTTTTTCCTTGCACACTTTAAAGCCTTAGCAAATAACAGCTGTAGCTTGTACTTAAACAGTATTTTCAAGCATTAACTTAATTACATTTCTCAATAGCAGTAGGAGATGGCACCAGCATTTTGCACACAGGTAAACTGAGACAAAGGAGTGAAATAGTCTGTTCGGAGTCACATAGCAAGATGATGAATGGGACGGAGAATGAAACCTGAGTGCCCAGCACATCATCACGCTATTTACCAAATGGTCTCAAGTACCGGGCTACTCCAGCAGTGAGACGCCTTCCATAAATCTGTCATGGCACACTGCATGCTAATGAAGGGATATGAAGAGCATTTTTCTTTATTTTGAAGGTATTCAGCGCAGGAAAATTTCAAAAAATAGAGTTCACGCTCCTCAGATAAATTCAATTTGCCAAATCTATGAATAAGGCAGAACCCAGATTTGTCATCTCGGAAATCCGGAGTTCAGGAGATGTAATTCTTAAGTCCTCCTCAAGACTGTTGATTTTCCGCCAGTAATATTACCACCTAACCAAAAGAATCCACCTCTTTCACCAAGGATTAAAAATATTTCTTCGTAAACATTTCATCTCAGCAGAGCTTTCTAAAACTCTGCAATGCGGCAGCACAATTTCTGGAAATGTCCACAGCACAGATTACAGACGCAGTTACTGTAAAAATATGACAATACACAGACATTTTTGACTGTTCCAAATTTCTCACCATGGCTAGCGCCACACATTTGAGAGAAAGCGCATTTTTGGAGGTAAAAAATACCCAAGCGAGAACTTTAAAGGCTGTTCCCAGGAAAACTGGGAGGACTTTAAAGGGGTTTAGAAATGAAAACGTGAGATAACGCTATAAATTAAACAGCGTTGCTCGCAATTCCCTCCGCACTTACAATGAGTGCTCGTCACCTTTGTTTTTCCATCGTGGTTTCCAGAGGTACGTTTGGGGGTACCTTCCCTCCAGGAGCTTACAACAATCCATATCGCTTGGAAGTGTTCAGCAGAGGAGGGGTGGCAGCGGGAAACCTGAAGCAGAACAATGTGCTGCCATAATATCCCCTCCATGCCACATCCACACACCCCACAACACTCCCTGTATCTGGCGATTCCTTTAACGCCGTGCGGAAACAAATCCCCAGACTCCAAGGCCGGAGAGCAGCGCAGGGCTCCACCAGCACCAGGCCAGGCTCAAACCCACATTACACATCCCTACCCCTGCTGCTCCTCCTGAGCAGCTCTCAGAACGCTTTCCAAGGAAGGAAATCTCATCATTGCTTTCCTTTCAGATGGGGAAAAGGCAGCGCTGTTCAGACGAAGCGGGTTCCTCGGCCCAGACGCCCATCCCGGTATCGCTGCTGCATCCAGAGTAAACGTCGGCGCTGCCTTCCCGCCACAATTCATAACCCAAGGGCCAAATTACTGAAATCTTCTACTCGTGTTAGAGTGGCAGCGAGGGGCAGCAGCCGCTGAGCAGAACAGCCCTGTGCTAAGTGCTCCTCCAACACAAACCATAAAAAACCTCTGCAATTTGTGATTATTTATCAGCACCCGTGCGAGACAGGCTTCTCTAAGCCAGGAGACCCGCTTGGTTATTGATCAGCCCAACGAGGAGACAAGTCTCCATCTCACACGAGGGAAACAGCGGAACGCGTACTGCAGGAAAAACTCCGTAAGCAAAACACAAAAATAGGGGAAATAAGAAGTATGTGTTTTAACCACTTGATCCCCTAATAAAACAGTGAAACTCTGAATAAAAAAACACAGAACACTATCTTACTACAAAGTTACTGGCTCATGTTCTACAAGTGTGGCTATTGATTTGGCTGTCTTTGTTTTCTGGGCTCCCTACTTCACACACAGCACACACCCCCAAACTGGAAAGATTTCAGACACAGAGCTGCTCCTCCTGAAGCCTCTTTCAAAGGGTCTCCACACAAGTTCCCACCAGCCCCAAACTTCGCCTATTATTTTATAGCAGGTGGAAACTTCCTAACCAGCCAGGCCATGCATCCTCCCAAATGAAAATAGTGTCTCCGATGAAAAGAGAATGCTTCGCTTCTGTGGAGGAAAAGAGAGAAATAAAAACAGGGGGGCAAAAGAATTCATTTTGATTCCTGTATGATTTGAAAGCCCTGGCAGCCCTGAGAAGGATGCAATAACCTCCGTGACTCTTCTGCTTCGAATCCAGCTTTTGGTTGTATTTCCAACATCTGCCTTGCCGGGGTAACTGGGGGGGAAACACCATCCTGAACAAACTCCCGCTGGAGCTTTCGCCCTGCGCAGTCACAATGAAATGTCCATCTGCCCGGTCAGGACTGGGCTTTCTCACCCAAAGCCTGTTGGAAAGGACCTGTGACTATTTGCATCACTGAGATTTCACTTTGCTTCAGCTCCCCTTCGTGCTGCGTACCGTATAAACACAAGGCACTGCTTTTGCTCTGCAACGCTCGCAAATCTCCGGAACAAACACTACAGAAAACTTGGCTGCAAACCTACCGTGTTACATTGTGCCCGCGAGAATTTCTGCACGAGTTTCTCGTCTCTCACGCGACGGAAGGAGGAGCGGAGGGCTGTTTGCCTCGTGGCACCGCTCCATCCTCTCTCAAAGCCTGCCAGGGTGTTGCTAAACGAGCCAGTGATCCAGGGTTGTAAGAGTATTTGGCAAATCACACATCTGATGCTGCTCGAGCCAGAGAGAGGAGGGAAGGGACTGATGCGCTATTAACATAAGGACCCAGAGCCCAGCAGAGACAGCTCTGATTTGTGGTTCTCGGAGAGCTGGTGGTTCTAGGATAAATACCTTTCATCAGGGGAAAAATACATCTCCTTTTCAGGGCTCACGGAGGGACGTTTTGTACTGAGAAAACAAGGAAAGATGACAAGAGGGACAGGAAGGTGGTATATCCTTGAAATCACCGCCAGGCCGAATAAAATGACTGAGTGTATGATCTGAAGTAGATCAGACGCTCTTACAGTACATATTAATGAAAGGGAAATGTCAGCTGTCGGTGTCTTTAGTAAGGACAAAATATTAGGTATGTAGAGCAACGAGCAACAGGGAATCCCGAGGCCTCCATCACTCCAAGGTGCAGAACGGCAGCCCCGGCACCCACCAGCAACACAGCGGGACGGGTGAGAAGGGATCTCTGCTGACCGACGTGCTGAGACCCATCCAAAAAAGCATTTGTTCGGAGTCACACAGACACAGGGACAAGGATTTGTGCAGAGGTGTAACCCGATGCACCAGCATCTGGCTGCCACACAAACAAGGCCTGCTTTCATCCGCGGGCAGGGCTGGAATCACGGCTATTTTTAATGGTTTTAATTGCTCACAAAGCCGAGAGGGCTGCGAGGAAGGAGTCAGGCCCTGCTCTCTGCTGCCTGCCCAGCACAGAGCCCGTGCCCAGGCATTGTCCCGAAACAATGAACCTCCCGGAGCCAAACGAGCTCCAGGCCCCCGGCAGCACTGCTGACAGGCTGCAGAAACACGTCCTCCTGCCCCAAGCGACGCCAAGGAACAGTCGGGAAGAGATAAGCTGGGATTTATAGAGCTAACTACAAGCAAACTAGTAGAGTCAGCTAACAAAGCTATCGGGCCCATAGCCCGAAAATGACGGTTTAACTCCTTCCCCTACTAATGAACCCACATGCAAAACTAATTTCAGCCCTAAGCCTACTCCTAGGAACAACCATCACCACCTCAAGTAACCACTAGTAATAGCCTGAACTGGACTAGAAATTAACACCCTTGCCATCATCCCTCTTATCTCAAAATGCCACCACCATCGAGCCATTGAAGCTACGATCAAGTACTTGTCAGTATAAGCAGCTTTCTCAGTACTGCTATTTTCAAGCATATCCAATGCTTGAGCCACTGGACAACGAGATACCACCCAACTAACTCAGCCAACATCATGTCTCCTGCTAACGATCGCAATCGCAATAGAACTAGGACTAGTGCCATTCCACTTTAGATTTCCAGAAGTACTCCAAGGCTCATCCCTAACCAGCTCATAACTACGGACAATCCCCCGGAGTTTCCTAATTTCTGCATGTGAGACACATTCAGGCCACTGAGTTGAGAACTCGCTTCACGCCGTGTTGTGTCCCAGCTCATTTTACCATCCCTGCCTTACACCAGCACCGGCCGGGAGAGCAGCCGGGGTGATGCAGAGAGCACAACGTACAAACAGGCACTTATTTGTAAGAGGGCAAGAAAGCAGTAGCCGCTCCAAACAGAGCAGCGTTTGCTGACATCTGTTACCATAATGAGTGGATAGTTCGAGCAATATCATCTCCGAACTATGAAACAGTTGGTAGGATGAAACAAGCTCTCAGACCACTTCACGGATGAGAAGCATGCCCTGAAAAGAAATGGATTTCTGCTCATAAAAACACTCTAGTAAGGAGGAGGCAGCAGAAGCCCTGGACCAAAGCAGAGCAGCAGAGCTCTGCCCCACACCTGATGCTACAGAGGGACCAGCGACCATCTCTATAGTCCTAAACATGGCCGTTGGGACCAACAAACCATTGTTTAAATGCACTGGCACACATCCAGGGAACCCGTACTCACATCATATGAAGTATCGGTTACTGACGAAGGATGTGGCTGCTGCAAGAAAACCCAAACCCACACCACTTCCCATCAGCAATGTTTTCATACGCTTGGTTTGGAAGAACGACTGTCAGGTACAAACTGGCCCCATCCCACTGATTTCAAAGCAAGTAATTCTCTGTTTCACCAGGGATTGACCCACGGTACTTCAGAGGATGCTCTTCCCCAAGCTGATGAGTATTTGCACAATCAATAAAACACACACATTCAATTCTTCCCCATAACAGGGTCAATGGCTGAAACAGATATTAAGTTAGAAGTCACTCCCACAACAACATAGAAAGAATTAAAACACTCTTGTTCTCATCCCTGTATTCTGTTCCTTCTCACATCACAGCAGGTGATGAACCTTCAGAGACCAAAGCAGCAATAAATAAATAAAGATGCTAAGACCAAAGGTCAGCCGAGATTCTGGCTTTATAAATTCACAATGTCGATAGCATTGCCCTTGAGCGCGAGTTACGAGAGATGGGTTTCATAACCAACCGCTACAGAAACTTTCTCTGAACTTCACACACTCATCTCCGCAGTGAGCAGAAATAAGAGACCTTTATTAAAAGAAGTTACAACGCAGGGCTCTGAGTAAATACAAATCCACAATGCCTGCCATAGCAGGTTCATTCACAACATCCATTTCTTTTGATCATAATCTGTATGTTCACTGAAAATTGTTGGTTCCCAAAAAAACCAAAATAGGACAGACTTCCCTTTAGATCCTCCGTATTTCCGTTGTAGTTTGTTGTGAAATGCCACTATATTATTTTTTTCAGAAATAAACCCTAATGAATCAAAATGGAGATCTTCCCACATGCGACCACCCTGACACACTCCAGCACCGCTGCGGTGCTCACCGGCACTAAAACACTAGCCTGGCTTATTTAAGATGTTAAACCTATGAATTCAACACTTCTAGATTAATATCAACACATCCCACACTTAAAGTGCTACAATTTTGTATTAATAAAAGCGTGTTTATTCATAGGATACAAATACGTTTTACATTATTTCACCTAAAACGCCACTTGGCTGTTACAAATCGCTTGTCTCTTTTTAGAGCACAACTTGCTTCTGTTTCACACTGATTTGAAGGATATGGAAGCCACAGGACATGTTTGAGATACACGGCAGAACAAATCAGAAACCTAGCTGTATTTACCACAAAAGCACATTACCTGCTGCAGTAGCCACTGTCTTTATCTTCGTTATTATTGTTATTTGCCCGTATATGATACAAAAACTAAACATACACATTTTCTGCTAGGCTTGCATCCTGTTGTAAACATATTTAAACTGATAAAATACATCGCAAGCTGGTCACAACTGTCCTATAACTGATTATTTTAAAACATTCTTTCCATGGAGAGCTCTGACCTATCCATACACTTATTTCTAATTATCCTGTTGGAAACTATGCTTTCCATAAATATCCATTTATCTGTGCGCCAGAGCGATACACACTGTAGCTCCTGCTCTGAAGTGACTGCAGCTTGCCATGGACAGAATTGCCTCCGGTGTACAACACACCTACAAGGTGTATTTCCTCCAGATTTCCTAAAGATCACACATGCAAAAGGCCCAATGTACATTCAAACATGCAACTCTGGAGACAATGCCTCAATAACTTTGTTAGGAATATACAGTAAACATTACCTCCCCTCCTATCAAATGACCACCACATGAAACCCCTCATCTTTAATTAATCTAAGACAATACGGGCATGGCAAATTATTCCTATACACATCGCAAAGGCATGTTACCAAATCCTAACATGTGACAGCTCCACCGCATGTTCCAAACTTAACTGAGCCACAAGACAAACTCTTTCAACAAAATTACCACTAACATATGGGCATCTCTGCTATTGTAACGTTTCTAATTAGGATTCTATAAGTTACACATGTTGAAAGAGTTTGCAAATATGTTTTGCGGTTGACAGTTAAGCTCAGTGTTTAAAGTAATGTGAACTTTTGTATGTTTACATTACATTTTCTGTAACAAATACATCATGTGCATAAAAACATACATATGTGCACATAAACATGCGCGCACACTATTTCGTTTCAGCAAAATAAACATAAAACAGGTGTCAAAAATAGGAAAACTCATAACTGGAATAAATTCAATGAAAATGTATTTCCAATGCACTTCTGCTCAGCTATTGGCTTCTAAAGACGGGACTGAGAAGTATTTCTACTTTCTTACTAAAATGCTTTCTTCATTGGATGTAAGTCATCTTGTATACGCTACTTAAAATACGTAATTAACTTCTTCAAGAAGTTATCTGAATACCAATCTATCTACATGTAATTTTTGCAGCCAAAAGCATGGTATAAGCAATTCAAAGACAGAAAATAAAATTCATTATGTTAAAATCTTGGAATGTTACAGCAGAAAAGCTGCTGGAGCAGAGGCGTAGGAAGGCAGAGTACCAACAACACACAGGTAAAGAACAAAAGTCAATCCTTTACAAGTCCAAAGCCCCGGGCAATTAATTTTATTCTAAAACCTTATCCAAATACGCCAGGCATGAAGATGCTGTCTGTGAACCGCAAACAGGGCTTTGGAACTCTGCTTTCAAAATTATTATTTTATTAGATGTGTGTACATTTCCTTTTTGATTTGCAAGAGCCTCACAAGATGTAAGAGGAGGACACAGATGCATTTAATTGCTAATGATACTGTGCTACGTTTCATTAGCATCTCAAGATAGAAGAGCATTACAACCCTTTCAAAGCTTTAAAATCCACTTTTCCTGTAAACGCATTACTGTCCGAGTTTCCCTTTCGAGTCTTTTGTCTCATGCTCTACCCTGGAGTTCAAAGTAGTAAAACAACAAGATATTTCAATATTAAGATAGCTCATGACGCTGCCTTGAAGCAAGAGCAATAGCGAAGCACCATCCGCACTTCAATCTACCCATGAAACACCGATGGCCCCAGAGCACAACTCAGCCATGTAATATACCACAGTCTTACACAAACAGCCCTTTACTGCAGCCAGGCATCTTAAAAATGGATGGAAACGGTTGTCTTAGAATGGAGTCAATTTGGCTGGAAGAGATGATTCTGTGAGCATCGAGTCCAACCATAACACGTCCCTAAGAGCCTCGTCTGTACATCTGTCCAACCCCTCCAGGGATGGTGATGGGGAAATTATAAAAACCCAGAGCAGGGGAGTCCCGGGCAGCTCTGGGGTCCCACTGCTCCCCCTCCGCGGCTCCTGAGCGCTTTGGTTAACTAAAATCCTACTGGAAGCAGGAGAAGGATTCATCGCTTGCTCCGAGCCAGTTAGAACCAAATTGAGCCTGAGCAGCCAGCAGAAAAGGGGCAGAGGTGGCTCCACAGCTCTGCTTTTCTCTCACACATTTTCTCTTTTCAAACAGCAATGTAAGGCATGTTTGACTTTAAGCGAGTCGCACCTTCACCCTCTTGCCCGTCAATAAACATTTGCACTTTCCGTTCCAATTCTCCAGTCAGACCTGTGTGAAGGCACCGCATGTTTTCAGATCCTTACCAGCTTCAACGCATGGAGCTGCTCTGCACAACCAACACCGATAAACACAAGGGCTGCAACGTCTTTGTCATACTTTGGTGAGATAAAAAAACAAAGCTGGGATATTATGGAATTGTCAACCAATCCTGTATCTGCCATTTGTATCCGTTTGCTTTTTCTTTTGCTTGTTCAGGTAGCAGGAGGCAGCCAGGGGTGACCAGGTGACATCTGGCTGATCAAAACGGGAACCTGCGACTTGCAGCGTTCCTGCAATGCCACGGAAAACAAAACAAAAACCAAACCCTTCCCTAGATGAGCATATTTTGCCAAAAGGAGTAAAAAATAAAATAAATAAAATCAAATAAATCAAATCAAGCCGCCCCGCCCCGCCCCTCCCCGGCGGGCAGGGCCGCTCCAGCGGGCCGCAGTGCCCCGCTCCGGCCGGCAGAGGGCGCCCCAGCCCCGCCGAGGAGCCGCCGCCGGGACCCCCGGGGCCGCGATCCCCCCACCCCAAAACCCGCCCTCTCATGGGCATTTAAACCAAAGAAACCCCATCCCGAGCCGTGCACTGGTGTGAGAGGAGGCGACAGGTGGGGAGGAGGAGCAGGTGGCCCGGCAGGACAAGCAGAGCCCAGGGCGCTGCGCTGGGTCCGGGTACAACTGGAGCGCCCCGGGGCGGGGGGACACACGGTGCCCGCAGCCCCAGCGCTGCGGCGAACACGGGGATCTGGCACAAGGACGAGCAGGGGGAAAAACTGCTCCCCCTGGTTCGGGGGACAACCGGCAGAGGTGACAGCAGCGGGCTCAAAGCCACAGCAGCATTACGGGCCCAGACCGGGTGTCTTCAGCTGGAGCCTCCTTTTAAACTCTAGATCCTCAACCTCCTTACCCTACTGAGACCTACAAATTACAACCCTTGAAGATTTGGTTAATCAACACCGGTCAAAAATCACAAAGCTGCGCAACGTGCATATTCCTAGACTTACACCAAAGCCCAGCTCAGGGGTGCCAGTTGTATCACTGATCAGGTTGGGATGTAGGAGAAAACGCTTCACCTGCCTCACAAACTGGTTTTGAGTACAAAAAGTCACTGCAAAACGTTCCCATGGAGATTATCGGGTGGCAGAGGATACTGGCTGCAATTCATCATACTCAGGGACTTAATGTCAAAGGAGACAATTGCCCCAGCACAGTTACTACTGGAAATGCAGCCCTCCTGCTCCAAAACTCCACTGAAACCCTGCAAAGTGTTTCCATGAGCATGAACGAGCTGCACGTTCACATGAAAGAGCTAACAGCAACTTCCGTAAGAGTTACAAAGTCTTGTGTAAAAATAAAGAATTAAACTCCTCCAATTATAGAGAAAACAGCTCTGGATAAAAACCCAGCAAGTGCTATTTACCTCCTTCTGCCTCCAACCTATCCCTGTTAGCACAGAACTTCAATCAGGACATTAAAAAAAATACTTTAAGCATTGAAGTAATTCAAATTGATCAAAATATTGTAAATAACCAGGATTCTGGAGTGTATCGGATGAACAGAAATGTCAACTGACTCGCCCCGCTCCCCACACACACGAACACAACTCTGCCCCCATCAGCAAAATCTTCCCAAATCCTTTAAGAACCACTCCTTTTTCTTAAAAAGCCTTTCTGGATAAAAAAAAGGAAAAAACCTCCTTCATTTCACCTAACAGGCTGTACAAGCCCCAGTTCAAGGGTGAAAGGAAGGACAGAGAGCAAATTGCCTTTCCCCTCCCATCCAAGTCAAACATTTGAAATGTGTTCAAAACAGCTTTTAATTACAGCTTGTGTGTCGGTCCGGCCGTACGCACCGCAAGGCAGCGAGAAAGCCTGTAAGGGTTTCACTTCTGTGCTCACCCTACAACTAAACAGTAACTTAATGGGCAAAATCCTCAGTTTTATCTTGCATTTCACACATAAGGAAACCCAGCCAGGCCTGCCAAGTCCTGCAAGGTTTTCTGTCAAAACTTGGACAAGCTGAAAAGTTTTACATTCTTTTAACTGGAAACCTTAAAGCAACTCAGACTTTTATTTTACTCGCAGCTCAAGTTTGAGTGTTTCATGACATTTGGCCAACCTGGCTTGAGTTTTCTGTTTGAGGTTTCATTACGAAATCCTAATTCCAGAACAGCGTAATTAATACTTTTATTAATAGTATCTGTAGTAAAAGATTATAGGACTCGGGGGAATTGCTCCAAGTGCATTTTGCTGCCCAACAGGCTGCACACAGTCCAAAAAGGAGATCTGTCCTTTAATTCAACTAGCAAAAACCGTGTGCTAGCAATAAAGTGAAGGCCCTTGGAGACCCAAATGCAGGGACCATTTCCCGAGTTGGCTTCAGAGTTGCTTGTTACACATACTACACCAGCAGCCCAACAGTAGACACCAAATACCCATCATAAACGGCAGTTTCTGTTCCCAGAAGCTACGTGCTCGATGTGACACACAACAGTTTTGTTCGGAGGGGCCCTCGGGGGCGACCCCATCCAAGCTGCATTCTGAGCAAGGCCGACCCAGCTCGGGGAGATGTGGAAATCTCCGGGGATGCAGATCCCACAGCCTCCGGAGTGAAGGCACCTGCCAGCGTGGCAAACCCGAGAAAAGCACCTCTGGGTCCTCATCTCCCCAGCTTTACGTACCTCGTGCTCCTCCACACCCTCCTGCTGGCATCGTGACCCAACAGCCACCACGCTGCGCCGGTCCGACCCGCCACAAATTTCTGATTACAGACGCAAGATTTAGAAAGAGTTCTGGGGTCTGTTTCCCATATTTTCTATTCTGTCTGAAAACAGGAGCTTTGGAGTTTGAAGATGACATACAACCACTCGTAAGCTGTGCCGCCTTCCAGGTCCAGGTGGCACACAAAGTGCAGCAATGCTCTGTGAAGACGGAATTGCCAACGTTTTGCTGTTGGGGTAAGATTGTGTCAACCCTCTCAGCTGGATTTCAGTGGGACTAGTAGCGTGAGGAACTGTTACACATGCTTGTTACGAAGCTCAGATGTTTTTATTAACATAAATGAGCAGAAGTTAGGTTAATAATCTGAACACGCTGACAGATGTTCAACAAATACTTGGCATTGCTGCAGCCAGAACGAGAAAGAATTAAACGGTGTCTTGGAGCAGCCTGCGGAACAACACAACCCAAAGCAACAAAGCTCTTGTACCAGGTTAGACAAATATTAATGCAGAAAAGCCAGGCTCTCTAGCAGCACAGACCCAAGCTGGACCACAATACATCTTAGCATTGTGTACACAGCTGAAAATTTCGCAAATCACAGCAGAGAGATTGCACTTCCAGTGCAAGTGGAGACCAGCACAGCTGCTTTTGTAATGGAGGGAAGGAAAGGGGGCGTCCACTTCTCTGCCTTGGAACAAATTTAAGACATCTCCTGATTTTTTGTTCTTGAATTCAAGTTCTGTTCGAGTTCAATCCAAGGGCACGTTCTGGATGCACCATTGGGCTCTTACTCCCCTCAAAATGTCATTATTCTATGAAGACACTGGATTAGCAAAACCAATAAATTTGGGGGGGGCTATGACATGAAGCATTCTAATCAGATAAAGCTAAGAACCATTAAAGTCTCGTTCAACTGTTAACAGAAAAGCTCAGGGAACACCATGTGTGAAGAGTTTCACCAGCATATGGTTCTTGCCAATGGTTTCTGCAGAGCTCTGGGTAGATTTGGGGTACCTACGTTGGAAAGCTTCACACAAATATATTGGTTTGGGTTTCTTTCTGTGTTTGCACTATTCGCAAGTGTTAGGGAAACAGTACGGTGCAAAGCTTGTAAATGAGCTACAATCTAGGAGGAGCTAAAGATTAGAACAACGTACATGAAGATTTGCCTTTCTTACTGCAAGAGGGTTTTCACAGCACTGTTAGTCCCAACACTTCTGCATTCCCTCTCCCTCATTTTTAATAAGGGGCCCCAGACCTGGAGATGTTGAAAATTTAGAATCCTATACAAACGAGAAACCACGTGGATTGTCCAGGTGATGTCTCAGATCTCTTATCACCCACACGACTGCAACCCCAGCGGCTGGGCTGAGCTTCCCTTCCCAAAGAGCGCTGGAAAAATCAGTAACCCAGAAACACATTGTGACTAAACGGCAACAGCCACAGCGGCAACGTAGACCCTAAAGCCCACCAGTTTTATTAAGACTTTGGCTTCCAAGTACGGTAAGTCAGTTTGGCACTGGGACTTGGTTCAATGTGGTGCCGAGAAGCCTTGGGAAATAAAGCCCGTATTTCCAAGAGAGTAAAACTGGGGCAACGTAAAAGCCATGAAAGGGCTGATGGTGAATTACGTCCTGTGGGTTTCCTGATACGCATGTTGGAATTACTGAGAGATGAGAGGTTTCTTGGGATGCCACGTGAATACACCTCCAGCACTGTGATATCAGCGTTCCTCAGCTCTAACCAAGACACAAGCATCACTCAGAGGCACTGTGTTTGTAACGCGTTACAGACAGACTGTCTCTCCTTTAAAACACTGTTTATACTGTTGACTTCCAGCTAAAAAAAGCGTTTTTTCATTCCATCGTTAGGTTTTAAACTGCATAAAATCACTTTAAAACTGTAAACACCTGAGAGTGGGGAAGGGGGCGAGAAAGGCTGCAGCAGCGGTGACACAAAGCTCAGGATGACTTCGGACTTGTAACCGCTTTGTGTCAATAGCATCGTTTTACAAGTCAAATATTTTTCTTAAAGCGCTAATCCAATCTAAACAAGGGCTTGATTCTAAATTAAACAAGCTCCACTTTTATTGGTATTAACTAAAATATGCAACGCTAATTGCAGCAGGCATGCACTAACAAGAGCAGCTATGCAGACTCTGCTCTTCTCCGAGGCAAAGGAGGAAGAACATTAACTTAAAATTTCCTTTTTTTCCAAAGAAAATGCCCTGTACTACAAAATCCACAGCGAGGCTTATTAAAAAACCAAAACAAATAAACCCCAAGATTTCCTACACATCAATGCCTTTAAAGAATCTTTTCAAAAAAAACCAACTTCCATTGCATCTCCACTTGTGATTCAATTTGCTGTCAAAGGTCATGAGCTAAAATATACAGTTTGCGCTAAAAGCAGGAAGCGGGGTAAGTAATTGAATAACATCAGGAAATGGAAGAATACTGCCATTTTCCTAATGGATATAGTACAAGGTTTACTCTCTCCAAATTGAATTCTAGGAGCTCCTGTAGTAAGGGGTTTATTTTTCTTCAGCTTGAGTTTTAGCCTATGAGGTTTAAAGAAAAATCCTCACGTAATCAAAAGGACAATATACCACAGCAGCTTTATTTTCTAACAGACAAAGACCATCATTTCTGTAGGAAAAAGAAACCCCCCCGTCAAGAGTGTCTTAAAACAGAACTGCCATAGCAGGTTGGCTGTTTAATATACATGGGCTGGAAATAATTCTACTAAATCAGGTCTCTGAATTATTCATTAAAAACAGATTTTTGTGATTTAAATTAGGAAGATTTAGAATTACAAGGCTTGCATTGCTATTGATAGGTAAGGTCTCTTTCCCCCACAATGCAATGTTACCATCTCACATATTCTACTCCAGAAAATGTTTTCTGATGACTCAAAAATCATCCACAAGATGCCACGGCACTTATTGCTTGTGGAAACAACACGCCCACTGGTACCTACTGCAGAACAGCAACAGCACACCAGTAATAATTGTATCAAAATCTATCATTATTATGAAGAAGAGAGTTTGAAGGAGTTGTTTTCAGTATTTATTGCATACTAAAGTACAGGTTTATTTAAAACATTGGAAGCACAAGCCTTAATACCGAAAATAGCTTTCCAGCACCAAAACCAGAGCAATTCTGATAAAGAAACACGAGGCCGCAATTTTTACTTCAAATCTTTCAAAAGCGTTTTGTAGTGATGCACCTTCCGCCCTCCCGCTCTGTGTATTATTACTAATTTATAAATGCGATGCTACTAACGAGCTAAAGGTTTTAGATCGTTTCCTGACAAGTCCCCTCTGGTCATCGAACACAACTGGAAATTATTCACATTTGTTATCACACAGGTACCGAACCTTTCAACTGAAGCTCTCCAAACGCCGCACAAATTGTCCGATTGAACCTTTATGCCTTGATGAGGAATTGGTAGACAAGTTCCTTACTATTAAACGGGTTTTACGTACAGGATGAACATGGGGAAACGAGGCCGTGACTTGCGCACCCCCGGCCGGAGGCACAACAGGTATGGAAATTCAACTCATTTTACAGTCACAAGGATCAGTCGTAGTTCCCTTTTATCAAGAGAAGCGAAGACAACTACGATCAAACCCTGCAAGCTGAGAGCATCGTGCACCCAAATATAGCCTTTATTTGACAACACTAAGCCATCAGTATCTTGGCATTTCCTTCTTCAGAAGGAACACATAAAGCACTTGTCTGTATATTTCTTTATTTCCTTAAACATACGAGCTATTTTCCTTCACCTAGCAAGCCCTGTTGAACAAGTTCTATAATTAACATCAAAGCAATTTGAAAGCTGCTTGACTTGCTAAAAACCGGTAAACAAGCAGGAAGCAATAAGGTGCTTTATAAGAGAGGAACATGTGTCAGGGGGAGGGGAGACTACAAAACATTAAACAGATTGGTTAGTAATTTTAACAGAATTCCCATCTTTATTAACCCTCTGCCTGCCTTGGCCACTTTATTTTTATTTTTCTTTATAAAAGCATGAGGGTTTTTTCGTTCAGCTGCATCAGAGTAACACCTTTTCAGAAGGAAATGGCAAAAATCAAGAGAGTACCACGACACATTTCACACACCAAATGTTAACTGCCTCGTACGGCTAAGATAAAATCCACCTGCTTTAGGATTAAAATATTTCTATTAAAATACTGACACAAAGCCAACCTGAAATCTCTTAAAGAAAAAGTATTAAATGCCAGTTGTCAGTTCTATACCCATTCTCAGCTTCACTATTTGTATTAATTGAAGGACTTCAGCTTTGGGAGACCAGGAAGGAGGCTTAGCAGGATAAGCTGGGCCTAGGCCTGACTGCATTTTATGAGCAAACTTGGGTTTTTCTCTCTCTTGTTCCTCTACTCACACAGAAAAGAGCTGCGTGAGAGGGAACTCAATTCTTCTTTGAACTCTGTTCTTAAGCAGCCACATTTAAACGCATTGCTCTTATACCTCTTCCCTGTTGAAATACAGAGTTTGTGGGGAAAATAATAATAACAATAATAATAATAATAATAATGTAACATAGCTCCAACACTTCAATTTTTTCACAACAAATTTGAGGATCAACTGCTGTGCTTCCAGTTAAAACACAGAGTTTAACCCTATAGATCACAAGTATCAGCTTAGATTTAAGTTATTTGTAGAATACAAAAAAGAATAGTTTTAGAAGTGCTGGAAGGTTTCTTTTATTTCAACATGGTCACTTTATTATATTGTCTTACATCACTTCAGCTACAGCTTGATTTGTCTCCAAGCAGCCTCAGTCAAAATTATTTTTTTCTTAGTTCCTTATTGGTAACTTTTGAGACAGCAATTGACTGCATCACACATTTAAAGTACGGTTCACTTCCCCAGCCTGCACCTTTAGTAATCATTCAAGTTTGCCATTACAGTAGGGTGCCAACATTAAAAGAAAAAAGAAACCTGGGAGACAACAACTACTCTGCGCACAGTGATTTCTTTTACTATCATTCTCAAGGTATCTAACTGATTAACATAATTAGGTTTAACCAGTAGCCACTGGTTTTACTCTTGGTTTGAGTGTGGAATTTGCTGGCAGTTGGTTGCACCGGCTGCAGTGAGTGGGGCACACAGGGGCACCCCACAGTGTCACCTTCTCCCCACGGTGTCACCGGAGCTGGTGACATCTCTCTGGCAACCCCGCTTCACAGCTGCACAAACCGGAGCCAAACGACCGAGTGAGATGCAGCAGGGCAGATCGGAAAGCAGTGGCAACGTTTGCGTTAGAAATAAAAACATGCCAACGTTGCTCATTTTCTTACAAGCCTGATCAGCTGCAACACAACAGCGGCAGCAGGTGAAAGCAGAACGCTCCTGCGCATCCCAGGTGCTACCAGCTCACACCATCAGCTTCAGAGGAACGTGGGAGATGTTAATATGCCACCATTTATTCCTGTTTCTAGGTATGACCCAAGTTCTTCCACGCTCTGCCTTGGCTGTGCAAGCTCTACCACTGAGAAGTAACACATCACGATAATCACACTGGTCAGCAAAGCAGGAATGAACACCCATGTTTGAGTCCAGGTTAAATAACAATCCATGCTGCCAAACAGCCCATATTTTAGCCAGAGAGGGCAAACACCGGATCGTAAGCAGGTTTTAAGCTTACATTCTTCTGTGTCTCCGCGCTGCCGCCAGAGCCTGAAGACAGAAGCTGCTGCTGCCCATTAGCTCCCACAGGAGACTCCGAGCTGGGTGATCAACCCAGGGACACAGAGACAGGACCAAACCAGTAGCATATTATTAAACAATGATCATGGTATGAGTCTAAGATACAGGCGTTTTCTACCTGGGATTCTACAAACAACACTTGGGTAGAGTTACTCTTACCTTCGAGCTCATACACTCAGTCACAGGAGAGGGGCATGGCAAAAAAAGGCCTTTTTCTTCCAATTTCCTCAGCCCTGCAGGTGAAGCTCTCCACGGGGAAGCCATTTTGAGTCCATGGGATTTCCCCAATATGTAATTTTAACCTATCTAGCAGGGATAACATCCTTAGCAACCCATTTGACTCATGATTACTATTTCAAACCCAGGCTCATCCCCAGACGAAAAGAAGTGCTCTTTACATGGCAACGTATACAGAACAATAACACTGCCAGATGGTATAATACTGAACAGAATTAATTTCACACATGATGTTTTCAAGGTGTTAAAATATGTCACTGCTTCTGCTAATAAAACATCTTCCTCTTCCCTCCTCCTTTTAAGAAAGCACAACGTTCCCACCAGCCCGTATTTTACATTATGTGTTTTCAATTCTGATAAGGGCAGCTGATTGCTTGCAAACCTAATTACAGTCAAATGAAAGTCTTTCAGAACCATCATTAGCAATTAGGACCCGCTGGATTTGCAGTGTATCATTTACAGAGGTATAATTCAATAGCTTATTGAAAAATTGCAGGTGAAACTGGTGATTATACGGGGGGAAACGCCTGCGACACGTCACTGCAGGCAGATCTTCACTAAAGTGGCAGCTTCTACGAGCGGCTGATCAATGAATGCAGGTGTTTGCACAGCTCCTCGCTCGCTCAGAAAACATTAACTGCATCCTGGCATCGCGCTTGGGCTCAGGAACGGCTCTGGATTTCACATTACGTGCCCGGTTGTGTGCGTGTTTTCCAGGAATCCAAAGGGCCTAGTCAGGAACTTCATTAAGCCTGGGGGGGGATGCGCAGCGCAGAACAGGCACACGAAGCAACACATCATTTTTCAGTCCTTTCTACAGAGAACAACAAGCCTTTCTGTGCCCATTGAGCTCAATTATATATTATCAGGGCCCAGAGTTGTTTGGATGCTGCCAAGCAGCTGGGTGCCTTCCCAGATGACACACTGGATATGGTGACTGCGGGTTAAGTGCAGCTGGAGATTTCGGCGGCCTCTGATCAGAAGCAAACAGCAGTTGAGAATCACAAAACGCTTGTAATTCAAGCGCTGTTTGTCACCAGCGGCGGCTTCTGAGAGGGAAACGAGAGGGGCAGCTGAATAGCAGCCCAGCTTCCAGACACGCGTTCCCTCACACACACACAAATCCACACACTGTGCATGTGGGCAAAATAAAACGTGGTTCCCTTTCAAGGATGAAATTACCAACTGGCCAGCACAGAGCACTCATTGTTTTAACAGCACGATGGTGGAATAGATAACACGGAGCTGGACAGTAGCTGACAGAGACAACATGAGCTCGCACAACAGGCCCCTTTCTGGGCACATCCCCTCTATACACACCCCCTGGTGTCACATTTACCCCTCCAAAAATCCACGCGGCACAGCCCCACCACTTCACCCCTTCCCCACAGACGGGCTCCTCCTTTTCCACCCCACAAATGTTCCTCAAATGCCAAATCTACCCATCTCCCTTTATCATACCAGCATCTTCTTCCATGTATCATTACATCTGCTCATGCTGTGTATGTAACTTCAAAGCACAGTCCCTTTCTATACTTTCAGTGCTGCAATCTGATTTCTTTTGGTCATGTCCTGGTTTATTTTTCAAATCAAATGCTGTTAATAGGGTGGATCGATAAACGAATCAATAAATCCCAATAAACGATGCTCACAATACCAACGCACTGCAAAGTGCTTTGGGTTACTTCAGCCTTTTGGCATCACTTGCACGTACAGGACCACGCTGTGTAGGCTGCAAAACAAACAGCAAACCTAGCAATTTCAAAGTGGTTGTGCTAGTCTTTTGAAATAAATAAATAAATAAATAAAAATAACCTCTCTCTTCACAAACAGAATGGAAAGTAACATCCATTACCCCAGTTTCCATTCCTGCAGGGCAGTGTCCCTGCGGGGGCCGCTCCGAAGGCGAGCGGGTTTGTGCCACACTCTGAGTCGGTAGCAACGTCTCCTTTAAGTCCAGTGACTCAGGGCCAGCCCCTCCAACAGTGCGAAAACTCCACCAAACGCAGCCCGCACAGCTTGCAAACCCTCCCTGGTCCTCCGGAGCTGTTGGCACGGCCCAGGATCCTTCCTGACCCTCAGCAGCTTCGCAGTCACTGAAATTCACTGCCTGCCAGTGAAGTAATCCCAGCTCACAGCAGCTCTAGAAAAGGGGATTCGAGCCCTTATCACCCGTCTGCACGTTGTATGCAGTATTTCCTAGGGGTCTAACCTCACACTGCACGAATATATAGTTTTTTTCTCTTGCCGCGCACAGAGCTACGAGTTGGGAGTCAAAGAAATTTAACGGTTCGCAGTGGTTGCGGATAATACTTGTAGCTGCTATTGCACTCCCAAAGCCCACCCACAATTTCATTTTCAATTAACAGCTCTTAGAAAAGCAGTAATGAAAGCAGTTGCTAAAGAGCACTCGGATGTCATTGAGAGACTGCAAACCCAAACTGTAAATAGCACATTGTAAATCGCTTGTCACCAGTCAGCTCTCCCTGGGATCACGCTGCCGGTGACAATCAAACCCATCTGCTCGGCTCCCCGACCAGTGTCACCGCAACCCAGAGCGCCAACACCCACCTCCCGCTCCACTCTCGTTACCTGCCACGCACAGGCTTGGCTGAGAGCGTGCGAGAGCCATTCGGGACTGTACCGTGATTAAATGCGGATCAAACCCCAGTTATTTCACCCTCCACACCAGTGGTTTGCTGCACCGAAGCACACAAGCGCCTCTGCCTCCGTAAATCTGCAACACAACTAACAACGCTCACAAGTGACAGTGACGGCGGATGACAGCGGCTGTCCAGACCAGCCATCAGAAGCTTTAGCAGTCTCAGATTTAAGATGTATAGATTAAGGGCGAGACTACCAAGGGGATCATGAACTTAATTCTGAGAAGGAAAATCTTCAATAAATTCCTTCCCTCCCCTTTAACTGATTCATGTAATGGACTACAAGGTTAAAGCTAATAGTTTATAATGCTTGTAGTTGACTGCCAGAGTCAGGAGTGCATCTTTTTTTTTGCTGTTCTTCCCATTTTTCCTTTATCTCATTAAAATTTACCTCCTAACTCATCTCTCCAGCATAAACTCTCTTCTCTTTGTTCATTATCTGCCCCTTATTCATTGCCAATCTGCCTCCTTCCCTGCACTCACATGATATCTGGGATTTGATATTCTGCAAGCGTCTTTGGAATGAGGCAGTAAAGCAGAGCCCAGCAGCAGCTGGCTCTCAAATATACGTAACCCAGCTAATACACCACTTGCCCAGCACAGAGATCACCAGTTTAGAAGCATTTGCCAAAGAATCCTTTCCCACAAGAAATCGCATTAATCGCCCAGCAGATAAAACAACACAGCAATTGGTAGAGGTGGCAAAAGTCAGTGTCTCTTGCTCTAAAACATACACCCATTGAATAACGAGAACTGGTCCTTCCCCCTTACCATCAAAATACTCTCAGCACTCCTGCCGCAATAAAAAGTCATCGTTTCCTAGCACGTCCCATCGAACCCTGAGGAATGAAAACACAAAACTTTTTGCCACCCTTTCACTAGTTTGAAAATGTTCGCTTTAAGATTTCCAAATGTTTTTTTACAGGAAACACAGAAAAGCATGCCATTACCAATTAATGTAAAGGAAATTAAATTTGAAACACTGGAGAAATATTCTGATGAGTCTTATGTTTGCTTAACGCTAACTAAAACTTCCTTGAGGCACTTAATAAGTACATTTATAAAAGCTCACAAAGCAGAGTTCAAAAGTCTTCTCGCTAGTAAAATATGAGCCTTAATTAACCTACGGTTTCACATTTTCTGGATTTCAATAAACCTGTAGGCATTTCAGCATAGCTGGATAAATACCTGCATGAATACTGCAAGGATTTTCTCTGAAAACTAATTAGTAGTCCTTCCAGTAGCAAACTTCAACTAAATCTGTTTGACGAGGGAGCTTCGTGCCGTAAATCCTGCACGGGAGAGTTCGTTCCAGCAGATCACGCGTGGCACAGGAAGGTGTATCAGGCAGGGCTGTTAACCACCGGTAGAACAACCAACAGGATCTTGAGGTATGAAACATTCCCCAACAGGACAGACTGCAGCCAAGGGCTCTTCCAGCATGGGAACGCAAGGGACGGCATCGAGATTGCGTCCTGCCATCCCCTTATAACATCCACATGTGACAATTCAGGATTCCTCCGGGCACAACATGGGCAAGATACATTTTTTAACGTACAAAATGTATAGCCCCAATAAGGCACGCTCACCGTATACATCCAGAATACTAAACTGGAATTGGCTTTGGACTTTTCTACTCATCAAGCAGACACCACCAGTGTGCCCAGTTGGTGGTTTGTGGCCATCTGGGATGGCAACTCCACCACCCATCGAGAGCCCAGGAATTCCGTGGGGACACAAACCCAAGGTGTGCAGCCAAGGGTCACTCCAGGAGGAAAAGTGCTACACGAGCAGAGAAAAAAAGCCCTCGCAACTTCTCATTCTCATCCTTTTTTCGAGGTCTTCACCATTTGTCTTGAAAGAAGACAGAAAATGCTCACAAGAAATACTATATATAAAGGTTGTGGATATATCTTTTCAAATAACTTGATAGTCTTTGCCACGACATCTTTTTTCCACATCTAAGTGCCAAAGCCACTTGGATTTGTCAGCACCTGAAGTGTTCATGAGACTGAAATGTTTGTATCTAAGGAGCTATACCCCTACCAAATGTATTAAATATATATCGAACAAGATATTTTATTCCCTCTCAGCTTTATCCATCTGGATTTAAGCAGAGTACTCACATTTATCAGCTAAAAAGAAAACCATTTTCCGTGACATTTGTCAACTCAATACCTTCCAAGACAGTGTATATTTATTCCTAAAAACCTAACCTCACAAATAACCTCCCTCAGCAGAGAGGCCGATTCCTTGGCTGCTTAAGTACCGGGCAGAAAGGTTTCACCTGCCAGAAGGTTGTGCCAGGGGAATCAGACAGTGCCAAAAGTCAACTTCTACAAGGGCCAGTTCCGATTGCACAAAGCACATACATTTACCGTTTGACATAGTAAAACCGAAGAGACTGAAAACCAGGTAGGCGAACACAGAAAACAGTCAAGGGAACGGCAGCCTTCAATATCTACTTATAACCATTCCATCAGCTCACCTGAAGAGTTCTCTCACCTCCCTCTGGCATATGAAATAAAATTAAATTAGTAGAAATACCTTTAGCAGATGTGGTAGTGCAGAATAGCATTTCACAACTTGTTTGCTTTGCTGAAGCACTGTATAATCTCTTATTTTATTTCTACATACAGTATAGGCTTAAAAATAATAACGAAAACTTCTTTTACCAGTTTCTGTAACTGCCAATATCAAAACCGAATAGAAGTCAAGGTACTTGTCATCTTCAATGTTCCTTCCATTTCCCTGAGCTCACAAAATGACAAGCACTGAATTCTCACTGTTTTCTTAGTTTCTCTGCAAAACAACATTCGGTTTGCACCCAACAAGGATGAGGACTAATTCAATGAACATCAACCATCTCCATTAGACATACACATTTTGGTTAAAAAGTCATTAATATCACTCAACTTTAGGTCAAAGTGGAGCTCTTTGCTGTTACTTTAGACTTGAGTTTCATAGACCACGACCCAAACGACCATACAGGCACATGTTATACTTCAAACGCCCAGCTCTATTTCAGTCTTTTATGTATGACAAACATAGTGATATTTATTCAAAAAAAGCAAAACATGGCTCTTTTTTCTGCATCCGGCTCACCAGAGAAATCACACTTGTCATGCTTCTTTTTGAAGAAGAAACACAGCACTACACAGTCCTGGATAAGAATCCCAGATTTCCAGCCTCAAGCTTTGCAAGCCTGGCTGTGACCTGCTCACTTTTGTCACCCGTGCAGCAGTGTCACAGTGAGGGAACACCAGCCTCGGCAGGGCAGGAGGGTCCTGCTCAAGGGCAGGTGATGAGTTACCCAAACAGGCACACTCCGGTACCACTGACACCCCACAAACGAGCTCCTCGCACTGTGATCAGTCTTAGAGCTTTGTCTTGATTAACAGCTGCTCCCTCACAATAACCTCACCTTGCCCTTGATGTTCAAAGGGGTTTTACACTTCCATGTACGAAGTCTGAAGACAAGAAGGCACATTTATAGCACAGAATGTGTAAGAGAGACACCAGATCTGTTTGCGCTGGCAGTCCCACAGGCAGGCTACGGAAAGCTCTTCCAACCTTTGCACATTTATCCATCAGCTCAGCTCTAACATCAATACACTGCTTGCCTGCCCACTCCGTTAATCTCTTCTAGTATCAAGACATGGTACCAAGTGGCAGCTGAGAGCTCAAGATTAAAACAACAGTGAAGAGGTTAAAATCAGTGATCCCCCAAAGTGAGCAATCTGCTGCTACATGCCAGAACTGAAGAGCCAAAGCCCTCTCCTACCCACAACAGAAAACTGATCTCCTACCTGTCTGAGGCCCTTCGGTATCTTCTTCCTTTTCCCAAGGTGCTGACAGAGATTACGATCATTTTCTCGGTCGGAGCTGTACTGGTGGTGGTGAAGTCTGTTCTTTTTCGGAAGATACGACAGCCCATTGGTAAGTGCTTCCCGTTTCTTCTTAGCCAGAGGGTTCTGTCGCTTCTCGACACGTTCCTGAGGTTTCAGAGCCACGTCCTTCTGCAGAGGGAAGAAAGAGAAGAGAAAGACAGCGGTTAAGATACGGCTCTGATTTGGTCAGCCTCTTTACACCGTAATTCTTGGTGACCAGCAAAGCATTCTTGAGGCAATGCTACAGTCACCAGAGAAGGAGAAATCAGTCTTCACGGGTGTCCACATAAGCAAAAGACGGGCAAATTCATGCCCTGCCATCAAATAATATATGATCTTGTAAACCCTCATGCTTCTGTTCATTGTCACTTAATATTAAAACCAACAGGAGTAAAAAAATTGGGCTGTTGGTCCCTGTGTCGCAAAAATGTTCAGGAGAATATTGTTCCAATTAAGCCACCTTTTAATGCAAAAAAAACATGCCCAAAGGCAAAAATCAGTTCGGTTTTAACTAAAGAACGCTCCCTAAATGCCTGTATAAACCACAAGAGCTTCACAAAATTCATAACTAAAACTAATGAGATCAGTAATTAAACTGAAGACACTCAATGTTCAAATTTGATATTTGGCAAAAATAATAATTTTACAAGCATTACAGAAGGGAGCACAGAACAGAAACCCTAAGACACTTTTTCTACCTTTCCTTCACCTAAGACCCCATGGGAAATACCCTACCCAAGTCAGGAGCTTTATCCAAGCTCATGAAAAAACCCTTTAGCATCCTTAGCCATAAATCAGGATCAGCGTTTTAACAACGCCTTGTCTCTTTTCCCTGGTTCCTCCAGCTGTTACAACAAGAGTCAGCAGTAGCCCAGTAATGTGCTTTGAGATCTACTTGTGAAACACGCTGTGCACAAGCTGGGACCCTCCAGAGCCAGCCCAAGGAACAGCAGAGCGAGAAGAATCAGTTTTCTGAGCACACCTGCTGCCTTTTTCCCAGCAAAGTCTTAGATTTAGATACATGCCACAAATGCACAAAGGCAAATTCTCAAGTGTCATATAGTACAGTTACTATTTCATTCTCATCATCAATAGCTTCATAAACTAGGAAACTACAGCAACTACAAATACTGACCTCCTGGACAACAACAGTTGCACTCCATTGAAACAATGAGATATTTCATCATACAACAGATAACTACCATTGTGCTGCTAATGATAAAACATAAATCTCTTGTTTTATTTTCAGATCAGCATGAAACAAATCCAGAGCACATTATACCGGCACAGGACTTCAGTTAAAACAGAGAGCTCATATTTGCAGATAGAAATACTATTAAAGAAGATTCACTCTAAATGCAAAGGGTTGATGGAGTGAAGAAAGGGAATTTTAGAAAAAAAAATTCCTAATGACTAAATAGCTTTTGTGGGATTTTTTTTTTTCTTTTTCTTCAGCTAGGGATCTAAATGAAACAGTGGCAGAATTCCAGAAACTTATAAAATGTCTAATGGGGCCAGCACTGCCATCAAGAATTTACTACCTGCCATTAGCTTTAAAGGGGGTGTAAGATAGGTCAAATTTTGCAGATCACCATGGGTGTTATCTGGGATAACCTTCTCCGTAAGAAGCCCATGTTGCAGCCAATTGCAGCAAATTTCATGAATTGCCAAGATCCACCTAAAGTGAAGTTCAGCTCCTGTCAGAATTGGGATGAAAGAGCCTGCATATAAACCCCCAGCAGAGATGAGCGACAGCAGCTTCACAAAGCTTTCTGCAAACTCCACACAAACAAAAACTATATCAGCCAAGACAGAAGGAATAATTTACAGAAATCTCCAAACATAAGGTGCCACTTCTGCTGAAAACCAAAGAGCAGAAAGGGAGCTCCTCATGTACATGGACTGCAATTCTGAAAATCAGAAAGCAGGCCTTAAATCTAGTTTGGTGGGTGTGCTTCCTCTGAAATTTAGACATAAAGACAGGTGTTTAGACAACCCCGTTCCCCCAGCACAGCCGTCTGCTTTTCACCAGCTGACATCGCTGCCGAGAAAATTACAGAGCGCTGCGGGTCAAAACCCTGTATTATCCAATTGTGTGGCAGAACCTCTCATTGCTTCTAACAGATACACGACCCGGCCTTAAAATATGTACGTATACAGCAATACGTATTAAATTCTTCATCTGCAGACCGGACCGCAACAGGACACGTTAAAAGAATAACAGCTTAGATAGGACGGTGGATAAATAGGGGGATAGGATGCGTTAAAACCGGCTTGGATGGAGATCACGGGGTGTCGATGCTCACGTTTGAGGGTGCAAAGCACCCAGGGCTGTTTCGCACGCGCGCTCAGCCGGGAACCACGGCCCGGCATCAATCACTGCCCCGCTTGCTGCCCTTTCTCCCTCATCCCTTTTTATCTGGGTGGTGTTTAGATAGGACAATAGCCGCACCATGCCGCCTGCTAGCACATTAGCCGGCACAATCTTAATTACAGACTTCAGGCATCATCATGATTAGAGTAATAAGCTGTAATTACTCTAAGGTGACAGGACTGCACAGACCTTATCTACATAGATAAGGAGATGTAGTAATATTTCATGTCGAGACGTATTTTTCAGCAGCTACCCATGGCGTCGATTCAGACTAAGCGGCAGACCCTGGGAACAACACATTCCGACTTTAATGGAGGTTTTTCTCCTCTCCTGCCAGCATACAAGCCCACACACTATTAAATAAATCCTACAAACATATTAGGCATGGTTTAAAACCATCTTATTCAGATATATCTTTCATCAGTAAAGTGCCTTAAGTGTATCAGGAAGGTGACTTAAATGTATAAATATGTAATTACACGCAATTCAATACCAAAGTGCATTAATATTTATGAGTGTACTGTATAATCTAAAAAAAAAATTTCCATTTGTTTTATTTCTATTGGGCACATTAATCAAGCTGATCCCAGCGTACGTGCCGCAGCGAAGAGCCGCCCGTGCTGAAAAGGCTCCCGCCGAAGCCTGATGGGCTGGCACCGCAATCACAGCAGCTCCAATTAATATTAGCAATTGCAATCCAAGCCCTGCTTTTGGTGAGGGGAGGAGAAGCCGCCTCCGTGGGTACATCAGATAATTTCTCGAGGTAGGAGGCTTGAAGGACACGCTGCATTCTCACCAAGCCTTGAGCTTTCGGGGAGCTACACCTGATTTATTTCAGGAGCGTGCATCTTCTTGCTATGCAAATGCCAGCTCGTTAATGATAAATGAGCTCCCCAGTGGGAGCTGAGCAGTGCTTCCCATGGCTTTGCGGGGTACACCCTGCACCCCAGGAATCTCCCCCCAGAGCAGGGCCATGGCTGCTGCCCTCCTTTCCTCCCCTCCGACGACAAGTTAAAAACTACACGTGGACAACGGGAACTCTGTGCCACCCCTCGTGACAGGAGTTTTCAATGGGAACACCTGATGAAAAGCGAAGCTGGAAGTGCGCTGTGCAACAAACGCACCGCAGCCACGGATCTGGATGGAAATTTCAGGCGCCGCTCAGGGATTTCAGGGCTTGATCCTTCCAAATCACCCTTGTGGATTATTGTGATTCCAGCATTGCGAGAACTTACTTTCTGAATTCGCACTGAGCGTGACCGCAGTAAAACGCAACTTTAAAAAAACCATATTATTAAAAATAAAAGTAGATTACACTGCAGGGCTAGTAAAACCAAATAATAACTGCAGTCTACACCTACATTCCAATTATTTGCTCCTCAGATTCTTGCTAAAGTCCACAACAGGTCTATATCAGAGCCCAACAATTTATCCTTCACTCCAACAACAAAATTAAGTATAAAGAAAGAAGACACTTTTAAAACCCCAAGATTTTTAAAGAGTCATGGAATACACTGTAATGTTCGACTTATAAATAGTTAGAAAAGCAAGTTGGGATCTACACCAGTTTGCCTCTGTCCACTATTCAGACACCGAAGCATCCTTGTCAAACAGAACTGTAAGAAAGGCACCAACAGAAACACTGACAAAACCAGCACCTCCGTATTCGCTGAGATAATTCGTTACAGAGGTTTCCCCTGCCAGACATTAAGGTGCCCAGAGGGTACAGCTGGGGAAATCCTGCAGCTTCGTTAGCGTCACGCAGCGGGTCTCGTTAGCCGAGACACAGCAGAGCAAAACACACAAACCAAACCAAACCCCCTCAGAATCCCGAAACTCCGCTGGTCTGAGAGCCCCAAATTTGCCATCTTGACAAGTCTCCATGAACTCATACTGGGGCTGTTTCTGGTACGTTTGGGAAGAACTTTTTTAGCTGATGGATGAAAATGCCCTAAGACTTCAATATTTCTCTCTTACGTTTCATAATTCGTTATTTTAGTTCCGGCAGTAACAAGATGTAAAGGTCTGAAAACAATGCACTGACTAGTCCCTGCAATCTTTCAAAACCACAGAGCAAACGGATGTTTCTAAGTCATTCATTTCCCTCCTTATAAGACAGTTAAACGCACTGTTTATTGTTCTGGATGCACAATTAGTCCCTCAAAAGCATTTATCTAGGTGGGGAAAAAAAATGCAAACACTTAAAACAACACCATGGAGAAAGGAAGACAGGTGTGGGGTGCAAAATAAAAAAGGATTCTCAAAGCGTAGAAATTACGGTATTTTAGCACACAAGGGACTGCTGGAGAGAGCCATGATGTCAGCTCTAGTGGGTGCAGTTGCCCACCCACTAATCCCAGCAACTTCTTCAAGTCTCAAGACCAGTGCAGAAAGGTTTAATCATCTTTTGTTTTATTTGTTTTAATAAAATCACGATCCATTCCCTCCTGCATCTCTCTGGAAACTGAAACCAAAATGGTTCAGTGTTGTGCAAAAAAGGTTGTGCAACAGACTGGAGATGAAACGCTGCACCGGGCTGCAGGACGCTACGTGGTGATTGCAGATGAAGGCAAAACAATGGAAAAGCAAGTTGTTGTCTGCCTCAGATAGGTTTTCTAAAAGCTCTCCTGTAGCAAAGAGATTGCTTTGATTTTTCATCCCAAAATCATTTGTTAACCATATCATTGATAAACACAAGGTTCCTTTTCAGGTGCTGCTGATTTAAATTACACACAAAAGAACTACATTAAGCAACATTATTGAGGTTACGAAGTAAAGGACCTGCAAGTTATGAAAGGCCAGGATTAAGGCTGCAACCACCATGTTAATTCAGCCCTCTTGTGCATATGCATCGTGATACAATCTTTAATTACATGATCGCATGCTCTTATTTCCCATCCAGAATGGAAGGTATTCAGCTAATGAGCAGCCACTCAGGATTTTGTTTCCTCCTCTTTGTCCAATATGTGGGCCCTAAAACTTGTTTACTTGCACTCCATTCACACCCTGCTCCAAATGCACAATTATTAATTTCCTCAAGGGCTTTTCTATACAGCTTCTCACTACAGTATCAGATATTCAACAAATATCAATGACCTTTTTACAGCTGTTTAGCCAGATTAATGTACTTCACTACTCCCACTTCATAGGTGGCAACAACAGTCCTGACATGTTCAGGTCAAAAGCGTCCAGCACCCATCAGGAAGTACCTAAGATTTGATTTTCCTGACAACTTAGCTCTACAGAACATTTAATGCCTGCACCCATTTCAGCAGCTGCTGCAAATCAGCTTTTAGCAAGCACCACATGTTAAGGACACAGATGAAAACTGTTTCTAAAATATGCAATATGATGACCTCCTCCAATACCACATACTAAACATGAGATGGAGACAGAGGTAAAACTGGATTCTAATTACATTCAACCCATATCAGCACGAGGAAACCCTCCTGCAATCCTCTCCCACTGTGCACATTCCAGCTTCAGAAAGAGACAAAAGCCTCCAATTCCAAAGTCAAACTTTTACTCACACAAGGCTTCAGGATCTTCAAGAAATAAAGCAGGCCATTATACCATTGACAGTGGCATCACAATTCATAAAAAGGGGGGGACAAATAAAAAAAAATTTGAAATAATAATAATAATTTTTAAAAAAACACCACAAAAGCAAAAACTACAAACAGAAGAACTTAAATACATAGCTGCCTGCTACATACACACATCAGGCAAATGGAAACAAGAGATCCTGTACACATGACTCCTCAACTCACTGGCTTAAAGTTATACACTTAAAATGGCTTTCTATGTGGCATTATTTAAACAATATATGGCTGTTAACTCTTTTCTTAGATTTCACACTGTTTATTGTTGTAGTGGGATGGCGGTCACTCTTCAGCACAAGTCAACTGTGACTGACTTCTACTAACACACTAGACCTAAGGAAGTAATCTAAAAGTAGTATTTTACTTGGCAAAATAAATGTCCTTTCCTGCTCATAAGTTCAACCACCAGGCCATGCCTTTCCTCAGCACACTGGGTTTGTGGACACAGACACTATTTCTCAACAATTTATGACACTTGACACTTCAAATGAGATCTGCGCTATTCATTTGTGACTATTCACAGACTACATGATATTGTTTCTGTGCCTTACCTGAATAACTTGCTCACATTTAATTACATGCACGGCTGTCTAAGCCTCACTGCATTCAATGGGATTTTAGCAAAATCCTTAAACTTGTTCTATTTGTTTTCAAGCTGCTGAATATGAGCATACACTCAAATTTTTACCTTGACAGAAGAAGCATGCTTAAAAAGATATTTTAGTCAAGTATTCGAGTACAAAGGTTTAAAACTTGCTCCTACACACCAACTAAACCAGCAGAATGTAATTACTCAAGATTTCAAAGACACCCAGTTCTACAAATCAGCTGTAGCAACTTAGCTGAAAGGGAAAATGGACAGTCTTCTACAACACTTTTCATAGTATTCACTAATGTGACACAAACGTTTAGCTGAAAACTCAGATTACAACGGCAGCTGTTGAGCTGAAGAAGCCCTATGAAATCAAAGCTGGCAAAAACTGATCTCATACCTGAAGATGAATACAAAAGCAATTGATTGTCATTCTTTTGTTTCATCTTTTTCATACGTGACATGTTATTTTCAGCCTTATTCTCTCCAAACACACACACACACACACACACTTTACCATACCTCACTACACTTGTGGAGAACGGTCATTGAACGGCTGGAGTTCGGAAAAAGCCAATTCCTGGAGCTAGTGCCGAGAAAGTGCTGAGCAAAGCCAGCTTAAATCGGAGCCACTGAACCGTCTGTGTGGAGGCTGCAGGGCTTTGTAGAAGGCAAAGCACACACAGCTGATTCTGCTCAGACTGATTGAGCCAGAAACCATGTGCTCCTGCCAACACAAAGGCTCCCACCCCACCAGCTCTGCCGGCCTAGAAGTTGCATCATGAATTTCAGAGTTTTTTTTCTAGGTCTTACACAAGTTGCTTGCAAAGCCCAAGGTCACCTCTTTCTTGCAGATTTGACTAAATCATCTGAGTCCATCTGATGCCTGTGACTTGGCCTTTTTTGAGCACACGCTGTCTCAAACACCAGCAAGAACAGGCCCCTCCCAGCAGGGAATCCATGTCCTCTGCTGCTGTCATCTCAGCCGCGTTCTCTTCAAGTCCTCCACGTACAGCCTCAAAACTTGTCAGACCATCTTCAATCAGTCCTTCAGACACCTATTAATACAACCTTTTTTACTCAGTGAAGCACCCAGGGCAGATCCCCAGCAACGAGGCCTCTGCCTCAGCTTTTGGCCCATGGCCGCTCTGTGAGCACAAGCTCCAGCAGAATTCAGGCCATGACTCGAGTGCTTCAAACACAAGAGACACATTACTGGTACCAGTGGTACCACAGCACTTCAAACCACACATACTCTACATGACTTGCCTCCCTTAGACAGCTCACACAGTATTATAGCCAAGGGAAACCAATTCCCACTGGCCCTGGGTTTGTTACACAGTGCAGGGCCTTAACTAAATGTGCTTGACATATCCCGCGAGCAGCACGGCCACGTTCTCACAGAGTGTTTGTTTTCTTTGTTTGAGGAAGGAAAAGAAAGAGAAAAGGAGTGTGCAGAGAACAAGAGTCCATAGGGATACTTGCTTTAAATCTTCCTGCCAACAAAGAGGCCTCTGCTGCCTTGCACCACTCAGTTACCATCACAGACAGGCAGAGAGAGAGGAGCATTAAGCCAGTTCCTAAAACAAAGGTGAATCTGTTCCCCACGCAACAGCAGACTAGTTGCACATTTGCAGGAATGATCCTGTGTTTGTATCCAGCTCTGTTACTCCGTACAGCCAAGCCAAGCCTTGATCTGATGCAAAAATGCATTCGACTGCAGGCGTGGGCTGGGCCTGGCTGTGTTTCACATCAATGCTTGCACCTCGGTTCATGGGTCAAAAACTTCTCCTTGGAAAAGCGTGATTTTCATGGTGGAGAGAATCCAACTGAACAGTTATCAAGTACCACACTGAGCAATATGAGAAACAAATAATTCCAGTTTGTCTAAATAATTGAGCAACTCTTCAGTTCTACACTGAAACATCTGGATTTCTTTTTCTTTCACATAGTGTTTGGTTGGTTGTTTTCTTTTTTTAATTTGCAGTTTCTGTTTAGATTTGGAATTGAAAGAATTTTTAAAACTTCAAGCTTTTTCCCAAAAATAAAACCTTTGTATCTGTAGTTATACAAGATCTGCATTTACTGACCAAAATACACATGCCATCTTAGGACCAAATTACATTGCTTTCTTAGCCATTACTTAAAAAAAAAAAACAAACCAAAACACAAAGTAAAAAATATGGCCCTTTTTAACCTTGTTTATTCCGTGTCCAAAAGCATCAGTCCTTTATTTTTGCTCAATGTCCTGCCAACATTTCCAGGAGACTTCTGCATTGAAATCCTCTTTCCCCTCAGCACAACGCTGACTGTGGGCTCCTCCGCTCCCTGGATACATACGGTGTTTGCTGAATAATTCAAATGGCACTTTCGTTGGCAGGCCACGGACTGAGGCCAAGGAGTTAGCGGGCCAATAAATCTTGCATTTAAAGGGTATTCCCCCTTATGGGTAGGGGTAGAATAAATGGATGTGGGTTTAGCCGGCTCTTATCCCTGCTGCTCCTGCACCAGGGCTAAACAGATGACTTCAGCCTCCGGGCTCTCAAACTGGCACCACTCATTAGCACAGCACTCAGCATTCATAAAAAATGTATTCTGGTTTGTAAATCAAATCAGGAGCACCTTTCTATTCCTTGTCTTGCGGAAAGATGGTTCAGCACCAGGAGGGTCCCGTGTATTCTAAAGGTCTCGCTAAAAGAGCGTGGCTGCAGAAAGGAGCGGGGTCAGGACACCTTGGGAGAGGCTCGCTTTGCTGCAAGGCTAGGCCAGAAAATCTGCTCTCCAAGAGCCAAGACAAAGAACCGCCCTTGAGACAACACGGGTCAAAACAACTAGGGTACTGTGCTATATAGGGAGAGACATGGGGAGATCAAAACGTCCATGTTATTTACTTCTGTATCACAAATGAAGCTTTACAGGCACGCAGGGAAACCAGAGGCTTCCCTCTGCACATGCAAACAAGCGGGACAAACGTAGCTCTTTGGGCAGACAACACAGAAATACGCAGGGAAAGGACAGAATTCAAATAACTACTCCTGAATTGTGCCAGATGGTAAACGCTCCAACCTGCGGATTACTTAACCAAACCAAAACCTCGACATAGTAACAGGCTATAATTACTGAGCTTTTAAAAATAAAAATCTATTTTAAAACAAGTCTTTTCCATCTTGTGGGTCAAGAAGTCAAACTACTTAAAACGCTACCTTTTCTGTCTTCTAGGCTCTTACTGTCTCATGTTCCTCTTGATTTTCTTTCTTCTTCTCTGGGAACCACTTAACTCTACTGCTGTTCTTGGCATGTGGCATACAATCTCACACAAAAGCCTGATGAAGGCAGATTTTAAAATGAAAAGACAGTGATTAGAAAATAAGGAGAGAGGGGGGAAAAAAAAAAAGCTCAATGCAACCAGAGGACTGCATTTCTTAGGGTGAGTTTAGTAATATTCTTCATTAGGAAAAGGATCAGAATGTTTGTGCAATTAGAGAAAAAAAGAAAAAGAAGGAAAAATTGTTCAACTTCCCATCTGCAAAAGAAACCTCCTCCTAGCACGCAGGCTGAATAAAAAACAGAAAAAGAACAAAAGTTTAAGAAATGGAGCGATATGTAACCTTTCAATTTGCTGGCTTATTCTTCCCCTAGGAAACAGATACAGCGAAGATAAATTCGATGATCAAAAAACCAGAGGGATTACATTCTCGTACAGTGCTGATCATTGGCAAATCCCCCTCTCTGCAGTTCAGAAGCACAGCTTAGCATAACAGACCGGATTTATCATTGCCTCGTCCTTCGCCCCGCTTACAAAGCGATGGATGTAAGTTGCTTCTATCTCAAGAGTCCTCATCCACATACACAGATGAAATAAATGTAAGAACTGGTTTGTTGTTACTTTACAAAGATATAAGCCGCCGTACCAAAAGCACAGAATGAGCCCCACTGGATAACTGCCACATGTTTTCCATCTTTATTTCTCCGCTTCCACGAGTGTTACCGCATCCTTGCATTTGTTTCAGCTTTAGGCCAGCGGATGCTCTCAAGTCTCAGCGGGATCACCCAGAAAACCAACAGGTATATTGAGCAGTTCCTAGGAGGGGAAACACAGTTCTTCTGTCTTGTGTTCAGAATATGGAATCTCCAGTTAAACGGGCACAGAAGACAGCAAGAATAGTAAAAAAGGGAAAATCAGAGATGACTGCTTTCTTCAGTTTAATTACAGGGCACAGACCCTGTAAA
The DNA here is from genome assembly GCA_013399365.1 of Pampusana beccarii. Classification (NCBI taxonomy): domain Eukaryota; kingdom Metazoa; phylum Chordata; class Aves; order Columbiformes; family Columbidae; genus Pampusana; species Pampusana beccarii. The sequence goes on from VWYH01000026.1 coordinate 482,635, forward strand.
GCTACCCCATGTACCATGGAAAATTTCCTTTATGGTTGTGCTGTTGCTGAAATATGATGTCTTCTGCAGATATTCAACTTTTTAAAGCTACTTCGTGGATAGATCATTTGAAACTGAAGTGTCATCTAATATTCAGGGGCATTCAGCGGCTGGAAAAGCAATTTCTGTAATATTTCTTGTTTATATCCACCTAGAAGCTACAAATTTAACTTGGTGGGGATACACAGTCAGGGGATCCGGTTCCAAAACAAAACATTTCAAGTCAAGAGCTTTGCTAATGCCTCCAGCAAACTTGCGAGGAGTTACCCAAACTGTGAATCATACCACTTGAGCAATACTTAGATTCAAAGCACACTTTATCGTACACCCAGCTGTCTCGACTGAACTCGAACTATTTCTTCTACAGAAAGCAGGCGAACTGCTCTCTCTGTAAAAACTTGCCTCGAGCAGAAAGCAGATAAAGCTCTGCAATGCATCTCTCGAGAGCTACGGAATATGTTGAAGAGAATTAGAACTGTAAGCAGGAATCAGTCTGCACTTGGAAGGAAACCTTTCCTATTAAAGATTTGTTTTCTAAGCTGCTTGTTGGTGCCAGTATCCAAATCTCTCCTGTCTGATCTTATCACAACTTGTACCCTGCCAGGCACAGGATTAGAGCTGGCTGGGCTGAGATGGTAAGTTATTAATGTGGGTATTTGGAGACATATGCTGAAACTCCTGATCTTCCACTGACTCTCTCTGTGACCTGCAGCAGTAAGTTAAGCCCCAATCCACAAAGAAGGTATTCAGGGACCTAAAACTATTTAATTCCCATTGACTGCTTTTCCAAAGGAAATAAATGGCCCTGTGATTTTGGGCCTTTAGCCCTTCTATGCAGCCGTGCTCATCTGTAAAATGGAAGTAAAACCATATCCTGTTTCATCTGTGCATCCTAATGCTAAATACTTAAAGACATAAATGGATCGGGCACCACAGGAGCCCAGGGGGCTGCGTCATGCTTGGAAGAAGGAAACAAGATGCTGCAAAGGTGATATGGGTTCATGGAGCGGTTGGCACATCTCCCCGGTCAGACCTAGATCAAGGAAGCCATCTTCTGGACAACAAATAGAACAGTGTCCAGCTGCTACACGCCACAAACCATCTCAGTGCTTGCGCTATTCCTTCATTTACTTTGGAAACAGCAGCAAAGTCAGGCTCTCATCCTCCAAGCCTCTGTGGCCCTTCAACTTCATGAGGCCAAACCACCCCCCCGGTGTGTTCCCCCCTTCCTGCCCCTCTCCCTCCTCATCTCCATCCCTTCCAAGTCGCTGCCAAGCAGATAAATCCTGCATCTCCCCCTGCTCCCCCCAAATGATTTGTAGAACAGGTAAGCCATGTCTTTAGTCTCTTCTCCATCATCCGTACTGAAGAAGTGAGCATCTACATCACATTTCCCCTGTCCTTCGTTCAGGACAGTCCCACTGCTATCGCTCAGCTGCACGTATATGTATTTGTTTCTTGTTTTCTCATGTTTTTCCCTCCCATGTCTATAGGCTCCCTGCATGTCTTACTCCCCTTCCTAACCCAGAGGAATCGCAGCATCTCCCCTTCCCGGCTCTTCATCCTGATTCCAGACAGCTCTCCATCTGTGTCCCCTGCAGAAGGACCAGTCTCCTCCCAGCTCGGCCACCACCAGCTCCCCATCCTCCCTGCATCACGAGGAACACGCTCCTGCTATTGCTACCCTGCCAACAACTCCACACAAGTTGCAGCCTTTGAAATCAATTAAGACCCCTCATTCTCCTGCAGGTTGAGAACTGACGCCTGCATGGGAATGAAGAGTTGGGGGGAAAGAGAAGAAGAGCCTGCAGGAGTTTCCTTTCTAAGCCCCCCACAGCCCTTGAACATCTATCAAATGACAAAGCATCAAACACACAAATTGCACAGGAGTCGGTGTCTTGTGGGCCTGTGCCAGTCCCATCTTCCCTCGTGCTTCCTGAGGGTCAGAACTGCTGTGTTTGGAGGGACTATTCGCCCGCCCAACATCACTCACATGCACAGATGTTCCCGAGGCCACCACCACGCTCTCTCTCACAAGGGATCCAGGTGCTTTGTTTCAGTGCAGTTCAGCTGGTATTAAGTCCCTCTGCAAGCAATGCTCCTCCATACCCTGACGGATTCGGGCCAAATTGCCAAATGCACTTTGCTATTTGGAGCACATGAGACAGCCCCTGTGAGGTGGAAACAGGCCTTCAAAGGAGGAATTTGAGATGGTCATCCCTTTTCTTTTTTCCCTCCCAATTCTATAACCTGCCCCCCGTTCTCTATCCTATTTTACAAGTCATGTAACGAGGTCACTCCTTATAAACGAAGTTCAGGACAGAAAATCCAAACCAACACTAGGAAAAAAAAAACCACCCAAAGTTGTAGTTTTATTATGAGGCAAAAATGACCTAAAAAACCTGGACTAAACAAATGCCTGGAGCGAAAATGATGGAATGAATTAAAGGATATAATTATGGCTGGGAAAAGAAGGAAGGAGGTCGCTCAATAAGATGAAAGATGGATTTGAGAAACAAGAAATGAAAGGAGGTGTCAGCTTGAATCAGCCAGGCTGAAAACCGCTACTGATTTTGACTGACATATTGAGACTTTCCGATTGCAAACTCTTTCTCTAATAAGCCACAAACTCAACCTCTACTCTTTTACTTTGATCATAGTGCAGATGTTTTATAATGGACAGATTTAATGATGTTCGGGTGCTTATTGGTTTTATCGCACACGATACTTGAATCGGTCTCCCCCTTTAGAAAGCTCGGGTTAATGGCAAAGTTTATTAAACTGCATGCAGTCATTCAGAAAAGATCAATAGAGACATGATTACAGAGCAACCGGAGGATTAAACATGAGATTTATCACAAAATTAAACTGAATTAAATGTTCTCTGATAGCACTTGAAATGCTGTCGATACTCTTAACTGATAATCTATGCTTTCTGTGTTTACTTAACAGGCAGCAGGGATGTCTGACTCAAGAAAATGACTATAATGTAAAAACATCAGCTGCAAAGATTTGCTGAGAGCATTAAACCTCACCTAGAAAACCATTATTCCTTCCTGTTAGGAGACGAAAAGCATTTTGCTTTTTTGCCCATTTCCTATGTAAGGGTCACATACCACACCGCTGCAGCCTCCTTCTCAGAATATTATAGGATGCACAGGACTCTAAAGGACACTACACAGGGTTTCAACAAAATATTTCATGGTTTTCTCCCATGGCACTCTTTACCTCATTCAGAATTTTTTTTTTCCTCCTTTCTTGTATTCTCAATGATCTCAACTGAAACTTATTCCACACCCTGAGAAATTCGCCAGCCTTCCTGCTTTCCCTCTGGCTTAGCTCAGATGTCCCCCTAATTTCATATCCCCAGACCTCTCCTTAATTAGGTTGTCATGGCACTGCGCAAACTTACATGGTGTTCTTTAAAAAAGAAAAAAAAATCAGTTCCAAGCATTAAAAAACAGGAGCACCAACAACATAGCACCACTGGCCTAAGAAAAGGAAAACCAAGTCCAAGGAAAGAAAACAAACAAAAAAAAAGGCAAAACCAGGCCAATTTCACAGTGAGAAACAAAATCTAAATTCAGATGCTGTTCTTCCGGGATGAGATCCATCCCTGCAACAGAGCCGGAATTTCCCAAAGCCCGCTGCGGCCTGAGATCTGTTATCAGAATCCCACACGGATTATTGCCATCTGCACTACGATCATGCGGTTGGCCTGGTTTTGAGGACCAAAACCTCAACTCCCAGCAGGAGATAAGGGGGAGGGAGGGGAGGAGCGGGAGCTTAGGAGTCCACAAAAGACCAGACGCAAAGTCATAATCAATCGCAACCTCAACTTTGATACATTTTGAACGTCTTTGTGTTTCTGTGGCTTTCCGAAATGGTCACAACACATCAAGTGAGCTCAAGGTCTTTTAAGAATTAGTGTTTGTGTTCAACAAGCAAGCAGGGCAAGGAACGTCAGCCTCCAGGATGCTTTTTTCCATCCTGTTTTTCAGATAAGGGCTGTATCCCACCATCCTCTCCACCAAAAGCTTAATAAACCTTGATAAAACACCTCAAAGGAAACGTGACCATCCAACAGCAAATAAACCACCCGAAACAACAACAACAAAAAACCACACCGAAAAATCCCTCGTCGACTATCATGAATTGAATTTTTACTGACTTAGAGGGGCTTAGCTGATTTCTAAACAGGCTCAGCTATCCCCAGTGTACTTTGCAAAATTCAATCCAGTAATCCAATCCCAGATGCATTATGTGAAATCTTATTTCTCCAAGCTCTAGAAAAGAACAAGCAAAAGGAAGTCTTTAGGAACACTAATTTGCCAATAAATACTGACTGAGCCAATTTTACTTCTGCGCTTTTTGAGTGGAAAATAAAAGGGGCAGAGGGGAAAAAAAAGCTGCTGAGTCTTACATACCCTCATTAAAACTTCACTTGTGGATAGAAAAGATACCACGGAACACGCACCCTGAAATTAGCTCAGCATGTGCTGCCCCAAACAGCAAATCCCCAGAAACTAGATTAGAGTCATTCCCAATAGGTTTCCACTGCAGAAATCACTACCAGTTCTGTCTGGGAAAGGAAAATCTCTGTAACATCTGATAAATGGACCCAAACAGCTAAATGAATAGCAGGGCGATAGCACAGCATGTTGTAGCAGCAACCAAGGCAGCTATAGTCAATACACGCAGTGGCTGTTAAATTTTACATCAATACCATCACGCAATTAAGTCACCCAAGGCCTGGGCAGAGCAGCAAAGCGCTCGGCGTTACGTGCGCTCTGAGACGGCGAGGGAAGCGAAGATCCTCCCGCATCAGGAGGAAGCCCGTGCTTACGGCTTCCTCGATGCGCTTTCTGGGATGCTCCGCCGATGACACAGATGGCATTAGCGATACGCGAGCGCTGACAATCGCGCGGCTCCGGCGCTAACGCAGAACGGCAGCTGGTCCGTCAGGAGGGCACGGCCCAGGTTCGCAGCTGCACGTGACATTGAACACCCACTGTGACAACACCCTTCTGGACTGACACCCCCCTGCAGGACCCCAGATTAGCGCCATTCGAGCAGGCCGCTGGCCTGGCTTACGGGCTCTGCTCTTGCAAGGAGACACATTGCCCTTAAAAACAGGGATTTCCGATTTCTTGACGCTTACGTAGAGGAAAAGGGAAGCAAAGCCCTCGTGGATGAAGTTGCATGTCTCGAGGTGCTACCTACAAGGCAGGCTTGAGACCAGGCAAACGCAGCATCAAACTTAAAAATGCGATTTACCAGGTCGTTGTTTCCCTGCAACTGCTGTTCTCTCATAAACAAAGTTCAGTTCTCGCTTAGGTGAACGAGCAGCATGTCGGTGCTGCTATCCAAGTGTGGCCGAGAGGCGGCTCGTGTCTGTGTGACGGGCCAAAGCAGCTTGAGCTTCTGCCCTGGGCAGAAGGAACCTGCCCCACACAGCACTGCACTGCGGCTGGGCAAGGTGCAGGAAAGCAAGTGGGCCCCAACGGGAGCCTCATCCCTGCCACGATGCTCCTCCCGTCCCGCCCCAGCGCTAAGAGACGCTGGATTTGCCTTTTCCCCACATCCCCCGGTCATTAGGCATGGAGACCCAGGGCAACAGGCAGATGACACCTCGGGACATGGAGCTGGAAGGGTTTCTGTGGCACCAAAACAATCACTTCCCTCCAAAAGCTGCTGCTGTGCGCTCTGTATTTTATTAATGTAATGGTCAGGATAATAAATTTGTCGGTAATGACAAAGAAATTCCCTAGAAACTGGAGTGCTCAAGTGTCATTGAAGCTACATCTATTTAGCCACTAGATGAATGCCTTTCACTGAGAACTGTCGTGTGATTAAACATCTGTCACTGTGTCACACAACGGCTGCTCCTACCCCAGTAGCACAGGTACCTTCACAGCTCTTTTTTATATGGATGTAAAGATGATCTTGATGTGGAAGGAGATCAGCAACTGAAAACCCAATTAATGAACTGATACATGAGTACTGGGTCATTCCTACAAGCCTTCTACTCCTGTTGACTTCTCCAAGTTGGAGTTTTTATAATCATATTTATAATCATTTAAGTTTTACGAGCAAAAGATAACAGATTTTTCTTTCTGACTTACTGGAGTTGAGTTGAATGGACTCAGACATTCATCATAGGGTGCAAGCTTTTTCAAGAGGGCTTTTTCTTTGATTTTGGGGGTATATATAAGTTTTTACAAGGACTGAGATGCTGAATCTATGTTAGTAGCTTGAATTCTTAAAAATTCAGGGTGACAGACCAGTCAGCCGTTCTGTTTCTGGTACTTTTAGCCTCCTGTTACACCCTGCCCAGCAGTCACCAAAACTGGAGGAGGTTTTCCAGGGAATTTGTTTCCTTACGCACACTCCAAGAGGTTAAGAACAGAGCGTGCACAGTTAGTACACAACTCTCTGCTCCCCTATTTTCATAGCTAAAAATTCATGGAAAGGCCCAGTGAAAACATGGCTGAATGACAGAGATTAGAGAGCTGGTTGTCCTAGCGTAGAAGAGGTCAAAGATAAAACCTGGTCCATTGGAGAGGGGAAAAAAATAATTAAAAAAAAAAAAAAANGAGTCTTTCAAAACAAGAAATTGAAACAAGGATCAATCAGCAGAAGTCTCTGCTTGTACAGAACAACGCAAGATAAGGAAGAAAAAGAAAGGAAGGAAATGGTCAGTGGGACACACATTCAACCTGGAGATGCACAAATCTGATTATTCTTATATAAACCAGCTGAGAATCTGCTCTAATTAAAGGAAATATTTCTGCACAGAAGAAAATGAAGCATGAGATGTTCAAGCTAAGGCCAAGCAAGTGTCAAAAGAGTATTAGCTGCTGAGGCTAACAAATATGGGGACTGCTAAATACAAGGTGGCAGGGGACAAATGGATCACCTAAGGGACAACGAGCAATAACTTCTTCCTAACTAAATGACCGCAATAAGTCCATACCCTGCTTACAGCTTGTTAGAAAAAGCCTAGAGCCGTTTAAGATAAGATTATCAGAAATTCTTTCACTGTGGATTCTAAATGTTTAGACCAATATGTTTGAAAGTCGGATCTGCTGAAAACCATCATAAAATGGGACAGTTTCCGAGCAAGGTGGAATAGCGGTGGGGGAGGACGTGTGGGAGGGGAAACCCTTCTCAGCATGAGCACACACAGCACCATTGGGGAGGCAACTTTATGTGCTCTTACTAGTAGATTAATGAATGTAATTACCTAACAGTGTGGCAATGAACGCTGCAAAACTGTAATTTATAGCACGCTGTAAAGTTCTAATGTGTTTTTATGTCCATAAGCTGCTTAACCATAATCTAATGCATTTGTACACGAACACCCTCCTAAGTGGTTCTCAGCTCGGTGCTGAGCACGAGTCCCCCTTGCCTGGGTGCTTCTGCTTTACGTCTTGATAAACCAACCTTTCACACTGGGCATCTGAGGAGAAGCAGTTGCTAATGATATGAACTATTTTAAGGCCGGTGGCAAGAACTTCTTTCCCTACTTGATGAAATAAGGTCCGGGCTGGGCGAAGCTGATTTAAAACCAGCAGGACTCTTGCAGGGCAGAAGCAGAGCAATGTAGGTGTCCCTGGTGAATGAAGGGATGAAACACAGACCCTTGGCTGAGTGGAGAGCCCGGACTCATCCCCACTTTTTGCTCCCGTATCTTGGGCTCCCAGGCACCTTCTTTCCTTGGCCAAGGTGAACACGTCCATCTCCTCTACAGGCAGGACAGCAAGCGATAACGCCAATCTACAGCATCATGCCACTTCAGAGAGCACTCGCAGCGAGCTCCCTCCAACAAAACACTTCACCTGCTCCCGCTTTTCAGCTCCTACGCTCTTCTGTTTGCTGCCGGTGAAACGCTATGGTCACTCGATACCGTCTCCGTTAGAGAGGAGAGATGTGGTCGAGGCTCCTGAAGTACACGCTTATTGTTGCCACTAACTCATTTAGGCAAACCATTTAACTTCTTTATGCCCTTGCTTAACCATCTGTAAAATGGGACTAATAATAAACCTCAGAGGGATTTCGTAAGGCTTAATTAAATGGTTTGTAAAGTGCTTTGAGATCCTCAGGAGAAATGTGCTGTGCAAGTGCAAATTATTATTATTGTTACAGTGCTTTCTACTTTCAACACAGTTAAATATTAATGATCCAGTCCTTCTAATGCCCAGTGATACAACTTTCCCGAATAGTAATTTTCTCAGCTAAAAAGACACAGGAACTAGTGGCAGGACATCAAAATTTTTCCTTTCTTGTTTGTTCATAAGTAGTCGAAACAGCAGATAAGAGTAAATATTGTAGTACGTATTAAACTAAGGATGTGGATCCCAAATGCATGTGTTCTATAGGCAGTCAGTTCAGAGCCGACACATAACGCCAATTACAATCACCAAATCACACAATGTTCATATTACACAATACCAGAAACCCATGCAGGAAACGTCAGTATCGTAGCTAATGTATAATGAATGCTTCTCCTACTTCAAAATGTACCAATGTGCGGAGATCACGGCATGAGTGACGTGATTGACATTCAAGTAAAAGCTCCGTCTTGTCAGAAAGAACATCAGCGTCCTGTTAGCAAGGCTGCTGCGGCCTGAGGGACCTGGGGGAAGCACATCTCGGATTTTAAATAACATATGTCTATTGTGATCCAGCAAAAACGAGCTGTAAACCGCCTGCAGGCAAAAACCCCACAAACAGCCACAATTCCTCTGCTTTAGTCAGCCTCTTCCAGGCCAACCTAAAAAGAAGAAAAATGAAAAAATCCCGGACTTATGACTCCAGGTCATAGGAGCTGAGTGACCGTGTCCTAGTTTGCCAGGTCAGAAATCGCAGTGAAGAGCTACGGCAAGTTCTTTCCCCAACAATGAACTCCTGCCTCTCTCCAACGCATTAGAATCTGCTAAAACACAACCCCAAATCGCCACTGACAAGTATTTTCTTAATATTTATGAGGATTTGGTTAAAATATATAATCGTACACTAGAAGCCCAAACAAATATTAACAAAATAAAACAAACAGCAAAAAATGCCAGGCTTGAAGGTATTAAGGTTACCCATGCAAACAATCTCACGGTGACCTGTGTAAATGTTCGGTGCTTTCAAACCCAGCAGCGCGAGATCCATTAGAAGATGTTCGCTGGCTCTAAAGCAGGACAGGAACCCGTTCCTATGGGTAACCTGGGAAAACACCAGCCTGAAAACACAAACGGGCAGCTCCACACCCTCTGATCACTTCCCAGCAAATGAAAAGAACTGGGTATTGCTGTGGGGTGACAGGAGTTGCTGTCACAGGGAACGATGCCGCTCCAGACCTAAGACCAGTCCCCCACTGTTTATAAACCTTCTCAAGCACAGCACATCTCAGGTCATCTTTATGCCACAGATTCGAAAAAGAAGATCCGTGACCACTTTATGTTAGCAATAATACTCAACCAGCAACTTCAACATAAGAATTTCTATATATTTCAATATTTAATTTATGTAGCCTTCTAGTGTTCTTAAATTAGGGAGACCATTTATTGCTCTGGTTGACATTTTTATGACAACTGACACTTGGCTTCATTTTAAAAATGAAATTTCAGCACCTGAAAAGCTAATTAGCACTTGTGCCCACACTAGAAATGCAGGTGCAAAAATACAGGCAAGAGCTCTGCACATGGCTTGCCGAGGTGGAAGCATGAATATCCTTTTCAGAACTTGCATACATGCGCTGTATCTTTGTCATTAAAATAAATACCCGAGGTTGTAATCTTTTCCTACTGTTCCACAATTAAAACCTGATCTGTGACCAAACACTACAATCACTGAATCATCCTTTTTTTTTTTCCCTAAAGATGGATTAAATAATCACTTTACTACACAGAGTGACTGCCTGTTATTATATTAATACACTCTGTCTTTCCTTCCGCTGGTTTTAAACTGTAAAGGACAGAGAAGCGCTCTGGCAGCCTTGAGCTCCATCCCTTTTGCCTTCACCAGCTGATTATTTTCGGAATGGCAACGTCGGCTCAGTCGGTACCTGCAGACTGCCCATAATGATGATATACCTGTGCGCCCGGACCAGGCCACCTGTTCACAGCCTCCCAGGAAGCTCTACACGCAGATAAAAACCTTCCAATATTGTCTCCACATAAATTCTAAGCCATCCATCAAGTTGTTTACATCACACTGAGATATATGCACCTTTATCATCAGAAGAGCTGTCTAAAGAAATGGGATGAACACGCAGACATCATCAATCTCCCCTTTTAAAAAGGCTTCCTAGATCGCATTATTTTTTTCCTTAACAGGCAACCCACCCACCAGCATCCCAGCAGCGGCCGTTAGGGGACACAGCGCGACACGGGAAGGGCGCAAGGTTTGGAAAACACGACCAGAACGCTCAGCATGCAGGTGATGGGTCTGCAGCCCTGGCGTTTCGCTTGGCCGAAAAGCTGCCGTTCCACAAGCGCTCCTGAGGCCTGGCAGCTTCTGCCAACATTTGGAAATACCTACAAATCTCCCGGCCTGGCCTGCAATTTTGTTTTCTACAAACACGGCCAGACCGTTGCAATCTCCCAGCATTTAACATTCTTCTGCTGTTTCACTGTGTCGCACCTTAAAATGCGCTTGGGTTCTGAAGGCAAATATCCCGCAGAATACCTGAGCGGCGCTTGTCCTCACCCCAGGTAGGTGTCACATCTCTTTTAAACCATAAAGCATTGGCCGATGTGCTATGGTTATACTTGGTTATCCTTAGGAGTTACTGACTAATGGCTCCATTGATTTGGCAGCTTTTCTCTTCTGTATCCCCTAAAGAAACAAAGCAGAACGTGGCAGAGGAACCGGTGACAAGATAACGGGCAGTGCCACAGAAAGCTGTCCAAAAACAGGGGGCAGGGCAAGAAAGTTTATGTGTGCAGAGACCCCCAACGCAAAAAGAATCTATGGTTAAGGTGGGAAAAAAGAATTCTCCCATCAGTGAGCTAGGGTACTTAGGCAAACATGGGCCTACCATGTATTTGCTTTGAAAAGTGCTTTCCTGGTTGTCTGTTACAATAAATAAGGAAAAACAGAGTTTGCTGTTGTAAACTTATTTTCTTGAGATATAAATTCTCTCACAGACTAATAATTTCTCTTTTTACTCACAGTATTTAAACAAAATAAACCACTCGAGAAAACGCAGCTCACGCAAAAATAACAGCAAATTTTAAATGAAGTCTGGACCTTAACAAGAACCACAGAGAGAACTAAACAAAAGCAGATTAGAACTGGTCTGGGAAGTGGCAAAATGCATTACTAGAGAGGCACAGGGAATTACAGAGACCACCAGAACTCAATCCGCTGGCTCCTTGTGATGTCCCTTTGCTGAGACCCATCCCGAGCTGTGACCATGGGAGCTGGATCTGCCTCGGTTTCCCAGCCAGGACCCTTCAACAAACAGCTGCAGACCCCAAACCTCACCCTCCGCCACAGCAGAAATGAGGTGGTTTGGCCACTATTTGGGAATAGGTGCAGTCACTGGTCTAGGAAGTCTGAAATATAATAAACGATTGTTGGGCTTACTAAAAAAAAACCATGCACAAGATAATTATTTTTCCCACATATTAAACTACAAGCATACATTTGCTGTTTCAGTAGGAACGTTTTTAGCCTTGACAAGCTGAAGAGACGAGAAAGAAAGGATTTCGGGGAAAAGTAATCACTTGTATGAGACCCCCTGATATCAGAGGTAGGACAGAGAAGCTTCTGGGCACATATGTCCTCTCTGGGGCTCGGGTGGCTGAAAACTGCCTGGTTTTCCCACATGCAACAAAACAAGGCGTACGGACCAGTAAAGTGTGATGGGAAGAGGCCTCTGAACCCTGGTAGAATAGTGAAAGACATTCCCTCCACTTCCATTTTCTTCTCTTGTCAAAACCAAGCTGTCTCCCCAGCAGCAGAGAGAATAAACCCCCTAATATGTAACACTAACATTCAAAGCATCTTTGTTACTTTCCCAAGTCTTTTACTGGAGCCTTGATAAGCAGAATGATAAAGACCAAACAACAAAACGTCAATGAAAGGCATCTCAATGAAGAGGATAAGGCTTTATGTACTGAACACCTTTCTCTTTCTTTATCTGGCGCTCCGTTCGGCAGCTGCAGGTTGTTCCCATTTACCTCTGTGCATCTGCAACACGGGACATGGAGAAAAGTAACAATTTCTATCAGTGGTAAACTAGAAGATCATCAATTGTCACGCTCTACAGTCTGTATGGAAACCAGCGGGAAGAGCTACTGCAGGAATGGACATTCCAGCCTGGGGAAAACAAGTTTTAATCAGATGGAACAAAGTACTCGCCTCTGATAACCACATTTGTGGAAACACAAGCCCGAACTTTTGCATTTGTAGTAAAATATGAAAAATTCAGTTTCTCTATACACCATCCAGGTCAGTTTATCAAACTCTGATAACAGCCACATATTTTATAAAGTCCCTCTGTGTCACAGCTCTGTGTTGTCATCCCAAGTTATAAATTGCCTCTCTTTAATCTACGGAGCTATGATATTTTTGTAGCGTTGACATTTTCCTTTCAAGCATATCAGTTCTTCCTTCATTTCAAGTAACAGTCGCTCATTTTATCTGCCCTTTAAGTGTTTTAAAAGATTCAAACTGGATTTAAAAAAAAAAAAATGAAAAAAGAAAACAAAACCAAATCCCACAGCCTTTTCTGGATTTATGTGTTTTTCTGATGTGCTTTCTACGCTGTAACCAATCAGATAAGCTCCTTAATTCCCTCCAGTGAGGGATTATTGAGTTTTTATTTACATTTCTCCTTGTTTAGCCTCCCAAGCACCAATACACTGGTACCAACGTCTCCGCCTCAACTCCCGTTAAGGCAAGGAAAAGCCCACAAATGTGATCAGCCTTGGAGAACTTCCAGGCTGAGAGGGCTCCTAAACCTCCTCTGCTCTGAAAACACGTGGCCCGGGTTGGCGGGTACAGATCTCCGCTCCCCAGCGGGTCCTGACAGTCTGAAAACCGCTCACTTGCCCACATCCGATAGGCAGGAGAGGCCTGAGGAGAAACAGCACTGAGCAGTGATGGCCCACGACAAGTTAAAGGCCGATGAGGCCTGTAACCCTCATGTTTTGAGACAGCCCCAAGCTTTGTACACAGCATCCCGAGCCACACTCACTGAACTTGTTTCCCCTCCCAGGGCACTTTTACACTAATGATCGGCGTTAAATTAACACGCTTTGGGTTCCTTTACACGGAAGGCTCCAAACTCTGTATTTAAAGCCAATCTTAATGTATTTATCTATTTTAATCGGTGCAGAATTGTTCTCAAAAACGCTGCCTCCCAACAAGCTCACTGTGAAAAGTTCCAAGATATTGGGAGTGTTAATAGAATGATGATTTCCCTTCCAAATAAGGGCCAGTCCTTTTGCCACAAATTTAGCTCTGCAGGAAGGTGGAGAGTCAATTGCTGAAGCAGCTCCTGGCATCAAATAAACCCTGATTATACCCAGGAACAGCCCAAATGGCCATCAAGCAATCTGCACTGATCCCCAACCAGAACATGCTGAGATTTTCCCTACCTGAAGGGCACATTCCATCAATATAAAGTCTAATTAATTCAACTGGTAATGCTGATTTATCTTCTGGGGTTTTACGCTTGGTACAAGTTACCTATGGCTGAGTTGGGATTTTTCCCCAAGGTCAGACAAGAAAACAGAGCAATGTGTAAGGAGCAGAACTGGCCAGGAGTTGGAAACTATTAGTTTCCCCTGCACAGAAGAAACAGAAAATGCCTATATACCGTAACTACCTGCAATTAAAGGTCGTCACAAATCTCCTGTTGTGCACTCCAGGTGGAAACCGCATGAATTCAAGCCTAAATATAGAACATGCCCTCCAAAAGCAAGACACTCAGTGCACGCACGCATCGACAGTAAAAGCTGCGTGTCAGTCCTGTCACTTAATCTGTGCTGCCACAAAAATCTGTGCTGCTCGGCCTCCTTCGAGCTGAGCCCAGATTATTAATAACAGCTTGCCTGCACCCTGCACAGGCCTATTCTCCTCCTGCCCCCTCTAATCTTTCATGTTCTTTATCGAGCTGTGTTCTATGTATGGTAATATTCTGTCACACTGATCATCACGGCATCACTGAGGTCAGCTCGCCACTGACAGGTTCCCCAAAGAAAGTAAGGAAACCATTCTACCAGATTTTTTACCTGTCACCTGTGCAGTTCTATAAAGAATGGGATAATGCTGCAGAGCTTCATCCTTGGGATTCATCACCACGAGACAAGACTCCTGACTCAGCTGCTGCCTGTTATGACCTAGAGCCGACTGAGACAAATATAACATTTTCTGGAACCTAACGCCTGCTAAATTCACTGCAGACAACTGACAATATAGACAGAAAACATCCCCTAATGCTAATGTCTGCTGCTATGACAAGCCACTCGATTCCTCTAAATACAGTATGCTTTTAAGTGGCTATTAACATCTGTGAGCAAAGATTACCAAGATATTGCACTGTAAGCAAAAAAAATCCATCTCCTTTCCCATATAAGGGATGGCGCTATACATTTCAAATAATTAGTTTACCATATAAGACAGCAAATCAACTATAAACAAAGTTGTTTAGATAACCCGGGCTGGACTGAGAGGAGAACCCTCTGTTCTGAATCCTTCCATCATATGCACGCGAGATCAAAGCAAGGCTTTCTGCGGCCTTGGGCAGAGAGAAACACGCTGCTCTCTGGCCTTGCCCTTATACAAACTGTGCATTTATAGCAAAAAAACCAAAAAAACTTCTGATTTTAACACGCCTCCTGAATTCAGTCACCCTGGTCCTTACTCAAGTGTGAGTGTTTGAGAACTGGATGGACAATATGTAATTTCAGCCCTTTGCCAAGAAAGGATTACACATAACTGTGTATGAAACAAGGGGACTACGACCATTCAGTGCAATTTGACATTGCGCCTGTTTCTATTTCTGGTATTTGTGTTCATCCTACGGAGATATTAAGGCAATCTCGTTCCAAAGCAGAACTGTGTGTTTAAGACCAGGGCAAGGGAAAAATAAAATCCGTTCCTCTCAGCACTGAAGATCTCAGTACATGGTAATAAGTAACGGCAATTTCTGAATGGCTTTCACTTGGACTGTAGCCCAATCATTGTCCTATCAGGACAGATTAACTCTGGCTTGAAGTCTTGGATCATCCAGAAAAAGAGGGCAGGAATGCAAACTATTTTTACCAAAAACATGCAAAACATCTCTGATTTGTTCAATTGCATAAGAATTGCCTTTTCTTGAAAATCCAAGACTAGAAGTCCCAATTAATGGATCCCAATACCCTGGATGACTGAACTAGACTCTACCTGAAGATCATTCCGATATTGCCAGCAGTTATCATTACCTAGGAAAGACTAGAGATGTACATATTTAGTATTTACAGCAGCCAACAAGTAGAGGAGAGACAGCACAAAGAGGGCAGAGGGAACGGCTGGATGCACACGTTAGTTTGTATTCAGGCACATCGGCTCTCTGTGCACAGCGGAGGGAACAGAGTTTTTCGGAGCAATGCGAATGACGAAAGGTGTCGGGTTGGTCTCCAGTGGCCACAAGGGCCGAGAAATTCAAAGGTGTGAACATGACCCTGTCATCAACAGCCATTAAGCAGACAAATGCAGCTAAAGGTTTACCATAACAGAGACACTAACCTACGCAGTCCCCTGGCAACAGCAGCTGAGCTCTTCTTAAATAACCTTTAGTTAAAGATTTAGAAAAACCTACTGGTACATTACATTTTGCAATGTTTTAAGTAGGGCTTTTGCCTCAAGTGACACTTCTTGCCTATCCCTTTAGTTGTGAATAGTCTTTACAAGCAAGGACAACTGCTTTGGAATGTTAGAGCTGGGATCAGTGACAGACAGTTTTTAGGGGACACAGGGAGAAGACAGGTGAGACCGGCTGGAACTGCTGCAGCTACACCACTCGCTATGGGCTGGACATTTGGATTTTCATGACAGTTCAAAAGAAAGCTAAATCCTGGTATAGTTCTCTGCTTTCCTTCATTCCTCAACACAACAAACTGAGTTGGGAATGCACGTGAACTCAATGTGTATCAGTGACAAAGCAAATGAGCTGCAGAGCCCCTCTCTTCCCTCTGCCTTCTGCTTCCATGCAGAAAATTAAAGATGGAGAGTTTCACAGCCTGCACTAAAACCACCAGCTCGGATGATAAGCTAAACACTTATTTTGGAAGATTAACATGGAATAGATGGCAAAGGAATGCAATTACATTTTGGTTTCAATAACATTAAGCACAAAGAGGATCTTTAGTTTAGGGAACCTGGCAGTATCAAAACTCAGTTGATAATAAAGATGATTAAGGAAAAAAAAAAAGTCACATGGAACGAATGTCACAGAAATACTCAGTGCTCTGCAAAGAAGAACTGAAAGCTGCTGGGATCACCTCAGGAGGCAGCAACAAGTGTCACCAACCCAGCAGTGCTGGTAAAGGCAGCCGGAGCAAGATGGGAAGGGTGGGCTCCAGGAACCAGGGAGCACAGAGGGATGTCAGGGGGTTTGCTCATGGGCTCAGGGAAGAGATGCAAAACAAAGAAAAAGGAGCATGAGCTGGGCATCAAGTCTGATCACTAAAGTCCTCTCTGAGGGAACAGGGACAGTAAGAGCAAGGACAGCTAACATTTGTAGGGAAGGGAAGACAAGAAGAAAAGAAAGTGATTGGAGAAATAAAGCACTATGAAGAACAACATCTGCTGAACACAGGGCAAGCGTAAGTTGCTTCAAGAGGCTGAAAATGGCCAGGAAAGGGGAAAGAAATGGACTGCAAAGCTCTAGGAAGCCTTAAGCATCAGGACTGGCACACAAGAGCTTTAGGAGAAAGCTTAAACACCCT
This sequence comes from Pampusana beccarii, assembly GCA_013399365.1. Classification (NCBI taxonomy): domain Eukaryota; kingdom Metazoa; phylum Chordata; class Aves; order Columbiformes; family Columbidae; genus Pampusana; species Pampusana beccarii. Next base: position 499,611 of record VWYH01000026.1, read on the forward strand.
AGAGCAAATAGGGCAGGCTAAGAAGCCCTGGGGAGCACAGGATCTGGGGAGGTATAAAAGAGCCTGTAGAAGATACTGGGGAGGAGAGGAACAGAGAAATGGCACAAATCAATGCAGAGACAGAACTGATTGATGTTGAAGAACTACACTAGGAACGGTGGCCCTTGGGAACAAAGTGTAAATAGCCAAAGGGCATGTGAAAGGCTAGCACAGCACAGGGATGGACGGGGAAAGAAGGGATGCTCAGTGGTTTCCATGCAGAGGAACCGCTGCAGCAAAGAACAAGAAGTCCATCCTAACTACCGTTCACCCTCCAACAGTGATCTCTGCCAGCTGCTTTCCAAAGGAGGAATTAAAGTTACTTTAAGCAGTTTTGCCAGGTAATCCATAGCAGTTCACCGAAAGAGAAATGTCTTATTGACTCGCAGCTGCTGTTCGCCTTCACGTACCCATGAACACCGCAGCAAGGAGATGTCTGCAAATTTTTAATAGTTAGAGCCAATATTCACGGGAGCAAAGCGGAGCAAAGCAGAGCAAAGCTGAGCAAAGCATCACTGTGTCCAGCTGGCAGGGGCTGCATTTTGTGTCGCTGAGCCTGGAGTGCATTCTAAGAGAAGAAGCCTCATCTAAAGCTAAGGACTACTACTTGTAAATCACAGTATGCTCTCTGCAAACACAAGACATATGACTAAGTTTCAATTGTGGATTTCCTTCTGGCTGAACTCCCCAGCAGAACATACACAAGGCCACCGGCTGTAAGCAAAGATGTTATATTATAACGCAAAGTGCTTGTGGGGTTGGTCTCCTAACTTGGCAAAACTTTAACCCACAGTTTCTCTCTGTGCTCCACCAGCAACCTAGAAGAGAAAACCCACCCATTTCTAAATATGAGAACTCTCCCTCTGTCGCGCGCTCGTCCTCCATCTGTCACGACGGGGTCCTGACCCAGCGCTGCGGCTCTGGGGCGATCAGCACCCTGCTGAGAGAAATACTAGTGAATAAAACCAGCATTTAAACTACCTGCAAAGGCCAGCAGTCAGGCAAAGGCCACAGATCCCAGCAAAAGGTCAGGAAAACAGAATGAGATTTATTAATTAGTTATGTGACTTGTCACTGAGTACAACTGTAGGCTTTAATGGACATTGACAGACTAATACTTGAGCAGACTCATTAAAAAATAAAATCAAGCCTAAGGGGTTAGCCCATCAAGTTTGAGGGGTTTCTGCTTCCTTCTGTTCATTTGCAAGGACAGTCTCAGCAGGGCAAAGGCAACCGCATAAGTAAACCAGCCAAAAATCCTGCATAAACATCAGCATACAGAAAAACTTCAAGTCGTGTCTCATTAATTGCTTTCCTCTGTAGTGAATCCCAAAAAGCAGCACACACATTTGCTCTGTGCAAGTCTCTGCTTTTAGATTTTACCAGCCATGAAATTGCTGTGACTAACGCGCTCCCTTGCTACAGGTTGATGTGTCAGCCCAGCGGAAAAGGATTCGCTTTTCACGGCGGTACAAAACTTCATCATCCCTTTTGCCACACAGGCTTTCTAAAAAGGCAAGTACCCGCTTAACACGCTTCCTAGGACACTTTCAGCCCACTTGAAAGGAAAAAAATGATATTTTTAAGCTCTACTACCTGCCAATTCTTACTTGGCAAACTACCTGCAGGTATGGCAAAATATTTCACTGTCTTGCTGTCCCATCGTGGCTGTCCTTAAAGACTCGCTTTCCAACCCAATAAATCAGAAGTGTCCAGCTTCCAATTTCAGTTTGCTGTTCCTCTCTGACAGGCCTGCTAGATTTTCTGTCTTCCTTGCATTTAACTCACTGAGATGTGAAGTACTTCAAAACACCATCACTATTACTAAATTTTAAGTATATGGTAACTAGAAATGTATCAAAAGATAGCTTTAAAAATCCCCCCAAGACCAAGCGCTCCATTTTGGTACGCCATTTGAGAAGTATCTAAACAATCAAGCATTTAAACCTTGGCTGAAATTTCAGAAGAACCACATATAAAACCTTATTAATATCTGTGTCTTTCCCCTCTTTCTCTTCTCCCACTGAGTGATCCTGGTCTATTTAGTCTTTGCATGAAAGGCAGCTTTGAAAATATGGACGTCCAAAAAAAAGACATACCCATCGTATCATTCATGCCATGAAGCCTACCAGTGTAATAGATAAAAGCACTGAAATGAACTGTTCATACAAATCACTGGATAAGATACCAGAGAGTCACATTATCACCTAGAGCACGTTCAGAAAAGCAAATGGGCCTCATCAGGAGTGATTACTTCGCAATATGGGACCGTGTGTAAACTACTAACAACCTTTTCTTTTTAACATAGTCTAATTTACTCTGTACTACAGAAATTGTATTTGACTCGCTGCATCTGGTACATCATTAGAAGCTACACAACCAGCTTAATACAGCTCGTCTGATTTCCAAGATCACAGACAACTTCAACTGATTTAAGTACTAGTGAGATATAGATATATAGATATATACACCACTTGTGACTTTCTGAAGTTTAGATGACCCCCATTTCAACCATCAACAGATAACCTCAGCATCAGAAGCACGAAACTTGCATCTTAAACTCAAAAAATAACTTTTCAGGCAAGGAACCACAACGCACCACCTCGGCACTTGGGCAAACAGAGACCTCTGGAGATCTGGTTGGCCAAACCGCCTAGGAACTGAGTGCTGAGGGGTTACTGAGAGCAAGATCTGCATTTACACCTTTCTCCTACGGAATAACGACCCTGCAGGACTCTCATCCTGTGAGGTTTTGTTAATTCTGTGCTGGTTGCGTTGGCAGATGCTGCTCGCCGTGCACAGGAACGTGGTGGAAAAGCGGCCTGGTCTGTCGGGCTGAGAGAGGCACCTCCTGTAAATGTCAGTGGTTTTTTAAAGGTTAAGTGAGCATCCTGAGAAAGGCCTCCGTGCCTGTGTGCTTCACCTCAGTGCAAGCTGATAAAGGATTATTGGGGGGGAAAAAAAAAAAGAAGCCTGTAAACAGATAAAAACCTCACGTTGATGTTTAACAACTGAAATTTTCCATTCCCGGCGTATAGTAGCAGATTACCAATGGCAGATTTACCATTGTTAATTATCAGATCAAAGTACTAAAGACTGTTTTCTTTTGCCTAATTAATTACCTCATCTGCAGCAGAATGTTAATTCATACGCATGATCGTTTCTTAAAGCTACCGAAGCTTCTCTGAGTGCTCCCCTGAAATGCTTGCCCAAAAGAATTAGTGGTAACAGTGAGGACCCAGCAGCCTGGTGAACTGAACCTAGAAACAAGCCCTAAAACCTTCTAGGAGCTCTGTGCTGTATCAGAAGCTTTATTATTGGTGTTACCTGAAAGAGGCTGGAAAAGCAAGCACCAAGAAAAAGGAAAACAGAAGCAGAGAGGAAAAAGAAGTGACACCAGTTGCCCCCATTTTCTACATCTAAAGAGTAGAAGAGGGGACCAAGAAACAAGGAGTGAAGCTGCACTTTGAGAAAGAAAAAGCAATACGGAACAAAAGATGACGAGGAAACAAAATAAGCTGCAGAGAAGAAAAACCCACCAAGGGACCAGAGAAAAACAGAAGAGCAAGAGCAGAACAGAATCAAGTGGGAGACACCGGAACAAGAATCACTGAAATATATCAGAAAAGTTAGACATCTCATGCATCAAAATCCAAGAAACACCACAAACAAAACAAACCCAAACCATAAATAGAAGGAAAAAGAAGGGTAAACCCTTACACAAATATTAAAGGCAAAGGGGAGATCGGCTTTAAAGATGACCCTACAGAAATCTTAGAGATGCTATAATAAGGACATAATGCAGGTTACTACCAAAATGCCACCCACTAATCAAAGACGAGTCGCAGTGTGCAGAAGTTCAACCACAATGATCAGCCCTTGCAGGAGCACAGCACCTTTAGTGGAAATCTTACTTTGTTTGGTCTGGGCCTAATTTGATCAGAATACAAAACTACTACATCTTGAATATCCCCAGAAAAAACCTCCTTGGAAGGTCATTGAGTGTGGGAGTGGATGGCACTGGAGATTCTCCTAGACTGGAAAATGCCAAAGCCTCACAGCAGCGCTTGCTTTGACTCCAAAGGGGATGAAGTGAAGACTACGACAGGGTTAAAACAGTTCATTGGCATAACCATTTGACCTGCCTGGTCTGGATTTCCTCACTGAAAGGAAAATATTCTCATTCATGTTGGTGACGTGATTCAAGTGCAGTTTGGAGTGGACCAGCACGGCTTATTCTGCAGCTCCTACTTGAGCCCAGCTCCTTAGTAAGGAGCTTTCAGTCACCTAAAGCAGCAAAATACAGGAAAAATTCTTAATTTGCATTGCAATTATTTCCAAATATTGTATGGCAATTTTTATCTGTGCTTGAAACGGTGTCAGAGCAGACGCTGTGGTAGGTTCAGTGTGAATCTAAACAAAAGACAGAACTACTTTGGGATACATTTGCTCTCTGCAATTTCTGCTGGCTGCTATTTGTAAGACAACAATACCAAGACGTGATTTTCGAAGAAAAAAAAAACATGCTGCTATAATTTGAATGAATAAAATCAAACTATTCAGTCAGATTTTTCAGAGGGGTGTTCACATTCTTCGCATTAGGATAATATTTCGCAAATCCTCTAAAGCGCAGCAGCACACAAGGATGTGGTTTGTTTCTGTTTCAAACAGTCATCTGCAAGCAATTTCATTCAGTTAAATATCAGAATTAAATTTTAGCCATAGTAGTGCTTCTGTGCAAAGGAAATGATGTTTTAAATAGGCATGCAGATATGATCCTGCAGATTGGGGCTTAAAAAAAGGTAAATAACTAAAGGGGAGAGGGGCTGTCTACACAGGCACTTATTCTTGAATTGCTATTCCCAACTAGTTCCCTGAGGAGACTGTTTTACTCCAGAATAAAAGTTCTTTACACTGAGCTAACTCAAACCACTTCAGCAGTAGAAGCAAACTATTATGGAATAAGCTTTCCTTACTCCCAGAAAAAGATTATAAAAATTAATAAGAAATACTCTGCTTCAACTTTAAAAGGTGTGTGTTTGTTTGTTTGAATTCCTATTGATTTCTCTGGTTAGATGAGCCCCAATGAAGTTGTGATAATAAAAAAGGTGGTTTTAGCTACCCCATCTTTCAGATGAGCAGCAAGTCATAGGGGCAGAGCAGCAAGGCTTCCTACATTTGGATTAACGCAGCTCCGCAGGATTTCTCCTGAAAAACTGTGCTCGCCATCAAAACCCATTGCTAGTAGGTGCCCCCACAGGGGAATCAGTGTAAATCACGCTCTGGCTTCAACTACGACAACAGGACAAAAAATAAACTGTGCCTAGTTTCTAACGCAATGATGCATGAAGACACATTTCATGTTATTTATTTTTATTTCAACCTCTTCCAGGTAAGCACAAGATGCACCCCTGTTTGCCATAAAGGATCAGTGGGCAACGAGGCTGGAGGTGAGTACTTCCCATGCAGAAATTGAGATCGTTTAAGTACAGAAACATCTAGGGAAAGACAAATACTTCAATGCCCCCATAAGCAACCTTTAACCCAACAAACAGAACAACTGCCGTCCAAGATTTGGAGGAGGAGGTTCAAGCTGGGCAGAAAGCTCAGCTGCCCCTGTGTTTTCCAGTTCTCATTCAAATAGCGGGTGCCCAGAGTTACAAGATATTTTCGAGCGAAGGGCTCCTACGCGCTTTCTGTGCTTCTGCAACAGCTACTTTGGGACGTGGAACGACTTCAAAAATCGTATTTCATAATTTTGTTGGAAATACTCTTTCTTTTGTCCTAAGGCAGAAGTGTACCGTTTTGATACGTCAAGAAAAAACATTTGCAGAAGAAGAAAATCATTTCTCCTTCATTTCAGCTCTGTCTCTGGCTGGAGGAAGAGGAGCTCTGCTCATCATGAAGACCTCGGAGGGAAAAAGTCTCCTGGGATGGGCTGTGTCCCATGCCAGGCCTCTGCTAACAGGCGTGATCTGGCTTGACTTCACCTGGAAAAATGAAAAGCTCCGTGTAGCTCTTCAATATTTTATTATTGAAAAGGGATCATATCCAGCTGAGAGCTTTGTTTACCACTTGGCAGGGTAAATGGAAAATATCACATGTTGATATTTGCATTTCTCACCTCTGTGCGTTGGGAAATGGGTAACTCCACGCAGAGACCCAACGCTGGCAGCAGCCAACAGCCAGCGAGCAACCACCCTCGTGTTCCAGCTGATATCTTTTCAAAACCATTCGATTCCTCAAATTTAAATGCAACGATACCTTTAAATCGGAAACAAACTCTCTAGTGTTCTGGGAATGAAACAGAGCTAAACTACGTGGTAATGCCAAGGAAAGAAATACCTCCCTCTCTATAATAAGCCCCCAGGAGACCACAGCCCCTTACAGAACTATTTGCTACTGTGGGATTATTGCTGAATTATTGCTCAAAAACAGCCTAATAAAATTTGAGCAAAACCAGAACCATTCCCACTGTTGTTACCATAAGACCTGTCTGTATCTGCATAATAAACTCTGTTATACGGAATGAAAACGAGAAAAAAAATCCACTCTGATGAATGTCTTCCTAACAAATGTGAAATATTTATCACTTAGCAGTTCTTTCTTACCGACTCTAAGATATTTTGGGGTTAAATGTCTAATGGCTACAGAATTAAGACGTGTCTTTTAATCAGAACACTGAAAAATGAAGAGCTTTTTTATTTAGATTAAGGATCAAGCTAAAACAAGCCTTGTGACAATGGACAGCACTTCTGTGGTTCACTAATCCAAAACACTGCTTGACAGATCAAATCGGCCTACACTACAGGCTAAATATGTATAATATGTATGCCATGTTTTTATACTTTATTATTTAGGTTTGGATTAAAGCAACACGTGAATTAGCACTATTCTGCATCGCTAAAACAGGAGCGTGAGTGCGCTAATTACAGGTGGTTTAGAAACCCATGGACAAAACTGCCATTTAATTCTGCGGTACAGTGACAACTTCATAACCAGGAGCCTTCACAGCTTGCCAGCAGAAAGGTGGAGAGAGGAGGAAAAAGAAAACATTAAAAAAGACTTTACCCATTACACACAACACAAACGAAGACGTAGAGAGCACAAGTGACACGGCCAACGTCATGTGGCTATTGGGAAAAGAGCCAGGAACGGAATTTAAGTATTGATCCCCTCCTAAGTCGCAGGTTTTTCTGTCCATAAGCATTCCTCACCTTCCTGTAGGGCCCTGCCACCCCCAAAACGCATTTCTCACAGCAGTCCTGGATTCCAGTTTACGGATTAAAGCGATGGGTAGAGAGTCAGGAGGAGCGTGGGCTCCCCCGCCAGCTCGGGCTCTGACCTCTGCCGGGAGCATTAATCTCAGCGCTCTGAAATTCCCTATTAAAGGTGCTCGGAATGATAACGGTTCAATTTTCATCGTCTGCTGAGCACCCACGCTTCCCATCAACATCACAAGAAGCTCAGGGTGCTCCTCTTCTCTACGAGTCAGGCCACAAGTTCAAAGTATAATGACGACTGCAGAACGGTCCCAGGCCGAGCGGAGCAGTCGCTGCTAAATGAAGAGCTGTTACACTCCACGAGGTCAATGTAATTTTACCGCTGTGCTGTTAGGCCGAGAACACTCGCACTCGGCTGCTCACAGCGTTTCCTGGGGGTTAAAAATGGGTTTTACAGCCTGCCTTTACTTCGTTGGTTTGGATCACAATTAGCAAAGGAGCCTTCTCTCCTGGGGCAGGGGCAAGGGGTAGACAGAAATGCCTTGGTCTCATTACTTGTGTTTCATTAAAAATAAATAACCTACTTCAGGGAAAAAAAAACCAACCCAGCATAACCAAAGGTAAACACGCCAGGAGTTTCAAGTGATGTTGACACAGCACAAAACACATGTCAAATATTTGTCAATGAACTTTTTAATGCTATTAACAGGAACTGCTGTTTGGTTTTTTGGTTTTTTTTTTTGTTTGTTTTTAATATTTTGACACTTTGTCATTATTTATTCCTTTTCCAAGGCAGGCTTCGCTTTTAGCTGACAACTTTTTTTTTTTTTTTCCAATTTAAACCACACTATTCATGTACTAAATTTCAGAAAAACGCTTCTGAAAGCATGTTATCCCTGGCATTTAACCACTGGCTTGTCATACAGCTGAGCCCTCTAACCTCAGCACTTCAATAGCAGACTTTATAGCAACCACTTGCTTAAAAGAAGAGGGAGAAAAGGGCAGATTTTAAGATGACAGAAAGATGGCATTTTTACATTGACAGAAGGATTTATGATACTTAAATTGTTCAGCCAAACTACTACAATGTAATTATTGAAGTTCAGATGGCTATCCTGTATTTAAATGCACAGATACACTCCACTGCAGCTACTTGTAGATAGCTTTGACGGGCTAATTTGCAATAAAAAGTTAAATTACAAGGACGAACCTTGAAGAGTCAAGTTGGCTGGTGTGATGCTTAAAATACAACTCGGATTTCAATGCTCTGCCAGCCCTATTGATTGTGTTGGCTGGACACGGGGACAGTTTCTACACCTCCAGCTCAGCTCCATGAAATCTCTCCTAACTTTCCATAGTGACATTCAGGCTTAATATCCTGCTGATAATAAACACCATTTAAATGATCTGCTTTTTCTAGGATGAGAAGCCCAAGGAACACCCACATCACTTCTTTTGAAGTCACATAAATGGGGTACAAGGACAGCCCGTTGTCAAAATCTGCTTTTAGGCCTTCTGAAAGCTGGTGGGCATTTTTAATTGAAGTCAAAATGCCAAATTCACGTCATTCTTAACAGCATCGGGAACTTTGCCAGAAAACGTCCCATAGTAGATTGAACAGTTTCTTAGTTCCAGCTCGCTGTTTAAATGAAATAAACCCTCCGACACCACAAGACATCTTTCCTGTGTTTCAGCTTCTGGTGGAAACCAGCCTCAAAGCTACACAAAATTTAGAGCATTAACCGCCTTTTATTGGAAACTCCGCAAGCGATACTTCGTTTTAGCTGAAGTTTTGAGCCAGGATTCAGCTATTTCAACAGAACCGTCCCGTCTGTGCCCGAAGCTGAGGAACAGAAAGCACCACCCCGCACAGCTGATTTCCGTCAGTCCCATCTGAAATTACGCAGGACACGTTTTTCACTAAGTCATAACACAGCAAATAGAAACACTTCAAAGATCTCAAAGAAATGCTGTAGCCATAGCAGAGATCTCCATATGAGAACAAGTTCGGGAGACTTCCCAGGGGAAGGGAAAAGAAGAAATCCTACAAAGAGAATAGAGTTGTCTGTAAGAGCTGACAGAAGTTCAGATACAGCCAGTCAAGTGCAGCCAGTTATGATTCAGTTGTATAATAGCATTTGCACTGACAGACAAGACAATCTTTCTTACAACTGTCTGTAGCTTTTTGGCTTGAAGAATCTTGATGCTCTTATAAATTGCAGTTCCTCATCACATTCAAAATGTCTATATATTTTTACAGGACATGAGGCATTTGTATGGCATCTGCTACAAAATATATATTCCTACAGCCTAGAAAATGCATTTCAAGTCTTCATACATTAAGTCTGATTTATTCAAGCTCATGGAAAAACTATTTCCAGCAATCTGTCTTGAACACAGGATGCACAGCAATATGAAGAACTGGGGTGCCAGACCGGCTTCTGATTCTCTGCCCTTCGGCAACACGATAGAGAAAAGTTACCTCGACCTGAAATTAATGTAAATTGAAAGTGCTGCAACCTGAACTACTCCAACAACATAATTCTAATGTCATTTCCCTGACATCATTGATCTGTAAAGCGCTGATCATCGCACGGTTATCTCAGAGTTGTGCAGTTGTCAGAGAGCACCCCTGTTTACGGAGACACGACTCCGGTAAGCACAGAGACTGAGTTTCTACTCGGATCAGTTCGAGATACTATTTGCAGATTACGTCCAGCTGACAGAGGCAGATCCCAGCACTGCACGAGCGCATTAACACCCCCAGAAACACGTGTTGGTTACTGAAGCGTTTCCCGTGGCAGTTCTTGCCCACCCTGCGTTGCTGCCAGGCGCTATACATAGAGAAACGGGTACTACAAATTCAGAGACTGCGGCAGAACTACCAAAGCCCAAGGGTGCATTTACCTCGAAGAACTTTGGCAGTTTGATAATCCTCATATCTCGTATCTCCAGAGACAGCCCAGCACTGTCAGAGCTGGCATTTCCCCGCTGAGCCTCCCTGCCCAGTCGAGAGCACCAGTGGACGGAGCCAGATCAGCACAAGTCGGCAGCGGTGGGGAACAGCTACGCTGAGAAATCCCAGCATGGCAAGGGCACAGCAAAGACAAGACACAAAACCCCATCATTGCATTACTGGACGTGTTCCCTAAACTCCCCTCCTGAGCACAGTCTCACATGGGGGCTACAGACAGTCCTGGAGCAGAGGGGCTGTGCCCACATGGCAATCGCTTCTCCCACCCCTTTGCATCCCTTGCCCAGATGCTTGACGGATCCCGAACACCCAGGAGCCACAGATGAGAACCTTTACATTTCTGTTGAGATGTTTATTTATAGATTGTTTTTATTATCATTAATACAGTCCCTCATATCGCATCCCACTTCAGTTTTGATTCATTCATTCTCTTTGCACCCTACATGTGACCCCTCCTTCCGGAGCACTGAGTGCATCTAAATCCGTAGAAAACACAGGCAAATGGTGGGACAGAGCGAGCAGACAATGCCCTGCCGCAGGACCATGCACGGCTACCGCATGTGCCCTCATTCCAACAAGCTTATGCTGCTGGGCGTTCAATCCAGCACACGGAAAACCATTTAAGCACACACAGTGACCCTGCTTCGCTCAATACAACAGCAGGAAAAGGCAAACAACAACCTGCACACTTTAAATGAGAGGAAAAGCTTCACCGTGACACCAGTTTGGAAGAGATTCACAAGACTGTCTCAGCAGCAGCTCTTTACAGGAGGGGGACAAGAGCTGCCTTTTGTTCACAGCTCAAGTGGGCAGGCACTCCAGGCTAAGTACAGAATAATGCAAACCGAGAAACTGCCAGTTAAAGCAGCAGAACGAAGCAAATATTCAGTCTCTGTTCACTTGATCACAGCACACGCGGGCAGGAACGCACTGCGGATCCACAGCCTCACCATCGCGGGTACCACCGAGCACCTGCCCCAGCAGAGCGGCCGACACGCCGCGCACGGCACTTCGCGGGTTACCGTCCCAACGAGCCGATTCCATCCAGAAACCATAGCTGAGGCTTTTCTCCTCAGAAACCACAGCCCACACTCGTTTGGTTTTTAAATAGAAAACACCAGTGCATGGAAGTATGAAATACAGTCATTTTCATTCGCCCTTATAAATTTGTGGCAGAGCTCGTAAAGCGTGTCTGGAGAACATCAGCAAGTCAGGCAAACCACGTGGGGAGTTTGCGCTGGGAGAGGGACCTGCTCCCCCGGATACCGTGCTGAGACGATGTGTTTTACAGAAGGAAATGGAATGTGCTTTACATTATCAATAGCATTGAACTGAGACTGCATATTGGATAAAAACCTTCCGTAAAAATCTCTCTAGGTTTCGGGCTTAAAGCGTACTGCAACCTGTCTCCAATGGATTTTGGTATCATGATATTCTTCCTAGACTATAGCGGAGTAAAAGCTGGAAATCGTATCAGCTCACCAGAACGTGCAAACTGCAAGTCTCATTGCAAAGTGAGCCCCCACTCTGATTCGAGCAAAGCAGTTTTAGATTTAATGATGCAGAGCCGAGCTGATCAGCGAAAAGAAAACAAACCTCCGCTATGAGATCCATTCTATAGCCCTGACGTGTGCAGGATTTTCAGCCATCGACTTCAGCAGGGAAAGCGAGATGGCCTCTGCCCGAGAGCTACACCAGAAATCTTTGCCCCTTTCAAAATCAATTGCTATTTATTAATAAATCTTTTTTCCATGCTGCAGTTTTGCTTTCAAAAGGTATCAACAACAGGCACATACAAATTCTTAAAACTCAGAGTCTTCATCATGACGTGAACGTGTGCTTAAGTGTGTTACTGGTTCTGGCTTGATTTTGATTTTTGAGTAATACATTTATTCTTAAATTAGAAATAACAACAACAAAAGACCACTACTACAGTGTGGATTTAAGTGGCCACTGGTTCTTCACCTCAGGGCATTCATCTGTCAGGCAACGTCACCTTCCACAAACCCCATGTTTGGGAGTTGACAAAAGCTACTCATACTAATATAACAAGTTTAATTTCTCCCGATCAGATCTCACATGTATTACAAAGTGCAACCTTGCATGAAAATCACCCTCAGAAACCAAAGAGGCTCTTCTAAGCCAGACCACAAGACAAACAAAAGTATTAATCACCAGTCTCCAAGGAACAGTATCTGCGTCAACTAGTGCAATTATTTCTCCTTCAAAATATTAATAAAGATAAGGTTGCATAGGTTTGTGATGTTATCCATGGATTGCACACGCTTCCTAGTGGACAGACTGCAAGGGCCAGGTTAGTGTTCGCCTGTAGAAATGTGTTCCTAGAGCCTTTGAAGGGTGAAGGGACACCCCGACTGCTCCAGTTCAACTAAACCTGTGTGCTGCAGCATTTTCTCCAGCTGTGTGTGGACCCTGGGGACACTTGATCCAACTCCATGCCCAAAGCAAAGCTGAGGTGAGACCGCCCTTTGCTGTCGGCGGATAAACGTCGTTAACACAAGCACTTCCAGAAAGATGCGGCTGCTCCCTGCTCAGCGCTACGTGCTGCCACGCCGGAAAATGTGGGTGCTGCTGAAAGTCAGGAAAAACATTCAGAAAACACAGGGACCCCAGTTTCTGCGCTGCATTTTAATTGCAGTATTTGGCAAACCTGATGTCATTTGGGGTCTGGGTACATGAATTATTACCCAGCTGCAGTGAGAGACAAAAGAAACCATCACCACGTTACACTATGGAAAGATTTTAGGATATAAAGAGCACAGCCAAACTCTCCTTCACCAAATAAAGAGATCACAAGTTTTTACTAGAATTCTAGGAGTTATTTTGACTAATTCAGTTAACTTGCAAGCCCCAGACTGCATGTGTTTATCTACTGTTAAGCACAGTACTGAAAGATGAGATTAGTTTTGCAATACCGACAGTGGAAACATTCCATGCAACTCCCTGACGAGAGCACAGGGGGTGGCTGTGACTGTACAATGGCCTTTCGGTGGCCAAGTCCTTAAGAAAAGCCTCAAAGCCACGACAAGAGGCTTCTCTGGGCTCTGATTTCTTCACCTCAGCCAGTTCCTAGCAGAGATCTTGCTGAAACAATCACACGTGTAAAATTGTCCCAACCTACGGTGGCTATAAGCACTTGGTTCTGATCGCAGCCTCCAAAGGACACTGAAATTAGGAATTCACTTTGACGCACCTGTGAGACCAGACATATCACCAGCCCTGAGTCCGTTCCAGACAGTCCTGCAGCCAGAACGAACCTCGGCCAGGCCGTGGATCAGGCTGGCACAGCCCACCAAGGATCAAACGCTGCTGATAACCCATGAGAGAAATTGTTACCCAAGCAAAATCAGATGCAACAAGTGTTGCTTTGGAGGATACACACACAGCAATGCCAGAATATGGAGCGGACACATTGCAAGGACTCCAATCTCCTTGCGGATGCTTTCCCTGCCAGCCCAGGCACCTGTAGAAAGAGCAAAGAGGACACCTAGCAAAGAACCGGGGCTTGCGCACAATTCTGGTGCTCAAAAAAAAGCAAGAGGGAGCAAGAGAACAAACATTTAATTCCCTTGTAAAACAGATGACTGCATTGTAATTTACTAGCAGCTGCTGGCAACAAACACCACGCTCTCATATTCCTATTAACCAAGCTGCAGCTGATTTATTAAAGGCTCAGATACATCAAAACAAATGACTGTAACATCATTTATATTACTATTTACAGCTCTTTAATAGGGTTACACGAAGGGGCAACGCAGCACAAACTGGAATCTGGTTACAAGTCTGTCAAGCAGCAGCAGAGCATCCCTGCACTGCACCAGGCTCCAGCCCTGCGCTCCTCTGCACCCCTTCCAACGACTCCCGCCCGCCTGCGGGGCTCGGGTGGGCTGCAAACAGGCCCTGCCAAGGCAGGCAAGTCTTCCCAAACCGCACAGATACCCAGCGCTCTGCGGCCAGGCGATATAGCGATGATTTAAAAAAGAAAATTAAAAAGAACACCAACAAAGCAAACCAACTTCTTTGCCCAGCGGTGGAACTCGATCGCCCATTGTGGCACCAGGAGGAATCAATGGTATCACCCCTCCGCAGAGCTCGATGCTCCCACGGCGGCTGCTGAGGCCAGAGGCATCGTGGCCTCAAACAGCCTGTGTTGGAGAACCAGGGATCCACATCACCCTGGGACTGAAGCTGTCCCGTTGTTCAGAGCTCTCTCTCCTGGGCTGCCTGATGTGTCCTTTAAGCCAGGGTTCCCAGCTCTGTTTGCTCAGGTGTCTCTGTGCCAGGCAGGTGACAACGTGCCCATTACGCAAAGGGACCTGCAGAGCCAGCAGCAGCTCCCGGCTCTGCCCAGACACTGCGATGCCATCCAGCTGAAAGCAGGGTGCTGCCATGAGCAGTTCTACGCAGGTAGAACACGAGAGAGATTTTTTCCCTTCATCTCATAAGGGAAACACAGCCTGCTGGGCTCTTTATTCCCTTTTTTTGTGCTGGTTTGGGTTCGCACACCTAAGGGTAGTGGCACAGTTGCCAGTCCGGGAATCTCAATCCAAATCACTGATGTAAAGCGCAAACTACGAGGACTGCAAAGCGAGTCACATTAGAAATCAGCCTGAGTGGAAGGCAGGAGCCATTCAGGACACTTCTAATCCCAATTTAAATGATGTATAGGATCCTCTCTGTGCAGACGGGTTTCACTCAAATTCACACCTATTGTCCCATACGCCCCAATGGGATCTGTGTTAGTGCTTTGGTGATCAAGAGGCAGTGCTGGTGATCCCCATTCCCCTGTGCGGAGGCCTTTGGGGGCTCCCCGACCCCCCAGTTTCTGCTGACACCACAACAGCAGCACCTAAACCTCCCCAACCCTGGCAGAAACCACACAGCGTCCTCACCGATGGTTTTATCAATCAAGATCGTACTCTAAGCAGTGACAGACCATCTCATCTAAAGACTTTTCTACCTGACATGACATACTTAATAGGATTTTGAAATTAAAAGGGAGCTCTGTATTAAGAACATAAACCCTTTTTATCAGAGGTGTCAACGAAGGCAAATGGAGGATTCCTTTGCTGTATAAATGTCACAAGGAATTCCCAGCCCACCCCACCAATTTTGAACCAATGTGTTCAAGCCTCTGGTTTTCTCTAACCCATAAAAGTTCCAGATAGTCAAATATTATGCTTCTGCTTTTTAAATATTTCCATTTAAATGTAGATTTTGACCTTCTTGCCAATGAAATATTAATAAGAGAATAAAATATATATTACTCTTCTTCTGAGGGAGAGGTCTCTCTAACTCTCTGTCATGTTCCCCATTGGTTTTTTGAAGAGGATTTCTTCAAACCATGGTGAATTTATTCCTCATTCCTACTTTTTTTTTAGGCCGTGACAGCTGAAAGTAGAAAGGTGATCCCTTTATTTTTAACATCCTAGGGGAAAAAAGGGAGGGAAATCAATGAAAAGTAAACAAGGACACCAAAGAAACTGCATCATTTCCAGCAAGATGCAAAAGTCTAGTCTAATTTGAAATAACTGTGTTCCTAAACAAGGAGACAGTATAAAGATTAACTGAGACCTCCATTTCTTTATATAACTGCAGCCCATGAAGTGAGATAGAGAATAAAACTCACAAATTACCCTGCTTATCCATCTTTATCTTCACCATTGTTCAAAGACAAATATCCCTTTCCCACAACATTATTTATCTTTCTCACTCCTCCTTGGTCATTAATGGAAGGGAAAACAACAAAATACACAACGGTGCTGATGCACAACTGCAGTAGCATTTAAAGGGGCTCAGTTCTGCTCCTGCAGATTTAAATGAGAGCCAGGCTGGACCCCAAGGATGCTCTACAGTCTGCATTACAACCTCATCAGGAGAAAGGTTTCATCAATGCATAACAACACTCGCTTTTAAAGACCACGGTAGGATGCACTCGACAAACATAGGTGGTAAATACTGTTGGTATCCAACATAATATCCTCAAGACCCTGTTGTTCCTCCGGGTATTTTCACTGTGAGTCTTGTCTTGGGTAACACTGCGAAGCTGCCACGAGAGCAGCGGGGAAAGGACAGAAATCATCCGGTAAACTATGGGAAGACACACGACAGCTGAAAAATCTAAACCAGGATGGACTGAGACCTTGGGAACCTGCAACCGCCAGATAAGAAATATGTGGTGTGATGAAGGAGACCCTGGAAGGGCTCTCAATCACCGGTGAGTGCTGTCCTGCACCAAACGCCTTCTGGAGAGAGCCATAAAACAGAGATTAGCAATTCCTCAAACTTCACTTACCGGCTTTCGCTGTTCATTCTCATGCTGGTGCTTCTCTAATCTAACTCAGGGAAAGTATCGATCCTGACTTTTAAAGTATATTGCTCTTATAATTTGGCTAAATTACAGCCCTACGCTGTCAGCCCAGGTACTCTGACCACCTCCAGAGCGGGGTATAATTTATAGAGGGTGGGATTCTGTAAGGCAGCTATGAGAGTTAAATGCCCAACTCCAGGTAAATTTCAATAAGCACTGGGTACCTAACTCCCTTAGGCTCTTTTCAAATTCTAGCTTTATTTTTTCTTTTTTTTAAAGATGGTAGCAAGGAAAGGTCAACCTAATTTGTCATAGCAGCAAGTGAAGGCAAAAGATCAGCATGTGCTGACAGGCTGTGTGAGAGGTTTCATTATAGAGCTGTTTACAGCATTTATTTCTCCTGTTGTTGCTGATGCTTTCAGGATCAAGGAACTGAGATCCCATTTCAGCAGCAGAGATCACTGGCCAGGGAACAAAATACTTGAATCTCACCTCCTCCCTCACAGGCTTCTTCACTCATATGCCACTAACTGCTGAGATTTTTTTCTGAATAGCCACATGCTTGCTGAAGTTCATACTAACACATGTAGCAACGCTAAATAAATAGCACTGCTAGCACTGCAAATCAGTATTAATACAACTAGAAATTTCAAATGGAGCATAACACCAGTGTCAATTCGCAAGAGCATGTCAGCCAATGAAGTCAAGCCAATCCATTTGAAGTTTGTTTCCTTTGGAACAAAAAATTCTTTTTTGTGAGGGAGAAATGCGTAAACGTATGATAATTTGGGAAGCAGTCTTTCTTCACAGCTTTTTATATCCTACAGTTCATAGCGAAATCACCTAGGGGTTTACACCGTCACAAATACAAACAAATACCATATTCAACATATATTCCCAGCTAAGTAAAGAAACACCAATGAATATATTGACCTGCCATTAATGTTCTCACCAGCTGCCACCTCCACATATGGCCAGCTCACATGGGAGAGGGGCCACTTAGGGATGTCTCCAAGTCAGGAGATACGGGCGCCCGCTGACCTGAGCACCCAAAGAATGGACACAACAGGTTCCAAGAAACAACTGCCCTGGGAAATGCTCTTTGGCCATTTTGCAGTCTTGACTGTAGCAACGGGAATAGAAAAGCAGCTTTGGCGAGGTCGCTGCTAAACTTCTCACAACTCCAGCAAGACAACGGAGAGTCGAGGCCGGCAAACTGAGGGCAACTGTATGGCCAAGAGCCAAGGCCCAGAGATAGACGACAGTAATGGAAGACCTTTGGCCACAGCCAAAAGTGCAGCTGACAACAGGATTTCTCTTCCAGTAGCAGGAAAGGAGGAACCTTTAGGTCAAGTAAACCACATCTCCTGACCCTGCCTCAAAAGACTGCTAAAAAGGTCACGAGATTTGGTATCTCCCAGCTATGTGATGAAAGACTGAGCCACACAGCCATTTATTTCATATTGCTGTTGTCAGGTGATGGCAATATTCGCATGTGACGAACAGATCTGCAGGCAATGGAATCCCACATTCAACTCTCGCATGTGCACATCATCTGGCTCATGCGCCAAAGCCAAACCTATCGGTATCTTTACTTGATCTCTTTACCTGATGAAGAGCTAGAAAGCAATAGGAAAATTTCTCAACTCTGAAGGAAACTTAAGATGAAAATCACTCCAGAAGAACGTTGTGGAAGTTACACAACTATTTATGATCTATCTCCGTATTGGTTTGCTTGGAGAACACAAATGGGATTTCAGATGGTCTGCAGGCCTTTTGCTGGCCCTCTGCATAGCCGAAGTCCCCTGCTGCCTCACTCCCACAATCAATATTTCTTTGTGTTATCAAAAGTAAAAAAGAGGCAACAAAACCGATACAAACAACTTCAATGCGCGGTGTCTTTTTAGCCTCCTCTTTCTAAAGACTTCCAGGATACGTAGAGAAACCTAACTTCCAAAAGAGCAAACACACACAAACCTACAGTTATTAATAGAAGCGAGACAGAGAAACATGTTTTTCTGAGTAATTATTTCTGCCCATCCACAGGCACACAGCACCCCCGAGGCACCCTGCACCAGTACAACGATACAAGACAGAAGAGATTCAGTGACAGAGAATAAGCCTTTTCACCCCACTCTGCGCCAGCAGCCGCGACCCCAGAGAAACCATTTCCAGGTAAGAGTCCACAGAGACTCCCCTGCTTTTCCATTCCGGAGTTCTTTCTCTATTCAAATGACAAGCAAGAGAAGAAAACTCCCAACCCAATTTATCTAAGTGTCTTCAGCAATATCCTTTACAGAATTTCAAAGAGTTGCTGGCAGTTGTTAAGCTGGTGCTGTTTAACTTGGACATCTGTCCACCCAGGCTGAGATGACCAACTCACTTTACATCACCAGCTAGCAATCAAATAATAATTACTTTAGGTTACTACAGGCTGGAGCTGGATTTGAGTGAATGATTTCAGAGCACTGGAATCCATTACCAATAACCCAAACCATCTGGGTTCTCGTCTCTGTTGCAAAGAAAGCAGCAACAATTCCAAACATTAATTCAGACACTAAGTACTAGCTGGATCACCAGTCCATGGGAGCAGCGGCATGTATTTTGATATAATTACCTCAAGATGGAAGCTACACAGACATCCTATGGAGAGCGGTTCAGAGTTTACGCTCCGTACCGCATTTAAGTCTCCGGAGCTATATGGAAAAGGTTTGTATTAAATAAAAAGCTCCATTTAACATTATTTCCTTTGCAAAGGCAAGCTGGATAACGCTGGTGGAAAGCGAGGATTTTGTAAATGTAGCATGGAGCCTCCCAGCAAAAGGAAAGGCAGCTGATGAGCGGTAACTGTGATTTCTGTAACAAGTAAGTTAGACTGTGCAACAAATTGGTACCTCCAAATAAACAAATCCCTGAATCCCCTCCGTTCGCCTTTATGAAACAAATCAGTCAGTGCTGACTAATCGTATTATAATACTGGGAGGCTTGTAATAGGCTTACAAACCGTGTGTTTACAGGCTCATCATTGTTCAGGGCTTGCTGAGATAATAAGGAAGCTGTGGGAGAAACCCTTTGGAGTCAAAATCTTATCAGATATGTTTCACAACTGAAAGCGGTTTGCAGTTCAGACCAAGACTGGGTATAATGGAGCGGGACTGAAGCGACTGAAAAGGAATGATATGTCCCCGTTTGGGACTAGAGATGTCCTCTTCAAAGCTACATCTAACCAAGGAGGCCCAAAGACCAGAACAAAACACAGATTTTGCGCAGTTTCTACTGGAGAAACTAGGGCTGAGCAGCTTCCGGAGCCAACCGCTCCTCTGAAAAACCATCTTCTCTGAAGGGCAAATTTCATTGAAGACAATAATATGACAAGGAGGCATTTCTTTGCTACACCCTGGGAAGGACTGAGGTACATTACACCTTGGTTTTCTTTTCCATTTGCTATTTAAAATGGCAGCTTTCTTCCAGAACCTGGCAGAATCACACAAATGAATTCTTAACATAATAGTACACATGAACCAGCCTATGGAGAAGAGCAGGCAGTTGGGCTTCACCTTTATAAAAGGATTTGTATCAGCAGAACTCTACAAGTTTTATCTCTTCTAAAAGTTACAAGCTTGTTTTATTACAGTTGTGTGTCCATCTCATTCTTAAAATTACCACAGCAGCAAAAAGAGACGCCTCTCACTCCTCTTTTCTGACTGCTCATAATAAATTAGAGATGCTCTTCCCCGTGCAAACCCCAAGACCGTCATTCTTGCTGTGACAAAACAGCTGATACGCAGTATTGTTACAAATACTCCAGGAGGTATTAATGCTCTCCTGACTGCAGTAGCCCCTGTGAGAATTCAGTAGTCCAGAGTGCTCACAGAGAGGACTCAGTGGATTCTCAAACATGCAGAACAACGTGCGTGCCATGCTCTGAGCTTCAAGAAACCAGGTTCTTCCACCTGCAGCGAGTCGTGAACCTCGCTTACCTTGAGATTATTGAAGTGTTCGCAAATACCTCCGAAGCTGCCGTAGGAGATGAACTATTTGGTAGTCACCCTGCTTTGTCCCCAGGGAAAGGGACAGCTGACACAAACAGGCTATAGGGAAACCCAGGAATCCTAAACCAGTTTGTGTGTCGACAATCTCTAAGAGAACACTCAGAGTGGGAAGCAAAACGCCACAAAAATTATCTTAAAAGCCCAGTTTCACGTCCTTGAGGATCAATTATTGCCATTGTATTTAAATGCACTTTATACATTAACTCAGTAGCGGGGCAGGATCTTCGCTGTCGTGGCCAGTTTGGCCCCGCTGGTCTGTTAATGGGATGGGTCAGCACAACGCCAGCATCGTGAAGGACAAAGAAAGACCAAGGACAAATCCCTTTTAACCCTGCTGTCACTTAGGTCACACTAAAGGCTAACGGGATGTCTATCCAGCACCATTAACCTCAGCTTCTCCTGCACACAACTAAAATCCAGCTAAAGCGAGGCAGCTCAGCCAGAACCGCTGTCAGACAGGCCCAGGGCACCTCCAAGCAGGAGCTGTAGCGATGCGTTTGCCTCTCCCCAGTAACACGGCGAATGGCAACAACAAAGCCGAGCACACAGCGTCAGAAAAGCCTGGTGCGCAGCATCAGCACCTGGCACTGCACGGGCACCTCGCGGGCAACGCGTCAGGACTAGCACGGGACTGGTGAGAACAGGGACACCTACGTTCTCCTCTCAGAGGCATTCAGCCCAGACACTACGGAACCTCCACCTGTGGAGATTTTTGGGTCTTGGCCACACAAGAACGTGAGCAATGTGCTGAGCTAGCCCTGCTCATGGCACCGGAGGATCTCCAGAGCTCTGCTCCAACTGAAAACATACCACGATCTCATGAACTTGCTGCCCTGTGCTTTCAAGAGTCCAGCGCCTCCTGCTTCAGGTTCCTCTGCCTCTCCTCTCATTAAAGATTTGACACCAAGCCAGTTTAAAGAGGGACTGGGGAGCAGCTGCTGCCTTCCCGACAGCGTTCCCGGGGATGCAGCTCTGTTCCCCAGGGCTGCCAAGCCCCAGTGCCACCGCTGCAGCACCGCTACACGCTTTGCTTTAGTCGCAGTTGCTACTTCAACCCTTCGTGGCAGCCCCAACCCTGGCAGGAGCCTCCTGGGCTGTCTAAACAAATCTGCAGGACTGCATGGAGTTGGTAAACTTCCCACTTCTGCAGCACAACCGAGGAAAGACTTTGCCTAAATCAGCAGACGCGACGTCTTGAAACCTTCTGATTACGCGGCTGGGGAAGCCCTCTCCCTCTGAAATTATCAAATAATAGAGAGCATGAGAGAACAAACAGGGGTGGGGTGGAGCGGAGAGGGAATATCTATAGCCTTCTGCACCCAATTCTGTCACTCTGACATTTCTTTCAAATCCAATTATTTAAAGCCTCCTGATGGCAAAGCTGAGGAAATGGACTAATAGTAGCTTGTACGGTACCTCTCCATCAGGCAGTTCAATAAATCCTGGCAGTGCTGTGATTTGTGCTAGGAGAATGAGCTTTTCAAGAGTAGAACTATCACTTTACACCGTCAATAATCTCACTGTCAAAAACCCCCCAAGTAACCCGACCGACACTTCAGAAGCTTAATTTATAGATGTGCTATTTGCCTTCAAGGTATTTTATGCAGCTAAATAATGGAAGTGGCTATTATCCCAAACTACTCTGCAGCTTTCACAAGTGGAGTCCAAGAACATGCAGGAGGACAAATTTTCTATTAAGCTTAGGGCTAAATTCTTCCCTCCGTGACACCTGTTTGATACCATCTACCACTAGCAGAGCTGCTTCCAAATTATACTCTGGGAAACCAAAGCAGAATCAAGCTCTTGCATTTCCAGAGGAGGATTAGCGTTAAGAGCAAAGCAGCGCATGGAGAAATGCCACAGGGTCTTCTCTTGCTGCGGGCCGTTTGTCCCTGGGTTTGCAGAGGGAGCTCTGACCACCGTTTCTCTCGCCCAGGACACCTTCGAGCTGCTGTGGGACTGCAGCAGGATGAAGGGTCTGCCCTGAACTTAGGGCTGGGATACTTAGGGCTACACACAAGTTGCAGGGAACAACAGTGAATAAAGAAATGGATCATCTAGAAAGATCTGGGCTCTACCGCTGATTTTCAGGTTTAGGGATATATCCATAGAATCACTCCACCAAACTGGAAAAACAGGCTTCCCCCCCCTGCCCCAAAATGGAATAGGGGATGGGCTTTGTTTCTCTCTTCCATAACCCACAACGCTATTTAATGGAAGTAGCTGGATTTCATTTATTCCTGGCTCTTAACGCTGATCGGGCAAGAATTAATTCCTTTAATGGGAAAGCATTTGTGCAACTGTAACAAAGAATACCAGGGAGAGACTCGGGGCAGGCAGCAAACATGACAGTGCCATTGTATCCAACACATCCGACGACTCCAAGCTGTTTCAACCAAGAACAATAAAAACGAGCTTGTTCCAGAGCAGGGCGAGCCCTTTACATAACAAACCAGCAGCAAAAGTGTGGAAGTCGCAAGCACTTGCACACGTTTTTGCTTCAAACGCGCCAGAGAGAAAACTCAAGGCGATAATAACCCCAAGCTAAGGAAAAGCACCCAAATTCCGTAGCTTGGATTTAAGCGTATTTTTTTAGTGACACATGCACATTCCAGACTGCAGAACAGCCCCAGTATGTTTCTTGGTCAATACCTAATTAGCCTGCTCCCTTTTTTCAGTTCACAACTGAGGCACTGTGATGGGTTTTGCCTTTAAAGCTGGGCTTATGCCCTTGTTCTCACACAGGAGAACTGAACTGCCCTTCGTTTGCATTATTCACCGGTTTGCTTTAAACAACAGCATTTCCTTAACTAATAAGTCACACTCCAACAAATCACGATAATCATCCAAAGGTCAGTACATCAACAACGTTGTTTTGTGTGTATTCCTGTGACTCAGGAGCTGGTTATCTGCACAGCCAGGCTCCAACACCCTTCTGACAGGGATGCCAAAGGCAGCTAAGAGGTGCTGGGTCTCTGTAGCTCCCCGGCTTTGTATGGATGAAGAACCCCGTCCTCTGCCAACAAGCAGAGGGTAGAATTACGTTCACACAAACTGGAACGAGACCCCAAATCCCAACCCAACTGAGAAGGGTTTCAAGCAACTCCAAATCTCTTTGTCTGGTCAGACCAAAGGAAGTTTGGCATCTGATACTCTCCCCCATCATTCCCATAACCAGTTCAGTTTACCAGAGCCTGCCAAAGCCACAGAATAAATTAATCTCAGCTTACTAACCATGCGAGCACATGTAACCTTCTCCTGGATGGAACTGGAGCAGCTTAGCTACATAACACAGATCCCATGCCCACTGCTAGCAGCTAATAAAACACAACTCCATTGGTAGGATTCCTTCCTCCCACCCTTTCTTTCAGTAACATAAAACTCAGGACCATTTCTACACAGTTCCAAAAGCAGCCTAGCAACAACCCTGAAAAGCACAGCTGCCTCGTCCTAACTGCAGTGTATCACGGCGATCAAGATTTAAATTTCCTATCCTACCCAGTTCGAACCCATCAAACAGTCCAATTTACCTACCCAGCAACTCCAATTCAGCAGCTTTGCACTGCTGGCTCTCCTAACGAAAGCCATTTGATGACTTTGAACTTGGCAGCGCAGATGCTGACTTCTGACACGAAGAATAAGCAAGCGCACAGCCCGCTTGACTGGCCAGAGAACAGTCAGGGGTTTTTTCACCTCCTCTTTGATCATGCTAGTGGTAAAAAATAAGATTAGTCTTGGCCCAGATCCATCCTGCGTAATACAGAACGATCACCTGGTATTTACCTCAAAATCTTCTCTTTTTAATATACAAACTGCCGTAGATTAAAGTCAGCGCCATGCGGCAAGGAAAGCTCTTCACTAAGCCTCAGCCGCACAAAGATCTCTGTGGGAATATTGACAAGATCGACTCCTCCTGCATGTTTAAACCAAGTGTCAAAAACTATTTATGCAAGCTTTTTTCCGCCCTTTCTGTCCTCACTCCTTAATCCTGGTACAGTTAGAAAAGCAACTCGTGACAAGTCTACGAGCAACACAGTCTAGAGGAAATATTGACACTCTGCTCAGGTTCAGATCCCCCCGGGGCGCGGAAAGGGCTCCTGGAACAGCTCTGGCCGCCCCGCCAGGGCTTCCTCGCACCCGTGGGATTTAATGTTACATGTGAAGTTTAGGGGTTTTCTTCTCCTGATGCCAGAAGTGGGTGCATAAAGGCAGGGGCTGATCTTTAGCTGTTAATTCAAGGACCAAATTCCACCCACAGTCAGAGCTGAAGCACAAACCAGTGGCCTCGTCTGCGGGTGTGTGTGGTCCCTCTGACACATCGGCTATCGAACCGGCGGAAAAACCTGCAAATACGTCTGAAGGCTGGATGCATCAGTGCTAAAAATTCTCTGGAATAATGAGAGACAGCATACAGCTGGGTGTCCATGTCAAAACGCCTGAGCGAGGCAGCCCCAAAATGAAGCTCCCTTTCTCCCCTGGGACAGTTCAGATGAAGGGGACAAGAGGGATCCCTGGAGCCAAGAGGAAAAACCTCACAAGGATACGTTCTTTACCCCAACTGGGAGACATAAGCCAAGCCCCAGCCCCTGGCAGACACACAAGAGCTGGCTTAACTTCTCAGTGCTTTTTCTCTCTTATTGTCTTATTCTCTTAGCACTCCACTTTCCATTACAGTCCCTCATCTCTTTTCCCATCGCAGTGCATCTTCCTCTGTCTGGCTACAAACAGCAGCAGTGCTCAGTATTCTCATATCCAGAAAACTGTCAAATAAGCACACAAATACACATACGTAACTGAGTTTACATACCTTTTGCATACTACGGAAATATATTTTGTGGAATTTCATAGATGCTAATCACTCCACCTTAATATTTACCCTTTCTACTGCTTCTCCTGCCCACCATTCATTTAAACTCTCACTTCAAGGCACATGAGCACTGTCCCCCAAAAACAGAACACTGTCCTCACGGGGGTCCCTGCAGCACTAGAAGCAATCTACGAAAGAACCACCCAGCATTACCTTTTTATAGCCACAGATCTTAAATCAGCCACCTTGACTTCCCGGATTTTTGACAATAAGGAAACAAGAGCGGCTGATTACACGGAGATGTCTGAGAGGGCACGTTACTAGAGCAACAGAGCATCCTCAGAGGGTTTCTGCGCCCGCGCTCTCCACCGCGATGGTCTCGGTTACCCCAGGAGACGGCAGCCGCTTGCGGGGGGTACGGCCGAGCATCCCCGATCCATCAGGTGAGTGACGAGACCGTCACGTGTGCGCACGGCCCCCAACGCTCTCGCTGCTGAAAGCCCAGGCTCCCCAGAGGAGTGGAAACCGAGGTTTTGACACAAATCTGGGCCCGAGCAGGAAACGGTAAGCTGCCGGCCCCAGACAACGTGCCGTGAAGCAAACGAAAGGGAACAAAGGCAATGAATGACACGGGAGAGAAAGACGCCGCGTGTTCTCCCCCTGTGATAAGGGAGCGCAGCAAACCGCAGAGTGCGGCTTCTCGTAGCGAACGGACTTGAATAAAATAAGATTGCACCACTGCCCCAGAAAAGGAGTCTATGAGAACTAAGTACCTCAGCCTTCTGAAGTAATCACCCAAAAATCTGAATACAAGAATACCATTAAAACACCTCTGATGTTTTTTATTTAAAATAGATCCTTAATTCCAAATAACCTTTAAGCTATCTACTTGAATCCCAGACTATAAAATTGAAAGTAAGTTGATCCTGCCCTCATTAATTAGCTCTTAGAGGAAAATGTGTGTTTGAATCCTTTGTTTCCAGTGCAAGTGGATTTAAACATGCAAATTCAGTTTGGATAGATGCAAGTTCAGCTCTTTATCATGTGAAATGATTTACATTTCATCTATTTGACTGAAAGGCATGTTTTGGCCCAGGTTCATGTGCTGTGCTGCATAGGTCTGCAATTTAGTTCAGATCCAATGAAGCCTTAAATCTGGAGAGGCGACATCAAGGTTTTCAGTACCAACGTTTCACTGAAATTAAATTCAGACTAGATCTTGAAAAGGTTATGTTTAATATTTGATCTCGAAAGAATAAGGCTGATGCGATCCTAGACATCAGGCTTAATGCCGCTTGGCAATCAGCAAATATAAAGAAACGTGGTGGGCCCAACATTACACAAGATGAGTTAAGCAGTCTTTTTGGGTTTGTTTGTTTGGTGGTGTTATTTTTTTTAAGGAAGCAGTTGAGTGCCATGCATTGCTGCTGCTATACCACAAATGAAGTATCTTCAAAACTCTCATTCCGTGAACAATACTTTTCACGGCCAACTAAGTGTATGAGTTAAGCCTCTGTAAATGAATTTACTCACAAAGCATCACCAAGATGTGTCTTCGTTTACAAAGCACCACAGGCCAACCCAAGGGCCTTTAGATTATAGAGAAAAACGCGATGTGGTTTCTTTCCTTCTTGGAGCTTTTACCTGTGAAGATTCCAGCTGTGGTTACCGAACACTTTTAAATCACGTTTTTGCAGCACAAATTGCGGAGCGGGGAGGGGGTGCCTGTAACACCCTCGCACATCACCCTCCCTTCAACACGCGCTGTGCCCCAGCGTTCCTGTTTAGTTTGGACCGGTCCAAACTGAAGAAACCGAAGCTTCTTGCCTGGCAATAACAGACTAGTCATCTAATACACTGTTCGGAGCAATGATTGTTGTTGTTGTTTGATTCTGGTATTTTTAGGAAGAGGTAATCCTGGAGATTTGCATCTCATTTCCCAGAATGCCCTAGGGCTTTGCCAGCAGTTGGAGTCTTACAGGATAAACATCTTTCCCTGATTGTAATTGCATTATTAAATATGATTGCTCTGCTTTTCCTTGAAAATTTTTTAAAAGCAGCAACAAAGAACACAGCGAGAACACATCCTGTTGACAGCATGGAAGAGAATTGCACAATAGGGGAGACAAGAGGATTTCACCTTTAACTTCAGAGGCAAAAGGCAACTTTTCTAAGGCAGGGAGTCCCACAACACCATCCAAAAGCTTAGTGTTCTAAATAACTGCAACCATAAGGATCCTTCAGCTATCAAAATTGAGGCCACCACAAATAACCGTCTCCATTACAGAATACATTGTAATAGCTCCAAGAAATCACATCAAAGATCGGGGTTCTGTTAACGTAAAACCTATAGATACAAATAACCATAATCATAGAAAAGTCACTCAGGGTAAGTACCATAAGTGTAAAAGCAGGTTATGGAGGAGATCAACACAGTCCCAACCAACAGGAACACGCTGCTGGGTTTTACAGTTACGCTGAACAGCTGCTTACACCCAACACACAGCAACTCCCTCGGACCCTGCACACTCTGGTCCTTTGCTTGGTCAAATTCCTCTAGAATTTTCCCCTTCTCTAGGACCCCTCACTGCACCTTTTACAGCCAAGGCCTGGAATTTGCTGAAAACCGCAGAACAGAGCCATGCTGAGTATCTGCTCTCAGTGATACCCGCCACTATTCCAACCTCCCTGCGTTAAATAAAATCAAAAGGCATTTAATTGTGCATGTACGTTGCTTTACCGTAACACCTATTAATTTTTTAAAAATATACATTAATGCATATAAAGCACACTAGCAGCTACACGACCATACAAAAGTACACAAAAGCTAAGTATGAATGCGTTTC
Organism: Pampusana beccarii; assembly: GCA_013399365.1. Taxonomy (NCBI): domain Eukaryota; kingdom Metazoa; phylum Chordata; class Aves; order Columbiformes; family Columbidae; genus Pampusana; species Pampusana beccarii. Next base: position 527,883 of record VWYH01000026.1, read on the forward strand.
CGCCTTACTTGCATAAATCTGGAAACCAAAGCAGACTGTCTGATGAGGAGACGTGTGACTGAGTGCAATTTTTCAGCACTTTCAAAGAAGGAAAACAGCTCCTCCTGTAGTTCACAGGACTTCTCCAGGTACAGAGAGGAGCTCGGTTCATGGATACTTACAGTCTTGACTTAGGGCGCCCGACTCCTATATTGCCTGATCTATTTTGTAATACTTTGCCAATACTGTACACTCCATATTTATATTGATATTTCAGGAATATTTACATATATACACAAAACAGACACATAAAGTACTATACACAAAACCTTGTGCTTAGGCATTCATGTGTCTTTCTATATAGCGTTAAGATAATTCCCCAGAGAAACCCAGCTGGGCTGGGGGTAGGTGAACAAGAACGCGCCACGGCAAACTGCACACTCTAAGTAGCCGTTAAACTGCTTGAGACCACTTTTCTGCTTTCAAGAGCCTCAGCTCAAGTGTTTTCACCAGGTTTTCCATGTCTAACAGCTTCGTGGCATGGGAATCAGTAATGCTGCTTCAGTGTACTCTTAAACATCTATAAAGCAAGGCCTGCCCTACAACAGATGGTCTAACCTCTTGAATGTCAAAATCCTTCTGTGTCAGGCGGCCCAATTAAAGGGACATTTTTAGCAGCACGGCTCTCTCCACTGTGCCCTTCCTCCCACTTTAGCCTCAATGTCCCAAGGGGTAATTGCTCACCACACAATTACAAACACCGGTTTACTGTAGTTCTTTCTCCCCAGTCTCTAATTGGGAGAAACTATGACTATGGTTAATCTAACTCCTGGGTCTTAATGAAGAAAACCGTTTAAAAAGAGAAGACCTTTGAGAAAAACATGAAAATCTTCAGCTAACTAGCATACTCCAGATCTCCTGATTAGGAACATTTTGGTTTAGCCTCTTCAGCTGTAGCAAAGGTCTTTGTCATTTTCCTTGTCTTGCCAAAATACTAAAAAGCAGACATGGCTGAGAAATATAAAAGAAAAAGAAATAGAGGCGAAAAAGCACTAGAAACCCTTGTATTCTAGTGCCTTGCTGTCATCTAAGTAGGACGTGCTTCAGTCTAAAAGAGATGCCTTGGAGTTGGGCGGTCATCTCTATTTCCCAGCTTGCTGAATGCTTTCCATTCCTGCTCCTACAAGAACTGATGACGTGGAGATACTTCTATTCTTTATTTACACAGGGAGAAATGGTAGTACAGAGTTTAAAATATCTGCCCAGGAAACTGAACTCAATGTCTTGATGCCCTCCTAAGAGAGAACGCCCACATAACTCAGTTCTGGGTCTCTCTTTCTGCCGGTGGAGGTCGACAGCTTTAATACTACCCTGACAAGACGGTCAGGCTGCTTCTGAACAGACTTGAGATACAAACCAACGCAGCTTCTTCCCAACCACCACGCGACAGCCCCAGAAACTACGGCATTTGCAAGGAGCCAGGCCTGAGAAAGAACCGCTGGAAAAGGCAATCAGATACTCAGGAAAACATAATCCTGTCCATCCCCCAGTGTGTGTTTCTCAGATGATTTACTGTATTATGCTAAAGCAAATCTCACACTCAGGGACTGCAGGCTGGAAGACGGGGCACTACACACATAACAGCTCTTCTGATGCTGCTTCAGAGCGAAGAGGATGTTTTCTCCCTGCTGTTTAGAGGAAACATTGGCAGCACAGGCGGATCCTCGAGACATCCCCTCAATTCTACAGGGCTGCGGGACGAAGCAATGCAACATTTAAAGCCGATAATAAAAACAGCTGATTATTTTAAACTGGCTGCAACCTATACTCAATCAAGGAAACTGATGGATGCAAGAGCTTCCTCCCAGAAGTCTGTGATCTTGCTGGGGTTTATACTTGCCACTGCCACAGAACCGGCGATAGCTTGTGGGTGCTGAGGCAGTAATGCTTGGAGACCAGCATAAAACACACGCTCCTCATGAAACGAGTTCCATTCCCAGCTTCACAGATTTTTTTTTCTACTGGAGAAAAAAAAAGTGACTGATCAATTTAGAGTAGGCTCTTCATGAAAAGCATGATTTATGACTGTAAGCTTTACTAGTATCTGTCTTTTGGTTTCCATATATATAAAATTGCTGTTAAATACACAGTGACAGTTCGCTGTGAGTTTCTTAAGCACTTTGGAAACTACAGACTCCATTTAAGTGCAAAGTTGTTCTTGTTATTACTCGCTATTGAAGTTGAAGCATTCATTTAATGTGCAGGATATGCTAAAAAGGAGTGACAGGTGATTGCTGTCTGTCAGAAAGAATAAAGGAAAAGGATAACATTTCCTTACCCAGAGGGATTAAACTATACTACAGGCCAGGTATTAGGTGTTTTTGGCCACTTACAGAGCAGGGAAGCGTATTATGTGTCTATAAACCCTGCTGAAGGAAAACCTGTTTCAGTCACCATTCTACTCCCTAGTTTCAACTCCACGTCACCTAAAACGTTGATAAGAGTAGGTTTAAAACAAGGCTTTGAAAACGTGCCAAAGTCAACTCACTTCCACACTCATCTTGCTCTTTTGACCATGTTGATAAGCGTGATGGTATTTAACATCACAGTTCCGAGCTGGAGAGAAAAACCACACAACTGGAACTTAGTTCTACAGTCTTCTCTGAAAGCATTCACACTGCATGAAGCTTTTAATAATTTCTAAACCCTTCAACTTACACAGGAGGATCAAAAGACAGAGAGAGAGAATCTAGTCTCCGCTACCCTGCCTTCCGTTCCTCTAGACAGACGAGCTCCACCCTACCTATCTTTCATGGGGGAAGCAGGAAAAAGAAGCAGGGTATATTTAATCAGTGGGGGTGCCTGGAAAAGTTTTCAGGAGGTACATTTCCAACAGCTTTCTCCACTTCCATCTGCTTTTCTCAACAGAAGCAGCCTTGCTAAAATCTGAAAAACTGAGCCATAAAGCTCACGAGGAGAAATTCCCCACGGGAGATCCAGCACCTCCAGCTACGCTCGGAGCCAGAGACACTGCAGGAACAATTCCCCGTGGGATGGAACTGCTCTGGTTCCCGGCTGGAAAGCACAAGCGCAGCCGTACAGAAAGGAGTGGGAGGTAGGGGGAGGATGGAGGACAGAGCCCAGCTTTTTCAGCCTTGAAGAAAGACACACATTTCCATGTTTGAAAGGGGTTGTGGGAGAAGGTGGGAAGGAGTCTAATTGCATCCAGATTGTTTTGTCCTTCCCACTTGCTTCATCTCACTGGCAGGTTTGACTGTCAGTACTTGCCGTGTTTCCAAGCCCAGCGCCAGCTAATTGTGGTCCTTATATACATACCCCAGATCTAACTTGACACCATGCTGTATAATTGACAGCCCAAGAGAACAGGCAGAAACGGGTATTGAATGCGAATTACCTCTCACACCTACTGCAGGAACATCCTCCGAGACAGAGGCTGAAGGCACTGGCAGGGAGCTCGCCCTGTGCCTCTGGACACAATGGCAGATTTGCAGATAAAATGATGGCTTAATTTTCCAGTGCTGCCCATCTTAAAGGTCTTAAAACCAAATATTTTCTAACACGGGAGGATAAAATGAAAAGAAGAAGGAAAAAAATGAAAGCAGGGCAGTAGGCTTGGGCGAAGGAAAGGCGGGGGGCAACAGAAATAGATGCTTAATAGTGGAATTTAGACGGGAAGTGAAAAAGAATCACAAATTCTCACCCTGCCTCCTCAAAGGAGCTCACAGTATATCTGTGCATTTCTGTTGGATGTCAAACGGAAAAACGTAAGTGGGACATTTTTCTCTTGAATCAATGTTTATTCGATAAGGTCAGTGCCACCTAACCAGGTTTCAGCCTCAAGTGTAGGAAAAGACCCTGTAGAACTGCATACAAACACTGGGAACATATTTACACCTTCTGCAGGCTCCCCATCCCCTGCCTCGCTGCTGCTTACACCACATGGACAAGCACGAGCACTAAAACCCTCCTGCACAGCTCAGGTAAGGGCTTAGGCCCACTGCTCAGCTAATTGCTACAACAGACCATCTTCCCCAAAAGAGTGCAGTTCTTGTTTACTCACAGATATTTAAGTACAAGATTAATCAGCACAGTCCAGAGCACAAGGCTTTATGGTTTGTCTCTAGCCTCCACATCTTCATATTAACATCTGGCTCCATCTCCTACTCCTTTCCCCTTCATGCCTTTTAGGAAACTGACCCTTTTCAATAATCATATATATTATGTGAAGCATAAAGAGGCAAAAACCTTGAAAACGGCTTCAGGTGAGGGATAGACTTACGAAAGGGAGGCTCAAACCGCACCAGAGCAGCCAAGGAGCCACTAAGAGGTACCTGAAATGTGCATCTTCAACTCTGGCAAGGGCAAAACCCCACCACTAATGACAGCATAGTGCAATGTACTGCTGCTCCACCGCTATTGATATTTACTGTCTAGTGACACTACCCCAAGCTATTATTTGCTTATAACCAGTGCTACCCGACTTCTAAGAACTCATCCAAATTCCATAAAATGCAAGAGCAATTAACCTTGTTGGGGAGGAAAACAAGTTTAACGTCAAGTTGCTTTGCTGTTAGATGCAGCTCCCATACACCCCAGAGGTTGATTTGTGCCTCTGCTATAATAAAACTCACCAGAAAGGGCTGGTATCCAGCGACTTCTCCGATCCTGCACCAGCTGCTGAACACTCTGAGCTGGACAGCCAATAAATTACACTATGAACATACACGGGCCTGGATGGACTCAATTGTTCGCTTTACCAGTAAATAATCAACAGCAAGATGCAATGTGATAAGCCTTCGATATTTACAAGAAAAACGTTTAAAGAAAATAAGAGACAAGAAGCTTTTCCCCTGCATTTCACCAAAACTTTTCATACCTGTGATTTTTTTCTCCTCAATTCTGACCATTAGAAAAGCATCTCCCCTCTTCATATATGTAAAATGAAAAATATTTAGCCCCCAGTGAGATTTTACAGTCATTTGCAGCTTGCTTAGAAACCAAGAGGATACACTAACCCATACATTGAGTGTCAGCGGTTTATAGGGTGCCCAAAAACGCTCCAGCCACACTGAGGCTTCCATACTTAAAGAAGTAAAACTCCTGATAGCTCAATCCCCAATTTCTGACACTACAGAAGATATTCCCCACAAAATAAAGCTAAAAAATAAGGGAATAGAAGCATCACTGCGCACCTCCCTGCAGCTCAGTGCAGCTGTTTGGCCGCCCTTTTCTCACCCAATTTCAGCAGCAACGGGATGCTGGAGAAGCATTTGCTTTGGCAGGGAACAGACCCACGAGAGGCCACGCCGAGGAGCTGGTCCCTAAACCCTCTCGGACACACCAATGGGATTTTTGATGCTGATAAATAATTTCCTTAAGGCGAAACACTCAGACACAAAGAGAAATCCAAAGTCATCTCTGTCTCTAGTGCCTGCACTACCACCCCGTGCTCAGGAACTCGGCGCTGAGGAGGAGGAGGCCAAGAACACCACAGGTTTGCAAACATTCCCCTGCCACAAAATCCAGTTCCACACGTGTTCATAACCTGAGCTTCCCAAAAGCTCCATACGGAGTACGTAAGGGTTATGGTAACTGTTTTAGAGACGGAGAACTAGACCAGAGGGACTGCACGATTTCCCCGATGTCACAGAGCAAGCCTGTGGTGAAGGAAGGAGCTGCGCACATCTGGCTAACATCAGCTCCAGAGCCGGGGATGGGGAAGGTAATGAGATGCCTCCACGCCAGAAGCTAAGTTTTATGAAGCAAACATCCCACAGAAGTTGGAAAAAAACGACTGCAGTGAATCACACTCGCTATTCCGAGACGTGCTCGCGTTACAACCACAAGCACTTATTTAATTAGAAAAATGATTTAATTGAGACGCATCCAAAATTGCCTCCAATATGACACAAGCAATAATATACGTAGGTAAGAAAATATGTTGGCTACGAAGATGCGCGCGTTTGTACGTGTGAGAAAAAGAACGAGGGTAAAACGTCGGATTTTGTCTCCGCCAAGTTCAGCAATGACGCTGAATATATTTATTAAACGCAATCAGATTTTACAAGGCACTGAAGTGATAACTCTGTAGTAGTGGAAAGTGCAAGCAGCAATAAATATCTTGTAAACACGGAGGTCACAGGCCCAGGTGCTTACGAGCACGGGGAAGGCGGCTTGCCGTAAGCGGCACGCTTCATTGCCTCAGCAGTTCTTTTTTCATCTTTCTTTTCTTGGAGGAGGGGTGCAACAGGACAGAATGGATTATTATTTAATTTACTGCAATAAATCAGGAGTCAAAGCAATTCAAAGGAATTTGTAGCTTATCACTATGCAAAGAAAAATCAAACCTCTATCAGTTCAGATCTAAATACAATTACAGGAACAAAATAGCTTTATGTGTAAACCATCTAACTGAGCCTGACAGATGGATACTGTTTATATCCATTTGTATTTATTGAACATATTAAAAGATTGCAGCTGTTCCGTCAACACCTAGGTGCTTCCAGGGTGCTTGGAGCTGTATATAAATATGACAGAATTTTATGGATAAATATATTCCATGAAATAAACACGTTGGAGATATTGTGATATAACAAGTATTTACATTAACAACCATAATACCTTGAACTGGTTTCTATTGATCTTGAAGCACTTCACAAAAGTATGGATAAAGCATCTGCACTCCCACCCTGCAGACACAGAATTAAAGCTCAGAGATTAAGCGCTGCCAAAGGATTTTATAACAACTCAGTATGAGCGATGGGATTAGCAACCAGGCCCGCGGCTGCGGGCTTTGTCTCCAGCGCTTTAACTCGCGCTTCCCCCAGCCACGTCTACCTCTGCACGTCTTTGTGCGCAACACCCAGGAGCCCGTTTCATTGTAAACCTGCATATATTCGCTGCCTAATTTTAATCTCGCACAGTGTTGGGTCAATCAAAGCCAAAGGCAACGAGCCGCAGGCTATTAGGGCTGGCTGCTGCCTTCCCCCGGCAGAGGGCTGGACGCAATCTGTCCATCAGGCAAACCCGCGCCGCAGCCGCCTTAGTCCTGCGCTTCGAAATGCAAGGCAGAGCCTCCCGCTCGACAGCGATCCAACCCTCACCAAACCTCTGCCGACCGGCCAGAGGATCGGCGAAAAACCACGGTAATTAACGGAAATATAACCCCACACTCCTCATCAGTGAGGTTTTGCATATACATAAGGAACGATCAGTGGCGAAGAATTATGACTGCTCCTTATGCAAATCACAAGCTCTGCAAGGAAAAGCTTTCAAGCACGGCATGTGGGAGACGAACACACACAGCCCGACGGGTTTTCTTGGGGGTTTTCTCCTGCGTTCAGCGCTTGAGATCTGCACCCTGGGGAAAACCCGACCAAGCACGTATTTTGTCTGCCTGCTGCGTGGGTTTTGAAATAGGAGCATCACTGCATATGGTTAATCTTCAGATATTTTTCTTTTTAAATTTCACAAATAATTGTAGGTTACTCCCTGCCACAGTTATTTGCATTTGCAGTACTGGATTCCAGCGGGATTGAAAGGGAAGAGAATGACACTGGTTGAGAACGAAGAAAGTTTTCAGCTAGAGTTTGCATAGAGCTGGGGAGTGAATCTGAGGATAAAGCAGGGCTTTTGTGGGAGTCCTCTGGGGCAGCTATTTTGGGCTGCTGAGGCTCCTAAGAAGAATTTCAGCATAGAAGATGGAGCACTTTTCCTGCTGAGAATCGCTCCCTTGCCTTCGCAGTTGCTGCGCCACGGACTGTCAAAGCACCGGGTCACCCGCTTTGGTGCTTTGCAGAAGACACTTAAGGGGAAACAAATTTGATGGAGCTCTCTGGAAACTGGGAATGGAAAGACTTTACTAGGAGAGAAAAAACTGTTAACCTGGCAATGAGAAAGGCGCTGGAACACACTAGAAAACAGATCAGGAACAAAATATGATTTATCTGAAAACAAGCGTACACATAGAAACAGGGAGCCAGAAGAGAAGAAAAGAGGTATTTCCCGGGGGGGGGCAGGAGTGGAAATCAAACCTCCTTTCTGACTAAATAGCTAAACTCTGTCATTTCTAAGCAGTGGTAATCACAGTGCTCGTTTTAAAACCAAACATCAAGCGATACGGCAAATCTTTCTAATAAAAAAGGCATATCCTCATCTCCACTTTCTGCCTGTGGAAGAAGAGGCATAGGGAGAGAAAAATGGAAGAAAAAGGCGAGCCGGCCTGCTAACACCATATGGCAAACACAGGAACTGAGCACAGGCTCCCTGAATCCCAGACGAGAGCCATATCCCCACCAGACCACCGTCATTTTTCATCTGCAAATATGCAAGTGCGTGCATGTGCGCACAGACGCACAGGCAACAGCAGCATCATCATCTCTCTACTGCCCTGCCACGAAGCCCTGAACTCCGAAATGAGAGCCATCATCTCAACAACTGAAAGGGCATATTAATAGCGTTGCCAGTTAAACTCTCCAGAGAGGAGCCGTCTCCTGCGTGTTTATCCAGAGCCGAGCACAACGGGGCCGACAGTTGCCTTTACTTTCACAGAAAGGATTATTATCCCGGTTCTTCCTCGGCTGCGGTCGGCCAACTGCGGCTTTGATAATTACCCTACAGAAACTCAAAGCTGCTACACCAGCATCTCAAACACAAAATCATACTCCATTGCCATTTTTCCCAGAAACGTTTTTATAGAAGACAGCAGTTTCTACTTAGGCAGCAGACGGACCAGAAAATACTGCTTGACAGAAATGCTTTTGAAGTGGAGATGGGACCGTACCACCAGATTCCTGCCCCTCCCTCTAGTGAGTGCAGATGTGGATGCAATACCGGTCCAGAGCTCCAGGATTTGGCCCTTTCTAAACACCCAAGTACTTCCAGTAAGGGCTGAGCGTTTGGGGTTGCTTCTAATTTGAGAGGAGAGGTTTCCAGCACTTTTGCGTCCCGAACCCAGGACTTCTCAGAACACCAATATGCCCCTCAGATCCTGCTCTGAGCGCTTCGGCAAAACACCATCCGAGCACAGAGCAGCAGCCTGCAGAGGGGAGAGCTGCTTTACACCCAAAGCACGGCAGGACTTATTTACCTAGATAAGCAGGCAGGATAACGATGTCTATGTGCACGAGCACATCACCCATGCAAGCACTTGAGTTCTGCGCGAGACAGAAGGCACGACAGGTCTTAGAGCACCTGTTGGAAACAAAATGAAACAAAACACCACCACAAGGATCCTTGAAACTATCTGCTTGTGCTCTAAGTTCTGCAAGTACCAAACAAGGTGTCTGTACAGAGGTTCCTGCCAACAGCTGCCATTAACATGCATAAATCTCATGTTCAAAGGAAGCCTCCAGTTTTTCTATCTTAATTTGATTCTTTTGACTTTATCTATCCTGTCTGTTTTCATCTTTCCTCATTAAAAAGATTTTTAAAGAATTTTTTTCAAAAAGCCAAACATAGCTAATTATTTTAACGAGCTACCAAAAAATAACGTTGATCTCTACTCTGAATATAAGCAAACGTCAACACTGCATGGGAGCAGAGGTAGCACAGCATCTTAATACTATACCATCAGCTCCTATATTTGATTAATGAAGACTCACAGGACTAATTTTACACTGCTTCATTAAAAGCCTGGGGCAATTAGCATAAAGGTTAGACTACTACATTATTAAAACTTTTTTTTTTTTAAACAAAATAATTTGCTTCCTTTCCTCTCCCTTTGGATAAAAACACGCTGCATAGACAAAATGAGCTATTGTCCTTTTAAACTTAATATGTAGAGAAACATGAATTGCTGCATCTCTCATCAAGGACACAGCAAAGCAGCTGCCCCGTTTCTAAAACAAGGGCAAAGGCAATGATCTCCTGTAAAGCCAACACACGGACAAAGGAAACAGCTTCTCTGCTCAGAGGACACGGAATGGTGATAAACTTAAAATTCAGCCAGCAACTACAGGGAGGGAAGAAATTGCTCAGGCCAAACAGCACATCCATTTCTCACACAACTAAACCTGCCCGGCAAACTTCTCTAAATGAAGATCAAGGTAAAAGCGCATATATGTAACACTGCAAGAGCTGTAGTGTACATAATAAACAGCACAGGCATCTCCCATTCTTTGAGGTTTTATTGAGAGAACAGAGGAAGAACTGCTTTTGAACTTGCAGATGAGCAACTCTTTAAGAGCACATGGCACTGGCGGCCTCGCTGTGCTGTTCATTCAGCATCACGATGGACAAGGTTCAAACCGCCAGGCCACCGCTCTGCTTTCCCTCTCCCTCCACACGCTAAGGCAAGCGGCTCTCAGAAAGCACGAGCCTCCACCTCCTCCTCTGCCGCAGCCCCGGGAACGGCAGAAAAAACACTAAAAAAAAAAAAGCAGCAGCAGCCCTAAGGACCAGACTTGATGAAAAAGAAAAGCTAACTGCCAGACAACGCTTCAGTCTGCTCCGGAGCGGGTTTCCACGCGGGAGCGCTTGCCAAGGCTTGCACAAGGCGCCGCTCTGCCTTGCGGCTCTTGCCGGCACTCGAAGGGTTAAAGCAATCTAAGCCAGGCCTGCTGGAGAAGCACTACAGCAGGAAGAAAGAGTTACAAATGATTTTTCTTGGCAAAAGCAGCTCATTGGAATAGTAGGAGGATTGTGCTTACTCCTCATATATAAATGCCAAAATGAGGCTTGCTGACACTTTCCTGGCATGCCACAGCCCTTCCAGCGGCCCGGGACTTCAGCTGAATGTTTAGAGGGACAGAAGGACACACAAGATGTTTCTTCCCCGACTGACCAAACCTTCTTCTCATGTGGCACTATCCAGCATCTCTGGAAAGCATCCGTCCACCACCACCACCACGGCTCAGCCTCTCCCCTTTTCCATACTGATGCCTGATTTTCATGGCCAGTGCCTGGGGTTGTGTGAAGCCAAGAGCATGCATGAATTCTGCGGGCGTTTTGCTGGGAAGATGGGGGACTAACGAAGACCCACAGGACTAGTTTTAGGCAAGACGAAGTCTGCTGAAACATCAGAGTGTTGCCACTTGCTTAACTAACAGCCCAGCTTTTCCTTTACCCCAATCTCCAACACCTAACAGTTATCTATGGAAAGATCTTGCAGGGAGTTTAAGGTGACCCTTTCCCTGGCCCTCCCTCTGGAGCTCCAGAGACCAGCAACTCATGAACCTTGAGAGCTGGAAGCTGCATCCAGATCCTCATGTTTAATAGACACTAATCTTCCTAAAGGTCTAATCCCTTTGTACTGCTTCTTCAGACTTACACTTCTGACTTCCCCAAAAGCCTTTCACATGAGTTTTGTAATTTCAGTTTGGCCTGCTAAAAGAATAAAGAAAAAAAGAAAAGAGTGGCTTACCAATCCCTAGTCCTATCAGACTTATCCAAACTGTTATGATTTAACTATTCAGTGTTTCATCGCATGGAAAGTGGCTTCACAGCCATTCGAGAGGTTCATGGTAGGGCTTGAAGACGACGAAGATAAAACGGCTATTTTGGGAACGTTCAGCTTGTTCAAAGGCACAGGACACCACGTGTGATGCAACTTTGGTTCTTGCCTCGGGGCTGCTCCAGCGCTGCACAGAGCGACGGCTGAACCGTCTTTGCAGCTGAGGAATCGAGTTGATCCCTTCCAGTGACAGGAGAACTTCGCTTTTTCCACTCCAGGATCGCTGAGGCTTTGTGGCAGGTGACTGCTTTTAACACCTTCTACCACCTCCCTCACTGCCAATCTGCTCCCTAGAACATCCAGAATTAACAGCAACCAATAACCAGATTTTTGCTCTTCCTTAATCTCTCCCATTTCCCCTTCTAGAGATGGCTTTCTTTTGTTCCCTGCAACCTACAACCCAAAGAAGTCTTACAAAAGCAAGCGAAGAGAACAACTTCTTGCCAGTGGATTTACACCAGGCTCCTCGCTTCCATGGGGGAAAAATGTACCTGTTTGCAAACTGAAGGGGATAAATCAATTCTCTGAGACATCAGCACCCACTGCAGCCCCTCACCAAGGGAGGCAGCTTGCTGCTTCTAGAGCCCCCAGCATCCCAACGACGAAATCCTAAAACCTGACTGCTCTCCACATCCCTTTCAGAAAATACAATGAGTTAAAGCACGTTAGATGAGACTCTAATAAATTTTAGCAGTAAAACTAGGAAATGTTTACTGGTTTAAATTTTCACCATACTTTGATTGATTTCTATACAAAATTATTATAAGCAGCACCTATTAGTTGTGTTTTTTCTCTCCACATTCACATCAGAAATCCATCCCATCCTTCAGCAATGTCCACTCAGGCTGGAAGGGTTTATTGTGAAAAGATCATCTCGCCTCCTTGGCCCACAAAAAGTCCCATTAGTTTGATCCACTATACTGTGACCGCAGGAGGAGTTTCCACGGAAATGTTTGCAAAGCAGTCAACTTTTTCTGTAAATATACACACACAGTACCAGGTTTGCAGGATTGTCAGATTGCTTTACAAAAGAAAGAGACATTTTCCCTGTTTACAGTCTGGGGAGGCAGAGCTGCATTCTCAAAATATCACAAGGCAAGATACAGTGCAGCAAGTGAGAACTCAGCTTGGACCTGCTATCTCCGAGATCAGAATCACATTAGCAGAAGCTAGGGGGAAAATTAAAAAAAAAAATAAGTGAAAACTGAAGAAGGTTCTCTCTGCTGCTGCTGCGGAAAAGAGAAATTTAATCCAACGGCCTAGGTTGTTAGGAGGAGGAGATGGTGCGATAGCAAAACAGACAGAAAACTACCAGAAAATTATCAGCACTGATGGAAATGTCATCCCCACCGCTGACGAACGCTCCACACTGCCCTGATCTAACTTGGTCTTTTTTTGAACTCCTTTCCTGGGGCTGGAGGCTCAGCAATCAGTCTTGTAAATTTGCACTTTTCAAATCTAGGCACGAGGTTTGTTTTTCTTGCGCGAGGTGCCAACGCTATTTGGTGCTGTACAGCTTCCAGTATTTTCTAAAGTGCCTTGAGAGGCTTGGCATGGAGGGCACTATGGAAATGGAGTTTTAACCTATTGCTTCCCACTTCTGCCTTGTGACCCACCTTCAAAAATGAGGGGTTTTGGCAGAAACAGGTGTCCTGCTTTCTCCGCATGCAAGAAACGCTCTCGCCACGGCACACACAGACAGTGAAACACATTTCAGCTGGATGTGGAGTGTCAAGTGAAAAATATAACACCCCATCAGGATGGTGACCGACATCTCTCTACATCTATCATTACAAACGGCGCAAATTTAAAGCAACACCCTCACCCTTCTCTGTGCCCATATTACAAGACAAGACAGTTCTTTTTCAGCCAGCCAGCTAACTCTGAGAACTGACTTACAACACCCCAACCCATCACAAAAATAAAGTACAACGAAGCGAGGGGAAACTATTGTAGCTGCCCACAGAGATCAGCCACAAGCACAACTTCAAATTCATTAAGAGCGGAACGTACCAGAGCCCTCTGAACAGGCCTAAGCTAATCGGAGCTGTTGTGGGATGGGTAATCCGTGACTGGCCCTCGCCAGGGAAACCCCTTCTCTACTCACAAGCCTCAGTGCGTTATCCCCAACCAGCAGGTCAGACCCACAGCAGCATCAGGAGCAGCGATAAAGGGAAACCAGTGAAATGCTTTCCCCCATTAACAGCTGACTTTTGGCGCAGAACACCGCATTGTTCTTTGTCCAGCATTTCTGAAGATTTTTTTTTGAAATAATATCCTAATTAATCTGTGGGGGATCTCAGGCAAGTTTGCTTTAGATATTTTTAGCTTAAAAATGCAGCGTTGCCAAGTATTTCCCCCTTTCCCATTTCACAACGTTCTCTTGTGTTTGAGGCTATTATAGAGGATTGTAAAACATCTATAATCCTCGAGATTACACAACAGCATTAAAACACATAATATTTCGGGGCTCCGGAGGTTTATTATTATGTAATGACGGTAATTTGCCTGCGTTTCATCCGGAAGGATCCCCAAAATACCGGTTTTCCCAAATAGAAAAGCAGTTGCCTGCGAGACAGGAGGAGGTGAAACCCTTCGCAGTGACCCACGAGGGCAGAGGAAGATGCCACTGAAGTTCTGCTAAGCGGAATGAAATCAGGAATTCACTCTAATAAAAAGCCTCTGAGCATTTTTGCTTATCAAAGTTTTGCTGCTGATCCACAGACAGACACAAAGCTAATAATAAGAAGAAGAATCAAAACAAGCCTTCTGGGCATACTTGCCTTGTCATTTCTAATGCACCCTGATTGCAGCCCTGCCCACTTCCTGAGCAGCTTCCATCCAATTGTGCCAATATGTCCTATAAACATTAACGAATTAAGCCACAGGACAGTTTTGAATGGTAAAATAACAAATATCATTCTCCTTTCATGTCATGATTCAAAGCCTGTTGAATTGGAAGAGAATCTGGATCAATTCTTCATTGCTCAAAACAAAAAAAAAAAAAATACAACTACAAAGGAAAGAACAAGGCAGAAAGACTCGAAGCCATGCAAGGTAATCTCGGAACGACTCGACTCTTGGTGCAGCTGCTAAGAAACCAGATTAGTCTCTCTTCTCTAGGAGGAAATGGGAAGCAGCAATAGCTATTTCTGCTCAAACAGAGCCAGGAAAAGCTGCCCAGCAGGGCCAGGAGCTCCGCGAGGGCCGGCCGAGGGATGGGGAGCTCACAGAATCACTGATCAGAACAACCCACAGCAGGCGTATTGCCCTCTTTTTGACGAAGGAACAAAAAAAACCCGTCAAGAAACGGCACTTCGTTTGCACACGTAAATACACCCACATGCAGTCAAGAAAGGGAAGGCCTTTCCCCCGCCTCTCTCCTTTCGCTTATTTTCCTCTCAGTCACAACACAAATCAAACTGCCAAGGCATCCAAACAAGCCAGCCGTTCTGCGGGCGCACAGACGCGCTCCCTGGCAACACCAGCAGAACGAGTCCCTGGGGACACCGGCCCCTGGTCTGGACACGGAGCCGGGAACGGCGGCTCCCGGACCCGGGGATGGCACCGAACAGGCTGCAAGGCCACCGACGGGCCTGCTGGCTGGGGCTCACAAACAGGAGCATCCCAGCCAAACTATCGGCTTTATACAGCACAACCAAAATCTGCAAAGTCCAGACATCATCAGGCACTTCGGATAGTGGGGGGGTTGACGTTAAACACGCGCTTTGCTTCAAAATCAAAAGCGTAAAGCTATATAGAAATCAACATTTTGCTCATCCAGATAGGGGTATTGCTTTGGATGTGGTACAGCACTGCTGATATTTGCTTTAGGATTTATTTAACAGATAGATATAATTTGGCCTTCAAAGCAGAGCTTGACTCTTCCCTTTGAGAAAACTATTGAAGTTACATCTCAGTACTGTATTATTTCCTTGAATCCAAAAGAAGAGGAGGATTCAATTTCATAAGAAATAAAATCAAGAGACTAAACTTCCAAGTATTTCGGCTTAACTCTCATCTTATGCTGGAATTAATTTTATCACATAAATAGACATAGATCTCTTCACTCCCTATTAACTCCTGAGGGGTAAGAGATAATCTTGAAACTACTACTAAAGAAAGTCACCTTAACATCAATTTTTATCTCTAACAGATAGGGAGCTCAGGAGCTGTGCTAAATAATGTAGTACTTAATGTATTTCATTTTAAGGGAAAATAATTACTTCCCAGTTAAATTAATTTTGGAAAAGAGTGTTCAAAACATACGAACAGTGAGGTGTATTCAGCCACCAGAATCACGTGTTAGGAGATGCATTCTTTTAAAAATATATGTTTTATATTGCTGTTATAGTGAAGAAAGCATTAGGCCACTTCTTTGTTGAACAGGAAGAATATTGATCATATTGCCATTTTCAACCTCTTTTGACATGCTGACCCACTTCTTGTGTTTAGAAACATTCTGTCCCCCAAAATTTAACGTAAAAAAACCACTTTAAGCACATCTGAAATGAAATCTTATTTGATAAGTAAGAGTTACTGCACACATATCTAAACACTCACACAGATAATTCAAAATTACCTGAAAATCAGATTAAAAATATCAGCGAACTCAGCTAAACTTGCCTTTGCTAACAAGCACTTTCCTCAACAGTAAATCTGCTCATTTAGTTTTGAATTTGAGTTCTGAAGTAACAGGAATTATACCATTAGCCACTGAAAAATAACGCGCACATGGTGAAATCCCAAGTTTTCCACCCTCATTAGTTAAATACCACTGAACATCACATCATTTTTAACCATTCCCTCATCTCCAAAAGGGAGAAGCCACTAGTGCAACACTTTCTGTAAAGCGCTTCCCAACGCATTAATGCTTCAGCTCAGCGTTACACCGATTGCCACATAATTTATTTAACTTCCAAACTGGAGTGCAAATGAGCTTTTAGATGCCAGCCACAGAGAAGTCTCCAACACAGAAACTACGAAGCCTTTTTCATCATTAAATCCCCTCAAATCAACATCACAAGCAATGATACCCAGGGATGTGTGGGATTGAGGGCTGGGAAGGATTTCTCATACTCTGCCCATTTTTTGTGTAACATTTTTTCGCTTTGTACACTGCACCGTTTGTGGTTTTACTCACAAAATAATGCCATTAAGCGGCAACAAATCAAATCATTTGACCTTATGAAAATATGTACTTGTCTTGCTGCTCTTCTCTCAGTCTCTGAAACAGCAGCTTCCATACACAAAGTGAACTCTCAAGTCCCATTTCAGTCCGTACCTCAGTTTCCCCAAGTACATAACATAAATAATCAGGTCCTTCTCTGGACCAGTGAGATTGCTACGGGAAAGAGAATTCGGAAAAGGACACTGTTAGACTGAACGACCCCTGAATATAGATTTTTATTTTAAAGCACTTCATTTTTTCCACAGATCTAATACTTAGGAGAATGAAAGCTCTTCCCCCTTCATAGCCACACCAAAAGCTATAGCAGTTTAAATAAGATTTTATGCATACAGGAAAAATTGTACTGATGCGATACAATTGATTTAGAAAAACTTCTTCATTAAATTGGTGCAGTTCCCTCAGGTAGGAAATATTATTTTGATTTGACGATACCTTACATCAATTTAGCATAAGTCGGTAATAAATCTGTTTAAGATTTCCATAAATCACTGTGGTTTTCTTGTCTAGGAAAGCGTGTAAGCGAGTACAATTGGAAATATCCTTCCCTGATCTGCTGGAAAACAGGTGACTGAGGCAGGATAGTAAAGCATACAAGAGATCAGATACACTAAGTGCTGATGGGATGAAAGGATTTTTTTATCTAGCTTACACAGGCAAAGTAGTTCCTCTCTTGGGGCCGCCTGTTCTAAGTGCAATAATTCCACCTTATTCCTGGCCGAGAAGCAAAGCTGCACACCAGACTTGTGGAGTCCGGGCTGGTTCCACAAGAGGTTTTTAGGGAACCTGGGAAAAACAACACTAAACCCTCATTTCCTGTGCCATTCTTAACCATTATGAGACCGCTCCGAACATTTAAATTTAATTCTGCAAGGCAGAAAAAAAGGAGGCAAAAGGAACACGAATGAAGATGAGCGGATGAGCGTGATAAGATAGTTCAGTCTGCGAGATGTGGTAAAATCTGGGCTCTTGCTATGCGGCAAAGTTAAGGGCAGCAGGTTGGAACTGGAGCACTTCTTGCTGCAACCGTGTCCTATTAACCCAGACTAGGGGCAGCCAGTCCAGTTCTCTAACACTAGAGTCTAAACAAATTACCATCAAATCAGTCAAAGCCCAGAGGAAGACTCAGTAAGCAGGGAGGTCTGGAGGAAGTTTTGCTTGCTGTTTACTTCTCCCTGGGAAGGTATTATAAGCCTTAACAAAATAGCTAAATCTGTTTCATTTGGCCACAGACTTCCTTCTGCTGTTGCCCCTGTGTGTGTGTGTGCAGACTACGGGCATCCTGATCGCTTGTAAAATTATATAATGAGCTCCAGGGAAAGGAATGTCATTTAGCTCCAGAAATTTGAACGTTTCTCAGAAAGCAGATTTCCTTTTTACACTGGTCTCCAAGTGATTCAGCCATCAAAATGCATAAACTGTTGAATCGAGCAGGGATGTAGCCTGTGCTAACGCTGAGAGCACTCTTGTAATAGCTCAAGTCCCTTTCTACTGTCTTTCATCTGGTTGAGCTCAGTGTTGCTGCTGTATGAAATTTAAAGAGCTCTGAAAAAGATGTTAACGAGCCCTAAAGAGGAGAGTGCTCTTGCGTTAGTCATTCCCATGAACACCTGTGAACTATTGAGTTTAATTAGTCTACAGCTGGCACCAAGTGTGTGTAGAAAGACAGGGGATTTATTATCAGATTGCTAGTTCTCAGATTGTCTCTTCCAGCATGTTTTTTCCCCTGTTTGTTTTGTGATAAAGGACACACAGAGAGCGAGTGCCATTGTTTAACTAAGAGGGAAATCCTTTCTTGGAAAGGGTGCCAGCACGGGTGGCACTTGGACGATGGCATCGCGGGTAAGCGCATGTGGCAGCATCCCCGAGTGCTTCAGCTGTGGGCACGGAGAGCTGACAGGGAGCTCTGCTATTTACTGTGTGGCACAATCTGCTACCCAATCCATACCCTACAACTACAGAACAGCTAAGAGGTCAAGTTTTCATTTCGGTAACACATTATACTTCTTCTGTTACTCCGCAGGACTCCACAAGCATCCTAAAAACAGAGCTAAGAGGTGGGAACAGTCTTTGCTGCCACTTCATTCTGCCATCTACAACACACGGTGGCTTTCAATACAGCTAGCTGGTTTAGCACCAATTACTTCACCAATATCACACACAGACACATTTATTTTCATTAGTGACAGTGAATTACAATAATTCATCCTCAAATACCTCCATCTCACCTGCCTAAATTAATGTCTGCACTCCCATGCGGTATCAGTTTTCTCCCTTGCTCCATCATTTACCCTCATACTCACCAGGCAGAGTTTTTAAGACAGAATTGAAAACAGGCTTCTCATTTTACACAGGAGCCAAGCGAAGCAACAACTCCGATCACCTGAGGCCTCGACAATATCCACTACAACCAGTGTCCAGCCCCCAGGTGCCTTGCTACACAGGCTCGTGGTCTGGGTTTGAAACTCAAGAGAAGGCAGCCACAATTTGAAGGCTTTTATCTTCCAACGAGTATTCCCCTACCTTGCGCTAAATTCAAATTACCTCAACAGAAACAATGCCCTACTTAAACCACAATGTGCAAAATAATTATCATCCTGACATCATCCTTACTGACAGTAGCTTGTCTCCGCAGCCGGAGTACGAGACGCTTCCCCAGTTGATCGGACTTCATTCTGCCATCACCTTGACACTGCCAAGTCAGTCATGCTGACATTTCTTATAGTTGACATTGGAAAGCCTTCAGTAAATCTGTACTGACAGTTTAAATTCTTTTTTTTTTCTTCCCTTCATACTTTCCTCCTGTCATGTCATCTCCATAAAATTGCCCTGCCCTTGTTTCACTTCATTTTGACATCCTATTGTTATCTCTGTGGATCCTCTTTAGCGTGGCGCGCTCCTGTCACAAAGGCACAACATCTCCACAGACCTGACACGAGAGCACCTGGAGAAGTGTGCCAGGAGCCTCATTAAAATTAATTAAATGGCTCTGCTACTACCTCTACCCTTTCCCAGCAAGTTAATCCCCAAACTACAGCCTTGCACCACAGAGATACTACAGTGCGTAATTTGCACACCCCGACAGCCATAAGACCCATATTTGTTCAAGTTTGAACTCCTGGGAATGCTACATAGGCCTGGTAGGGGGAACTGCAGGGACTAGGCAAAAAAACTGTCCAATAGCTCTGCTATGTCAAGGTTTACTAAAAAATAAAAAACTTAGTACAATGTAAGTCTGGAAAATACAACAAATCACACACTCCAGTGAGCCCCTAACTGAGGCCGAGCAAGGCTATGCTCCACCCAGCACCAGAGATTATAAAGGATTTAAACAGAAACAAATACAAAGTTATTGCATCAACACTTGTTACTCACGTGCTCAGCTTCAGGGATGCATTCTAGAACCTTCCCAAACCCCAAATGCTACACAGTGGCTCTAACAAAAAGCTTCATTCTGTATAATCTGTACAGCGGGTATGATTGATCATAATCTCATAAACTCACAGGCCCACGTCCCTCATGGATTCAACCCTTCCCTCCAAGGAACTTTATTTTTCCCTTCTACAGACACAGATTTTACGCTAAAGAGGATTAAGAGCCAGATATGACCAGCAGGATGCCAATGGGCACCTCAGGGAATTCCCCCCATCCAAGCCCCACAAAGATGGTGCCAACTGCACTGGGGGTCCCACACACCGGGGTCACCCAGCCCCAGACACCCTGGGGTGGTCCAGCCCTCTCTGGGAAGCACCCCACACCAGAATACCTGGATGCTGCCACTCTGCTGCCATCCCACACCAAGGAGAACCCACGTCATTGTGACCTCACCCCTGGTCAGCAGCTCTGCCCTAACAGAAATGGGCCAGGCCTCGCCCTCTTAAAGCCCCGCCCAGCAGCACCTTCGTTAGCAGGACACAGTCCACCTGTCCTCATTAGTGCAATCCATTACCCTCGTTAGCAGAGCCCTGCACCTGGCCCCAGAGAGGCCCTTTGCCACGGGGCAGCTGTGGTCCCACAGGCCCAGCTACAGGGATGCACGGCCAAGGCCCAATTTCATGCTGTGTAATTAACAGGCCTTAAAATCCATTTTATGAGGGTAACTCGGGCCTCATGATCACTTCATGAGACAGCGGCGAGATGCATTTATGCTTGGCAGGGTGGCGAAAGCAGGGGAATAGCCCTGTGAAACTGAAAGGGAGCTAAACCCCATGTATGCTTTTATGGTGTTTAACAGATTTTATGCTAATACAATTCACATGGAATTTAAATTTAAACTGTATACATCGACTGTTTCCTGCAATTCAGTTACATATTTTGAGATGTAAATAGATACAAGCTCGAAGTGTAATTAATCTGTCCGTGCAATTAACAAGCACCTTGTTTTATTTGTATATTATTCCATGCAGCTTTTCCTTTATGGGTAGACAATGAAATACAATACTTTCTGACACCAGGTATTTTGTCTTTGCTTATCGATCCGTATTTCTCCAAGCTATGAAAATCACTTACAACCCAGAAAAGCCAGAAGGGCCAGACCAAGAGCCTGTGCCAGTCCTGTGAGTTCAAATGCTGAAGTGGATTTCACACACACCAAAATACAGACAAACAAAATGAAGTCTATGTACTCCTAACTCAAAAAAAGAGGGGAAAAAAAATCCCTCCCGATATCCCCTGAGTCCTAAAACTGTTCCCTCAGAAAAAAAAACAGGCTAGACAAAAATGTAAAATACAAAAAAACCTCCACACTGAGGAGCAATACATCTGGACATTTTACATCATAGATATCTATTAATCAATTTCTGCTACATCTATTTTGTGTGTATAGCATGCATCTACAAATTCCTTCAAAAGTACATCTTCAAGAAATATATCTGCTGTATTTTCTTTAAAAAACTGACATAACCTATTCCTTCCCCTTGCCCAGTGTGTCTGCTCTCCCTGCATTCCCTCTGCTCCCACAAATGCTGTGGATTCTGGCTCACAGGCCTGAAACAGATTCAGCTAGTTTAAAAAATAAATAAATTTAAAAAAAAAAATATCAGCAAAACCTGCTCATGTGGATACATTTACACCACGATACGTGAGCTCCCATCAGTCAGGATTAGTCCCAAATATCCATGGAAATGAACTACAACAAGCTGTACAGCACTAACATCTACAGGCTGTTGAAAATCAGTAGATTCTGCACAGATTAACTCTAATTGAGTGTGTCTGTTTAGGTGAAATAATTAACCTGCCCGTGTCCCGGGTTGCAACCAGCCCTACGAGACTTTCCGCACCCCAACTCAGGGCAGCTCTTTGTCTGACCTCGTGTAGCTGCTGTTTGGCTGCAAGGCCTTGGAGAGATGCTGACTGGGGACGGATGACTGCACATTCAAAAACCGAGGAAATCTTTGATGCAACTGTATTAGGGATGCCATTACTACACATTTTTTGATCAACAATACATCAGCAGAACATTTTGCTACCGTTGCTAACTCTCTGCTGTGGTTCAGAAACAAACGCTTTAGGACATGTACTACCACACTCCTACTGCGTGTTCAAGAGATACGCTACTGTATCCTCTATGGAATATGACTGTCAGCAATTAAAATGAATATTGAAAAGACGGAACGCGGTTTGTCATGCATTTTCCTGGCTTTTGTGAAACATTTGTTCACCAGATTTGCTAACTCTTGAAGTGCAAACATACAAGGGAGGTCTACTAATCCAGGGAATTAGCAAGGTATTGCTCCAACAGATCGCAAAACAACAGCGCTCTATTTCATATAAATGGGCTTTAAACAAGCAATGGGTACACTCTGCGAACAACTTGTCCATTCTTCCTACAACCTACAAAAATATCAGGTGATCAAAAACAAACCAAAAAAGATTTAAGCTTGCAATCTTTTGAAATAAAGGCTTCTGGGTTGGGATTTTTTTCTTCTCTCCCTTCTGAACTCTGATAGCCAGCAAAGACATAACCTCACAGTACAAGAAAATAAGATTTAAACACATCTTAAACAAAACAGCCCAGTTGCTATCACACTGTGATTATCAGCACTGCTGCCAAGAACCCACGCTGGAGCCAGAGTCTCTTCAAACACCATAAATTCCGAGCTGCCTTAAAGAACACGCACCTTCATCTATCTCCGAAGCCTTGCAAGGTTAGGGGAAGACACTTACTTTGCTGCATATCCAGAACAAAAAAAAATGTTCAGTGCAAATAAATACATAAAGCAGCAACATACTCAGATTTTCTGAATAATTCAAGTCCCATTCTTGATGGTGACAGGAATACAGCAGAGATGGTTGTCCTGGGGGTGCTGAGACAATCCAGTAGTGGCGACAGGATTTCTGATCAAAGTGAACCTGCACAAGGTGGGTCCAGTTGATAAAAGGTTCCTTTCCAGGCACAACTATTCGGGCTTCAGATGTTTACAACAGAATTTCCATTCCACACAAAGCATCACCACTGTTTTTCATATCCTTTAACAGATGTATTAATACAACACACATTTCTATAATCTGTCCTTTCTCGTAAAATAAAATACAGGGCAAAACACCCAGCAGCTTTACGTATTTACACATGGACAGCTGCATGACTTGTACATATGTGCATTTTCTGTGCATACAAACACGAGGAATTTAATTCCAGATGTAGGCACACAGGCAACGTACACATTTTTAAAGTGAGGTGTCAACTTTAATCACAGAAAAATACCTATAGAACAATTAATAGCAAGAGGCCTTTTTCTGCAGCAGAGAACAGAGTACTGACTAGGAACATATATAACCCCTTCACTTGCGATTCCCAATATTGAAAACACATTCACACTGAAAGCTTGACCCAGCAATTGAGTCAACGAAGTAGCTCCATGAACCCATTCATGTTACAGCATCTAAGACTCGTATCTTAATTCACATAGACACTTTAAAAACAGTGCACCAGAAACTAGAAAAATACCTAGAGAAAGTAGCCCTCCTATCATCAAAATCTGACATAACACTAAATAATTCCATCCTCACTCAACATCTAAAACAGCAAGGCAACCTTGAAAACCGTTCGGCATATGGAAAAACAAGGAGGACTCGCATCCCACTAATATACAATATGGAGCTCTTCCAAAAAAATCATATCTGCTTTCCCCAGAAATTCTTCCTACACAAATCCAGCGATACTGTGCCTAATCCCGCTGTTGGCAACACTACTAAATCGCAGTTGGTGCCAGGCTTGTCCTGCAGATCCAGCACGATGGCACCGGTCCCTTGGGCAGCGACCAGACCAAGCTGCTCTGCAGCTGCACGCCGGCTGTGGGGGTGCCACGTCCACGCACTCTTCTGGTTTTGTCTTCAGGGCTCGTTATCATTAATTCTGATTCACAAACCAGAAAGAAGCCATGCAAACTAAGTTCACGGAGCTCCCAAACCACCCCACAGTGTCAGTGTCCAGGCACCAGCCACACATTAAGGCCGTCCATCTAAACACGTGCAAGTTCTAACACACGGCCAAGTCCGCGTGTGCCCAAGTGGTATGGCACTGTCGTCTCTGAAGCTCTTCTCTTCTTGCTGACTTCTGCCAGGGCTTGCTTAGTACCTCGCTCATCCCTCTGCATCTCCAGTGGTCTTTCCTACCTTCAGTTATGAGCCTGCCTCCCGAGTCCTCATCTTCTCTCCTAACTAGGTAGGAAAACAGCTAGTCACACATCCCTCTCCCTAACCTCAGTTGGGTACTGCCATTAACAAATAAGTAAGCAGGGGTGGAAAGTAGTTCAAGTATACTGGTCACTAAGGCTGTTTTTTGTCTGAAACAGCACAAACCCAAGCCCTCAAAGATCCGGTCTCTGATATTCTCATAGCTCACACCACCACTCAGCTTCAATAAGCCAGCAGCAATACTGCATGTCCAGACTCCGGATCACTGGGATCGCTGGGGCTTGAGTAAAGCGGGAGTTTAGCCAGCACCTGTTTAATTCCAAATTCATTTAATATCTCTGTACTCCCTCGACAAATAAGCCTTAGAACATTATGAGTTAATCAAGCCAGGCACTAGTGAACTATTTTTAAAAAACCCTTTAAATCTAACAGATTACTGCACCCAACCGTAGAAACAATTTTAAGCCTAAATTTGGCAAGACACGTTAGTTTTATATTGAGTTAATTACTTCCAAGTGTCCAGGAACTGCAGTTCAGTAATTACAGCTGTATTAGCTAGATGCAAACTAAGCAAGAGGCAGAGCTTATTTACCACTGAGCGGGTGGGTGACCCTGGACATCCCACCCAACCCAGCCCTGCTTCACAAACAGACTTTGCTGAAGTCTGACTCAAATTCAAAAACCAAAGGTGCTCAACGCAACCCTGGCTGACAACTTAAAGGATTCGATGAGTACTGATGTCTGGGTGTATTTGCAAGTCCTTAACGCTGGAGGTGGAGGGCAGGTTTTTGAGGGAGCTCAAGTCTCCCTTTCTAGCACTAACACCCAGGTTTGATTTTCCAAAACGCTTGGTCCCCAGTGCCTGCTGGTGTGATGCTTCTCGCTGTGCCACCCGAGGAGCCGGGCACCGAGCGAAGGAACAGGGCTCCAAACTCATCTGCACACCTGAGGGAAAACCCCTCTCGCTGAGCACTGCAGGTATCCCATCGCTCAAACGCCTCGGCTTTAGGAAGCACTGTATTCAAATTTAGCATCAGTATTCTCATACCTGATGCAGAGAGATGCGAGAAGGTGAGATGACGTGCTGAATTTGGCTCAGTGAGCCGGCCAAACCCCCCGGAGAGGGGGCTGAGCCGGCCTGCCCCACCAGCATGGCCCTGGTACCCAAGACTATCCCCACACTACATCATCTCATGGGATGTGTTCAAGCCTCAATTTTTACAAGGCACTTTCCTACTGGCTGAAAACTGAGCTCCCGCTAAATCAAACAAAATTAAATCCTATCATCTGTATACCCCACAGAAAACATATTCCATCATCGTTGTCAAGAGAAAACCTGTAAGCCAAGCAGCAGGAAAATAACCTCTGCTCCCTGTCACGCTGCTCTAAAAGCGCTTTGCTCAGCTTACAGCAGAAACGGATTTGATAATACAGCAAGGGAAAAATACGTCGTGGGACAACGTTTCCAGTTCAGCATTCTCCACCCCCACATTTTCCACAATAATTAATAACCAAAGCTGTTAATGTTTAAATGATCCATGTTCTCTAGTGCAGCCAGCAATGCCTCAAGAGGCTTTCCACTGGGGCTAACACTATTAACTGTGTGGATGCCTGAGGATACACACAGCCTCACGGATCAAAGGACACTCTCTGCAGTCTCCAAACATTTAGGAACTCTCTTTTAAATCTGAATCAGCTTAACAGAGCATTTAAGGTTCCCAAAGTTTGCGTAAAGTCCATGTTTTACTCAAGGGTTAAGGCAGCAAAATGATTTTCCAGGCTCTCAAGTGCTAACAGATATTATCTATCGCTCTTCCCCATTCCAATAATTCCCTTCCAGGCCAGACAGCCCAACCTACCCCAGTCTTCCCGGCAAACGGTTATGGAGGGAGAGCAGACAGGGATCAGCCAGCCCCGGGGAAGCTGAGCAACAGGCACGGGGAGGCTTCCTTGGGTTTTAGACAGTGCTAGAAACAAAATCACTCCCAAATGCGGCTCCAGGACTCCGGGTTTTGTTTATTTGCTTAAGTCCTTGGGGACCTTTGCAGTTAGCAATACACTTGTCAGCACTTCAGGCAAGAGAGAATATTTTAGCACGGAATTATAATTACGAGAATCGCCAGTTTTTCCTGCCTTCTCCAACCCCTCCCCACCCATTCCCCCATCCTAAGATTAATACAGACCAAAGAAGCTTTTAAAATCAAAGCAATTTCTCAGTTTTTTTCCTTTTTTTTTTTAAGCCTAATTTTCAAAGAGCAAGGGGCACAGAAGTTCACCCCACCTGTGTGTGTTTGCCTATCTGTTCCCCTTCTACCAACTTTTGAAACCCACTAATTTCAAGCGAATTTGACAGCAGGGCAGAGGTCTCAGCAAGCCCGAGTTCCCAGAAGTTCGGCGAGGAGCCTGCAGCTGCGGAGCGAGGAGGCGCCTGGCTCCGCTCACCTCCCACCGCGGGGAAGGCTGGCGCGTTAGCTCACACCTCATTAGACAGCACAAATCCACAGAGGAAATCAATTACGAGATAAAAGTCCATCGGAAACCGGCCTTCAATCATCCTGCTGCTCATGCACCTACTTGATTCTTAATTCTTCTGACGGCCCGATAACAAGGGCGGCCGTGGCTCCTCCTTGGGCAGCAGAAGAGTAAATACGTCGAGACCCACAAAAGAAACCCTTGTGTCCTGCACCACTGCATGCTCGACTGCGGCCTTGCACTGAGACGGAGCAAGGGCAAAGCGTCTTTAAAATGGTCACCAGGTACCCACAAGAACACGTGGACTTGAGGGGTTTGTTTTGTAACTGGATGGGTTTGAACCACGTGCTCAACTGCAAACATGAACCAAAATATGGAAGTTTCCTCCAGCAGGCAAAGTTCAGCCCATTCAAGCCAATACTTTGACACATGGACCACTTCCCAGATGTTTTGGTCTCTCGCTCCTTTTGGTTATCGCTTCAGATGCCTGGGACACACTTAAGATCAATACTGAAGTCTGCACTACCAGGTTGGGCAGTACTCGAATCAGACAGCGCAGCGTGCCCACCGCACACCCCAGCACGCAGCCGAGGACCAGGCTCCCCGACATCGCCACGGGGACCTGAGCTCCCCCTCACACACGACAGATTCCTCTGAACAACTTGACAACAAGCAGTATCAGCTACACTTAACCGGAAGGATTTAAAACAAAACAAAACCCAACAAAAAGCAAAATAACCTTAAGTGCTTTACTAACAGCTGGGCTCTTTCTTTTTCCACTTAAGGGACTCGTTTCTTTAAAACAGAAGCTTTATTCTTCAAAATAAGACTTCAAATACATGGAAAATCTGAACCAGACCTACTGCACCAGGCTACAGTGTCCAGCAGGATGGTTTAAGGGGATATTCGAAGGCATTCTGCAAATGTTTCATTCCTGCCATTCCTTTTCCTTCATGGTTCTTCTTTAGGGACAGATGGATGGGAAATGGGGTAAAACTGGGTCCACAAGGATCAGGCAAATCTGAATATGTCGTGCATTCGGTGTGTTATTTGCAAGACTGCAGATCGATTTATTTCTGTGGAGACAACAGCGACTGCCATCATCTCTTTCTACAGAGCAGCCAGGAGGGCACCTACCTAAAAAGCTAATAGCTGGGAGGTAAAATCTAGCAAAAGCCTTCTCTAGTAAAGGAGGCAGGCAAGTATTCCGGCCAGCCAACAATATTTGCCTCCACTCCCACCAGCTTCTCCAGGTTAGCACATCATTCTTTACCTTTCAGGCTGCATGCCTGAAACCACCCTCTTCCCCATTTTCAACTAAAACCTCTGGGAACAAAAAAAAAAAGACACTTCTAGAAGCGCAAAGGGACACAAACACGTTTCAGGCAGATGAATGTCTTGTTTGTGAGACTCAGGATACCAGCAGCTTGAATCCCAAGTCTTGGGCATCTCGTCCCAGATTCACAGTTCACAGCAATCCTGCCAAATTACATAAATGTACCCATCAGAGGAGGCCCCACGAACAAGCGTTACTACAGTGGAAAAGTCTTTATATGCATTACCTATAAAAAATTCTAGTTGTGCGCAACAGTTACAAACTAGGGACCCAATTTTTCTGCTCATCAGCACACTGAAAGCATCAGAATTGGGCCATCAGTTATTTACAGAGAAGCTTAAGGAGTTGGTATGTGCTGAAATGCTAGAAATTCAACAGCGGGGGTGGTTCTGCTGCACATCCTTAGCGCAAGAAGATGAGGTTTGGGTTAAGAAATGACCGTGGTTCTATGAGTACTCTGCCTCAATAAATCAGATTCTTAATCTTACCCTGTCATTTTTCTGTGGTTCAATATGTATTCACACCAAAGAAGATGCTCAAGTATCGGGGGGGCTGGGAAGGGAGAGTGAGGCGGTTGAGGCTGGGAGGAACAGGCGATGAACATCATCATACAGGTGGAGAATCTGAAGCTGAAATATATTACAGGCTGGAGAAATCATCTCATATAACTGGTAGTACAAATTGGCTTTAAGAGACATCTCGGCTGGCACATGTATTCCCCGCTGAACAGCGATACCTATTCAAATGATCAAAACCCGTCAGTTCTTAAATTCAGGATAAATCCCAGACCTCAGAAACAGGCAAATGAAAAAAAAAAAGAAAAAAAGTTCAAAAGCAGAAAGGCAGCAAATGTTACTCCCAGGACCAATCTCTCTGATATGCCTCAAGCTTGCTAACAGCATTCTAATGCCACAGGCATGTTACTTTCCCTTGCCCTCGTATTTTATTTCAGCAAAGCCCTGTCCTAATAACTGATTACAAAACACCAAACAAGCCGTAGTGTTATCTTGCTAGTTGGTGAAATATTTAGGTCTATTTAAGTGCCATGCAAAAATGAGTCTGAATATATGGGCTACAGCAGGCAGAAATAGGGATTTTGCATTCAGAGACAGGAATATCCTGTTGAGACCCATTCCTCACTCCCGGAAAGCGTGAATGCCCTCTCGCCAAATCAATGCAAAACAGCGTGTCGTTGCGATCGGATAAAACACCTCCTTCGCATTTAATGTGGAAATTACCATTCCTCCACAAATACATTCACAGCGAGGGAGGAAGCTCCGTGCCAGCTCCTACCCCCGGGCCAGGCTCACTTGAAGAACTGCTCACCTATATCAAAACGAATGTTCTGCAGAGGACGACACAGTGGTGAAGCAGAGCCTTGGTGAGGCAGCCAACAAAAAAAGGCCCTTTTCAGAAATACACAGATATAGATATAGATATAGATATAGATATAGATATAGATATAGATATAGATATAGATATCCCGAGGTCGGCGCCAGCTTCTGGCAGCCCATGGCCGGACAGAAGAACCTGACAGCACTAAGGAAACCCCAAGCACTGTGCTGCGGTGGGCTGAAAGACACAGATGTCTCCCCTAAGAAATCACCGTCCTGCCACTCGGGCAGAAAATGCGAGGACCGGATTGATTTTTTTAGGACTGCTGTCCACTTCAAATAAACCAAAATTCACATATTTGGAGTATTAACATACCCACAGTTGCTTCAGCATTTCCTAGGGGCACTCAGAGAAGCAGAAACTGATGTCCAGAAGAGACACCAAAGAGTCCAGCAGCCTCATCAGCAGCACATTTAACTCAGTCCACAGCTGCATGTTCCTCCCCTATGTGCTCATGGCACCTAAGGATATATGGGGATGAGGGAACAACCCCCCAAGACAATTTTCAAAACACAGAAGCAAACCGAACTTCTTCCCCACCCAAAGGAGAACAACAATGTAATTGTAAATTTGGCCCAAAACTGTTGCTTGTTTCCAGATTGCAAAACCTTCTCTGGGTCTGGCAACGAAGATCTAAAACAGTCTTCAAACACCAGTTCTTGAAAGCTTTCCAGTTCAACTGCTCAGCATCTGGATGAGCATCTAAATGTCTAAATCACGCTCTGAATCAAATGTACGCACCAAGCAGAGCGTGACACACCTACAAGATTCTCTTTGCAAATTGCTAAGAAATCCACGCACAAAAAATTTCAGCGTCTGAAACCTCGCGTTTGCAGCAGCTGCACAACTGAAACTGCCGCCGATTCACAGGCTGCTGTACCTTCAGCAAAGTCCCGTCCGGTCTTTTGTACGAAACAGATAGTTAAACTTGACTTTATTTGCATCATGCTTGCCAAGACCTGTGAGCTGGGAATTCCCAGCTCCCACGGCTACCACATTGCAGCCAATTTTATTGCATTCACTCCAGCAAGTTTCAATGCATAGAGGTCAGATGCAATTTTAATGAGCACCTCTACTGTTCTATTTATTTTAATACCTTTATTGCCCCATCAAATTTATCATAATTAAGCATACTATAATTACAGTGTATAAAGCAGAGGCTCCTTAAATGTATCCCCCATTATTTTATAATCAATTAAAATTAATAAAATTGATTGTAAAAATCTAATGCCTAGCGTATACTAATGTCTCTTCTCATCATTACACAATGGCCTAGTCAGGTCACGGCCAACTACAAAGATTTCTGTGCTATTCAAAGGTCTATAATAATCCATTTTCTTTACTGATCGGATATACAGATCCTTTCCACAGAGTACCATGTAATGCCCCGATTTTCCAGGCTTCTTGCAGAGCCAGCAGCGGGCTGGGCTGTAACTGTAATTTCCTAGAAATGCAGCATTTTCCCAACTAAACCAGACTCAGGTTGTCCTGCACTCTCTTATACTCCTCCCTTTCCATCACTGAAAGATTTCACAGCTGCACAAAATCCTCCACTTACGCCCTGGCAGGTCTGCTGCCTTACAACCTGGGTGTTTCCATATCAATTATATCTCTTCAGCTGCTAAAAGCACCCGAAAATGACCCCAAAAGACCTCCTTTCTCTGTAAGAGCAAAGAGGAGCCGGTGGAATGACAAAGGTAATACAATTTCCACTCTAAGTACATTACCTCACGGAACTTCTTGCCACGGGGTCCTACCAGGACAAATGGTTTGACAACCACTATTTTCAGTGAACGACAAAGAATGGTACTTCTGGCTGTAAGAACCAGGCTTATCACAAGATAATAAACCCATCAGCACCCCAAATTATCTGATGACTTCCTGCGGTCAGGAGGAATCTTCTGCTTTGGTTTACAGGGGTGAACTCTTGTGCTGGTGCCCGTACTGCACAGCTCGGTATTCACCACGGCCAGAGAAAGAAGCCGGAGCAAACATCACCCGTTGGGCTAGTCTTGGATTTTCTTTTCCTATTTTGAGGCTATTTAGGGAGAGAAGGATCTAGAAAATGAACTGCCAAGAAAAGTGATGCTGTGATCTCTGGGGTAACCAGAGTTCCAAGGTGAGGACTCATGCCTCTGACTCTGCCCAAGCAGAACATGCTTGGAAAGGGGAGTCTGCGCTGTCTGACTGTGGAGCACACGCACCAGGGTCTTCAAGAAAATGGAGAGCTAATCTGTAAGACATCACCCAAAGCCCCGGAATTTCTGACAAGCTTCAAGATGGAGTTAACAAGAACTCTCTTCCCATTGAATTTCCCTGGGTGGAACTTCTCTTATTAATTATAAAACCCAAAGCTGACTTGCTAAACTTTGTGACCAAATGGATACAGAGCTGGGCAGTACTTGTTGCACTAATTCTGCCTGTGTCGCCCTGAACGTGCAGCTTGGTTTCTCCATCCTTCAGCTTCCCTTGCTAGTGTTTGTCTGGAGGATGGTTTGGCTGGTGAATTCCTCTGGCCAGGCAGAGGAGAATCATCCTTTTATTCCATGTTTCTGCAGCACTTGACACAGCAGCTCCCCAGGCCTCAATGTAACTTGGCCAAGTCACTAACTTCCGCAGTGCAGAGCACAACGTGCTTAGAGGCTCCTCTAATCCACCTGGTTTTCCCAAGCATTTGAGGGCACGGCAGCGAGAGGCTTGATGTGTCTGGTATTACTTCCTAATCTGCATCGCCAGTTAACGGCAGCCACTTTAATTACGACACTGGGCAGATTGCAGGCCCTTGTAGCACTTGTCAGGCTGCCTTGCTCCAAGCCTCCGCGCTGCTTCTCTCTTACCGACATCACTCTTTTCTCTGTCAGCTTTGGGGCGCGATTGGAGCTGCTACCCATCGCACTCAATGAGTGCGAATTCTCCCTGCGCCACGGGGGCTTCGCCACAAGTGCCTCAGCGTGGGAGCCGGCGCTTGTTGGCACCGGCAGCTCCGCTGCGCTCCCCCCCGACAAGTCATTTCTCCGGATAAATCCCTGCTCCCCGCAAGAGAAAGACAAATTAAACGAAAAAAAGAAAAAACAAACCCTTACATCAGAGCAATCTCACAGGGAAGGCGAGCGATCTGCTTACTCAGAGCGAGGGGTTTATTTTTAGACTCGTAGGAGGAGGCGGTGGCTATATAAATAAAAAAGGCTGCTCTGCGTCTGAGTAAGCACGGCGCCCGCACGGCTCGTGGCGTCACGATGACTGAATGATTCTCCACCCGAAGGAGCGAGCGGGAGTCCGCAGCACGTGCTCTTTACGCAGGAATTTCATTAGAAATGCTCCGGCCCCAGGGCTGGACACAAACACGAGCAAAGCACATGGCTGCGGAGACTCTGCACGGTGCTAGCAGGGAAAGAAATCAAACCACTACAGCCCTACGCAATAGGATACCAGAAGAGCCTTCGTGACCCGGGTTTTTTCTCTTGCAAAACACACATTAATGGAGCCTTTAGCTGTCTGGAGCAACAATCTCATCCTTCTAGCCAGTACCCGCACCATCTCCCCATGCAGCCCCTCCAACAGTAAGTTCAGAGACAGCCTCCTTTGGAGAAAGCCTGAAATGTGCCAGTGGACTCTAAGCTGCTGGCAGGAGGGTGAGCTTTGTACCTTGAAGGGTCCAAAACTGAGAGCTTATCTTTGGTCTGATATCCTAAGCCAGTCTCCAGGGTCATTTCTGTTTCCTTGCTGATCCATCTCCTTGTTTCCTTTCTGTAGCAGGAGGTCCAGCTGCTCTTCAGCATTTCTACCACTTGTGGAGTATTAACTGGCTTTGGGAAGAGTGGGATAGATTCTGACTAAACACTCACTATTTCATCTACCCTGCAAAACAACAAACACATAAAGTAGCAGGAAACGACATCCCTGACTGCAGTTTCATGCAATATGCCCTGCTGTTAATCCCGAGCACACAAACACCAACATTTCCCATTTATGTGCTCAGACTTCTTTTTTCTCTCCCCAAGCTACTCCTCACCCTGCCTGCACCAACTCCATCCTTCCACGCAGCTCTCCCTTGAAAAAGCACGTTTCTGCTTTCCATCCGAACAGACACGGTTCACTGTTCAAAGCATTATAGTTCTTCTGAGCCTAATTATATTTAAAAACAATAAAGAAATGCATTGTTTTCAAAATGAGCAGGCTGAGGAGAGTTCGTGATGCTCTGTAGGGTCCCCCCCAGGCAGGGACGTTTGGTGTTTTGCGGGTCCTGCTGTGGCACCCCAGAGCCGAGCTGCTGTTCTTGGCTGCCCATTGCTTGCACAGACACACCAAACCCTCACACTTCTGCCACGGCTCTTGCAAAATTACACAATAACAGCCTTTTTCACAGTGGATTTTTAAGACACTAGGCAACCCTACTAGCTATGCTTAGTTAATCTGTAATCAAGAAAATACAAGGATTGGGTTTTGCTGCATGTCTGGTAGTGTCCGTGGTACATGCAATTCATACAGCCAGACACATTTCTCCTTAATGCTCAGTTCGTCACCCTGCGTTAATGGGCATTAGGAGCCCTCATACATGTACTTAACGTGTGCCCTAACACGCTTCAAACCTAATCGCAACCCTTTTACGCAAAGTCTCTCGGACAGGAAGGCTCCAGACGAGGACTCTTTCAAAAGAATCATTAAGTGCACGCATAAATCTTTTTGAGAGTCAAGCCTACATTTTGAACTCAAGTCACTGATGGTTCAAATCCAAATTTACAGCACTTCCAAGCTTCCATAAAAGGAGAAAAAAAAAAACCCCAAAAAACAAACCCTGCAATAAAATTAATGATCACTTGTGTTTACATTTCTGTTGGTGCATTTCAGACGCCGAGCTGGGCCGTGCACGTTCCACGGGACAGCGAGAGGAGGCGGCTGCTCCTACACCACCAGCTCAGACAACCAGAGCTCCTCGGCAACAAAGCTGTTCCAAAAGCATCTCATTATCCACACAACTCTTCCTGCTCTACCGTTTCCTGACACCATAAAAGAAGGTGGAGTTCAAACAACCTCCGTCCATCTGGGAATACACTTAATGATTCCTCGTTACATATTCTGTTTATCCCACAAGTATTTATCCAGCACCAGGATGATTCTGCTCGCACAGACTGCTGGCAGATTTGTGTGCCAGGGAAATCAGTGTCCCTTTTTGTTTCTTGTCCTTCTTTTAAACCTTCATCTCTACGTTCCTCAATGGCGAAGAGGTGAGGCACGCAAACCCGCCAGCCGCAGTCCCCCAGCACAGAAACCCCAGCCGCCCGTGTCCCTGTCAAAATGCAGGGGTGCTGACGGTACTTTGCATGCTAACGAGCCTGCTCTCATTAGTGACATTTCAGACTGCAGGCAAGCTCCTTGCCTTTAACTCGGGGAGCTCCAACACACGCTCAATGGCCACAAGTTTTATAGGATCTGAAGTAGGTGTCCCCCAGAGCGAGGGGGAAGGAGAAGGAAGGATTAATGACTGCTTGCATTAATTATTCAGCACTGTGCCATTCCAGAAGGAAAGAAACCAGGCAGTCGAGACCAAGAAAGAATATAAATATTCCCTTATTTATTCACAGACTATTGGTTCATTCCACCAGCAGTGAAGTACATGAGAAAGAGCAAAGCATTCTATACTTAACATAAATCATTTCTATTTCTTAAAGTGCCTCTATATTCCTTTCTCTGCAAATAGTGAGGCAAAAACACTAATGGAAGTTAAATCTATTATCATAAAGTTTGTTAGAAAGAGGTCCTGACCTCTTGGGATGGGATACAGACCCTAATAAATAGAGCTGAAAATATATCCCGGCTTGGCAGAAATTCATTTTTCACTTCTTACCAACCAGCATCAGAACTAAATTTATGCTTCGGTTAGTTCAAACATTGGATAGAAAACGAGGCAGGGCTGTATGACGGAGATAAAATCCTGGCTTCGCTGAAACCAATGGCAACGCGCCCGTTGGCTTCCCGGGAGCTCGACAGCTCCTCGAGTCGCAGCGAGAACCAAAGAGCCCCTGCCCGGGGATGCGCTGGAGCACCCGCCGCTCACCGCTCATCACCACCAAGGGCTCACAACACGCGAGGAGAAAGGAAAGGCTTGGAGAGAAGACGAGAAGTATTTCCTTGGTCACGGCCTTACGCTGACATTCGGGAAAAACAGGCTCTCCACCTACCGCAGGCACCCTGTGTCAACTTGGGAAGCTCACTTAATGCCTTCTTTCCCGGGTTGGACTTGTAAAACGCCTACGAAAGAAAGTTGTCCCATACACTGATGGTTGGTTATCAAAGAACGACAACCAGCAGAACGAAATGAAGTTGAAGAGGAAGCCTCAGCTTCCTCCTCCTCGCTCTGCCCAGCCTGGCTTTCCAACCTCGGTATTCTTGACAACGGAAAAGGCGTCTTTATTTTTGTTTCCCCGAGAGAATTATTTTTTAAATCGCCCTTTTAGCATGTGAAAGTTTTTAATGGCATGACCTCCATTATTAATAGGAACAGAATGCATAACGTCCTAAAGCAAACCTTCTAAATTGCGATGTGTATCTATTCAAAGAACCAATTAGCCAGGCTCCGGGTTGTAAAACCACTGAACTACTCTTTCCAGTTAAATGCAAGGACATTCATTACAACTGTCATCATCTCAAGGAGGACTGCAGCTAATACCGTTGAACTTATAAACCTGGTCTGTGCATATTACAAAAGCCACGTCTCAGCCCTGCACATCCTGGGCAGCAGCGAGTCCTCAGCACCATCCGGCCTCTCCTCAACACACCGAAAACTCAGGTGCCTCTGTGCCCTCAGGAGAAAATCCACTAAACTTCCCTGTTTATGATTTTATCTCCCACCTAATTACAGCTGAAATAACATCATAAGATTTGTGCTCCCTGTTCAAGTCTGATGTATTTAATAGATTTTTCAATATTGGTTTATCCAGCTATGTCAAAATGACAGCCCCACTTAATGTTAATCAGAGGTTGCGTGTGAGCATCAACGTTAAGCTCTGCACAGCTCAACGGAATTATCAGAGTTGTGAGACACCGTCGATATGTTTTGATCTCTGTGTCAAATTAATCTGGTTACTTGTTAATTTTTTCCCTTTATATTTCACTGCAGTTTAATTGTTTTGTCATCTGGGTGTGCGTTGCTCCATCTAATTGCAATATTGGGTGCTCAGGCAAATCAGAGGATGCAGCGTGACATTTATTGTCACTTGAAGACCAGGTATTTTCTCCTTACCTATGTACCAGCAGCACTCAGCATGTGTACGCCTTGGAAATCCAGCTCTGCCTTCCAAGGAGCTGTTAAGCATCATTCTGACAGCTCTCCAACAGCATTCAGCTACCAAAAAATACGACTGAACACCCTACAGGGCTCTAGAATCATACAGTGAGAATTATCTGAAGTTAAACCATCATTTAGTCAGCCTGTGAACTCCACTATCCACACAAGGCAGGGGGAGATGGAAGCAGAACTCGAGTTCTTGTACAGAGCTCACCAAGCCCATCTTCCAGTGTTGAAAATTCACCATCAGACATGAGGGGCTGGAAGGAATCTCCCCCTTTCCCGGCACCGTGCGTTCGGCAGACCAGTACGTGAAGCAAAGCCCAAAACCAATATTCTGCTAGGTATACTGGTCCTAGAAATTAGGGATGACCAGCATTAAAAAAATAAAATCCTCCAACCCACTCCTGGATGTTGCTGTTAAATGCTAATTTAGGGGTCTGTTCTAGCTGTACCAAATCAAATCCAGTTCTCTGTGGACTTTAATTAGAGCACGATCATTACCCAAACGAACCCGTGCCACATGCGGTGCAAATCCCAAGAGCAGTGTGATGGGGGGATGATAATTTTTCCATCTCTAAGTTAAAACTCTCCAGCAAACTGACTTTAAATGAGACTGATTTCTTCTATTGACATAATGCTTATTAAGGTCACCATGAGAAAGCTGAATCAGGCCTGCACGTAGATCCCTGTTTTATCAAAATTCAAGATATGGAAACAGATTTACAGCTGTTAGTATAACGGATCCCGTCGCCCAGTGTTCAGCAATCGGAGTCTGGATGCAAACATAATCAGTATTTTGAACCCGATACTCCAAACCTGGCTCACCGCAAAATATATTATAATCTAAGTTAAACGAACTGGCAACGGGAAGCTGAAGACAGAGCAGCTGAAAGGCAGTCCTGTTTGATACGTGTCACTGTCAGTACCTCCGAGAAGTGTCAGACAAGCCAACACATGGTCTATCCATCATGAGAGACTCTTTAGATTGACTGACAGATCTTACAAAGCACTTGCAGTTAACTTGGGCTTAAAATATTGTCAGTGGCTTCTTAAAACCTCCCCAATAAAGTCTGCTTTGTTTGGGCTGGCTAATAGTTTTACAGAACCAAATATACACTTGCACTTGATCATCAAAGGAAAATGTAATTTTGATGCAATATCTGAATGTACCAGAAAGGCCCAAGCAGACAGGTTAGCATCAATCATTAGAAACATATCAACTTTTTAAATTAATCATTTTATTTACTGCTATAGGTCTGGGACAGAGGACACTTGCTGGGGTAAAAGATCCAGGAAATTAGTCCGATGGATCTGGGTGTTGCATGTTTTCTTCCCTAATTCCAATAACCAGCACATCCATCGCCCTCACATCTGGTTTTCACATGTTCACTGAACACACAAACTCATTTTCCCACACGCTGCAACCCAAGCAGCTCTTTCTCTAACAAGCCACTCCAGCAAAAACCTGTGAGTCCTGCACAAGCTGGAGCAGAAGGTTCACGTTGAGAAAGCTCACTGGGAGCTGCTGGCTTGCTCCTGCAGACAAACAGGCTTTCAAACGGGGTCTCAGAGCGAATTTAGAGGGGCAGGGAACACCATGAGCCTATTTCTGCGACCAACAACATGATCAAACAGAAGCAGATCCCAGCCAATGAAAATGAAATTACGTTTTGATTGTGTAGCCTCTGTCACGATCTTCCAAATCCGTGGAGGGAAGAGGGGGAGCTCAATTTGAAACACCTTTAAAAAGTCTCAATTCTTGGAAAATGTCGAGCACCGACTCTGCGAGGTTTGAGTCCAACCACCAGCGCCCAAACTGGACAGTTCCAAACAAAGAGACACTTGTAAAAGCCCCAGCCCGCAGGCTTTACTCTGACAGCTTTATTCGCACACTGCTCACTGAAAGCCAAATCCCAAACTGTTATCAGCAACTCTCACAAGGTCTTGCTGTTTTACTAAATCGCCCTTTCGACTCTTCCTCTACATCACCAAGCGATATCTCAGAGCCACAGTTCGGGATCGGCTCTGTGCAACAATGCCACTACCAGCGCGCCTGGATGCCAAACAAAAAAAGAAACCCACCGGCTGCCACAGCTACTGTTGCACATAACTTCGAAGAAACACGAGATACCGCGACTCTGTCACGGTTATCACCGACGTGCTGAACGCCGATACCGCGGTTCGCACTCCGCAGGACGCAGAGCTCCGTACGGCTGCACATCTGAGCACGGCTGCTGCTGATTTTGCAAGGATTGCTGCAAAGCACAGGAACGAGGGGCTGCTTCAAAGGCAGCACAATGTAACCCTCCCCGCCTCCACTGACAACCAGCACATTCGCCTCAGACAATTATGTATTTTCCTCTCCCAGGCAAACATGTTTGGGTTTTTTTTCCCCTTAACAAAACAGAAGGAGGAAGCTCCTCTGACGGGAACACAATTTTGCTGGCTGCTAAAGTGGAATCCACTCCGTGACATCTTGCAGGCAGGGAATGGTCTCTTCAGGAATAAAACCACTACCTACGTGCCAGTCTGTGAAGCAACGTGCACACCAAATATTCCTGAAACTTTCCCCGGATGCAGGTGTAACCCTGTTCATAGCAAAATTTGTGCTAAATCACAACTCCTCCCCTGTTCTCTTCTGTCCATCGGAATTCCTGAGGCTGAAAATTGCCACCCTCACCAGACCCATCCTGTGACAGCCGGTCAGAGCCACCACCACGTCACACCACTCCCCAGGGCCCCTCGTCACCCCATCACACAAACCCCCAGCATCGCAGGAGATCGCTGCACACAAATCAACCCTGTTCCACTCCCCAGCATCGCAGGAGATCGCTGAACAACCTCCAAAGAGAGCCTGACAGGGGCAGGACACGGGGTCTGCTCCAAAGCCCGACGGAGTCCAGAGGATGCTTTCGCTTGGCATTAATAATTTTAAGTCACCCTGAGCAAGCAAGCGCCGCAGAGGCTGAACATCAGCCCAGGGACCTGCCGGGCATCCTCAGCAAGCAGAGCACATCGTTGCACAGCGGGATTATTTCAGAAACACCTAGGCTGAGTGCTCTTTCCTGACAGGTACAGAGGAGCTCAAGCCTGAAGTCAAAAGAGCGCAGTCAAAGCGCTGGACTTCGCAAAGCGTTTAATGTACAGCCTCGGGTTTCAGCATACGAGCTCCTCTTAGTTCAAATTATAAGGCTCAATTCCTAACAACCCGGTGTTGGACATGCAGCAGGGCAGGGGCTAAAAGCTGAGATCTCTGCATTTGGGTTATTAGCAGAATGTTAAAGCTCTATACAGAACAGTGCATTTGTTGGTACATCGGGAACTCCGGAGCTGTTTATGGAGAGCGTGTTGCAATCAGTCCCTCATTGCTGCCACACAAATTGCTGTTTGCTGATGTTTCCTGCCTATAGGCACAGGATACATCCTGTATTCACCTGTAAGTATCATGGATTCTGATTAAATATCTATTTACTTCATTTCTACTTATCGTCCCCTTGGGTAGGATGACCAGAAAATCAGCAGTGACAATAGGGGAGTCAGGTCCATGTTACCTGAAGGACAGAACAACGGACTAAACGCAGCAGAGGACAACACACACCTCCTGAACCACGGAGTGTGAAACTCCGACCGCACCAGGCCGACTGCTTCAATCCAAATGCGACTTGAACACTGTAGCTTAGAGATAAAAACCAGGTCCCAGAGTCACCTCAGCAACAAAGAAAGATGCCTAGGTATTT
Organism: Pampusana beccarii; assembly: GCA_013399365.1. NCBI lineage: Eukaryota > Metazoa > Chordata > Aves > Columbiformes > Columbidae > Pampusana > Pampusana beccarii. The sequence goes on from VWYH01000026.1 coordinate 568,386, forward strand.
TAATTTCCAGGTGCTTACAGCATTTGGAAGTTTATAATATGGGCTTGTAAGAGAGTGACACTGTCACAGCGGCTTGACAGAAGAGCTCCATATATTTTATATACACTAACAGACACATACAGGTGTCTTTCTTCATTTACACACACAAATAAAACATACCAGAAGTTGAAAGACAAACTATACATGTTGCCCCTTCCCTGCAGAGTTTATTTCTTCATCTAAGAATCCTTCTGCCTTTTTTATACTAGAATCCAGAAACACATCTAAGAGCTAAAAGGTTAGAGGAAGCACTAAAAAAAAAAAAGGCAATCAGTAATAAACCCACATCCTTAAAAAAAAATGGATATTTGTGTGCTCAGATATTGAGGTAGCAAAGGAACGTTGCTCCTTCCCCTCCGCCCAGTGGAATACGGAATATCCGCAGAGGACAACAGCCCATTTCAAAGCCATTCGGGTTAACGGGCAATGCAAACACCACTCGTCACCCTTCGCTCTCACATACTCCTGCAAACTTTGCAAAGCGCCCTCAGGAATTCAAATGGCTTTGACGATCGGCACCCGTTTGCTGTAATTCGGAAGAAATGCTAGCTCCTTCCAAAAAATCTTTGCAGATCGCAATCTGCGAACTGAGAAACACAGTCAAAAAGAAAATTCGTGACGTGGTTTGAAAATAAACCCTGGATCAACCGAGTCCCTTCAGCAGAAGCCTTTCTCTCTGCCTCCAGCTTGACTAAAGGCTCTTCACACCTTGAAAGATTGTGACGGAAGTGAGAGAAATAGGCTCTTTACCCAGAGAAATCTGTTAGACGACAGCGTGTGATCCATAACCAGGCAGGGCTTTTGTCTTCAAGGCAGCTCCATGCCTTCTGGCCCAAATTCACTTTGTGAGCGTCACGGAGCCGCTGCAAACCCAACCGGTGCCCACAGGCAGGTCACGAGCAATCGCTGGGGGAAATCCTGTGATGTGCCAGAACAGCAGGCTGCCTGCAGAGCCCACGGCTCAGCTCAAGCCTCCATCTCCAAGCCCCGCTTTGCCAGTCCTTAGAGCACCAAACCACCCCAGTTCTACTGAGATATCCCCTGGCAGAAGAAAGGAGCGGCTGGGGAGACCAGTGGCTGTCAGGACAGCGGGACGTGCCTCGGTTCCACTTTTGTGTGCTTTACATGGTGACAGGCACGCTAAGGGCTGATCCTGGATGGACAGACAAGGCGCCATGCGGAGGCTCAGCGGGGAGGCTGCCCCTGCCACCCTGCTCCAGGACCTTTCCTCCTCCAGCCCTGGAAACCTATTGAGAAGAAGCTACCTTGCCATCTGCAGCGCCCAAACGGTTCTTGAAAGGGCCGAGTCCTTTTTCTGTGTTGATTTAGTCCCTGCAGCTGGGTCACAGAGTCAAGCACGGCCCATGACTTACAGCCTGAGCCACAAGAACCTGCTGAGCCCCTGTGTGGCAGGACCTGCAAAGCCTGCAATACCCCATTCTGGAAAAGAAATGGAAAATACGGAAAGAAGAGCAACATGCACCCTTCACCTCCCACCTCACAACACCCCATAAGACGTAACTTCAGCCCAACCATCGCTAGCTACCGAGGAACGCCACGCACGTGAGACAAAATAAATGTCACTTCAGAGTTGGCACGGAAAGACAGACTTGACTAGGAGACTGAGTTTAACCCATTCCTCCCATGAGGAGGGTCCGTGGAAGACCGCATCTGGTTCCCAGGGAGGACAAGTAAGTCCGTGATTGTCAGACAAAAGAAGGGGTAGAGGGAAAGAGGCTCAAGTGATTATGCAAATCAAAGTGAAATTGAAATTTCAGCCTAACCTGCTGGGAAGAAACCCACAAACTAGGGCAATTAGAAGAAGCAATTATTACTGGATATAAATAAGAGAGATAATTTCATTTCTCATTGAAGCTATAAGGGCTTTGGGACCTCAGCGACGGAACCAGAGAAGTTTCCAGCACGCAGGGGGTGGCTGTTGCTCCTCCTCTGCAGTAATGGCATGTGTCTTATTCCCACAAGCAAAGATAAACCAGCCCATCTGCTTTCACCGTGGGGCAGAGTTTTACCTTTCTGGCCCCAAAGACCTCAGCCGAGATGTTGAGCATATGCTGCTGCTGCCATGCCAAATCAACAGGAGAAAAAAACCAAACCAAACAAAAAGCCCCTTTTTGGCACCATCTAATACTCAGGGAAATGGCCTGGATGGGGAATTTAAGACAACTGAAGGTTTCATGCAGTCCCTTGTGAGAAATTACGACCTATTTCCTTCCTTTGATTGTATATCCTTCCTGAACTGACTTTTGGATCATCCAATATTAAAAATGCATTGCCCTATAAACAGGCAGGGTAAAGAAACATCCCTCGCACTTTAAATCGCTCCGCTCGAGATTACATTCAAGCCTCATTACTCTAAAGAGACCTGGGATCTTCTTCCAAATGACTGAATTGGGGCAGACATTTTTCTGACAAGATCCTAAAAGTATTCAAGTCCATCCAGGCAGCAACGTCTGGCTTTTGTTTGAAAGAAGAGATTTCTTGTTCTGAGCAATGCTACAAAAGCAATGTCATGTCATGTTTACCACTTCCCCTCTATTGACTTCTGCAGCTGGTGAATTTTTTATGATAGAAATTACAAATATTTAGCCTGCTGATGGCAGGATGAGCCAAGTATTCCCAAGGCTCCCGCACACCAGCCTCCTTTGTTTCCTGGCTTCAGCTGCCCACGTTAGATCTGCTGACATCCTTGCATCTGCTGGCACAAAGATAGGACGACTGCACGTAAACCACCCACCCCAGCCCGCAGATGGGGGGTTTCTCCTCCTCCTTGCTCACTCCGGAGCGCAATCCCGGCTCCGCGCACATCGCCAGGGCAGGGGGCGGTTGTGCCAAACGCGAGGCCGCAAGGGACAACACCAAGCACGCACAGACCCCAAACGGGGACTCGTGGTGGTGGCTTCGGGGCTGTCCCCGAGCTGAACCTCAGTCTGGGGGGGAAGCGGTGAAAACCACGCTCGGGAGATGCTACAAAGTCCATAAGAGCACCAGGTGTATTGTGTGAGTAGCTGCTGCGAGTTACGTGGCTCCCCATCCTTCTCCAGCGCAAGGGTTTGGTCTCGGTTTGAATAAACATCATAACACAAAAATTCTGGTTTTTCTTCTCCAAATAATGTCTGCATGATGCACCGCAACATATGAGTTGAGCAACTCTGTTATTTTTTAAATCCTCCCCGGCAGCTGTTGTTTATTACTAATTGAAACATTCTATCTTTTTGCCTAGATGAAAATATCTGCGATTTGCGTGGCGGGGAAGGCGTCCCCCGCGCTGCCACAAAGGGCACGTCTGTATTACGCTCTGGAAACACAATGACAACCTGAATTAACATATCTGAAGCGGCTTTAATGAGTCAGCCCCAGAAGCAGAAGGTAGCAGAGCCCGTGGTAACGCAGCTGAAACACACGTCAACGTGGACCTGAGCACCACCCAGGCTGGAGCTCCTGCCGATGCATCTTCATTACCACGGGCACCCGATTCAGGCAAATCAACGGTCGGTGGATATTTCAGCTGCGACCCTTGGGGCTGGAGCTGGACTCTGGGCAAGCAGAGTACGCAGGAAATGTGTTTGTCCAAGAGGAGGGACCTTCCTGCTGTCTCCATCCTCCTAACACGAGGTGGTGGAGCGGATGGAGTCCGGTTCTAGAGGAGCCGACCACAGTGACAAACAGGTTGCAATGCAAGACACTGCGACATCAGAAAATTTTCTCCACGACAGCGACCCAACTGAGGAACCAGCACCCTCGGATGTATTCAAACCTCCGCAGGGCACGACCCTGAGCAACCGGGTCTAACCTTAAGCTTGGCCTTCTGGAAGGAAAGGGTTGGACCAAGGGATCTCCAGCCAGACCCTTCCAACCTCCACTACTCAGTGATTCAATTCATGCTTCAGACACATCAAATAGAATTACTTGGTAATGAAACATTTTGACGTGGGGAAGCAGGGGTTTCAGACTATACTGAATAGTGGCTGCCCTTAATGATTCAAAAAATAATCGTGTGTATCTAAATACATTTTATAAATGTAAATAAATACATTAGCTAAATATCAAATCACAGAATATTTTGCTAGCTCAGTAAAATAGTAACTCATTGCAGTACGAAATGCTAAAAACACCCTATCAGATAAACAGGCACACCCATAAAACTGCCCTTCAAAATTCCCCCCCTTAAATTCTGACATTTTCTAGATCTACATTTTTTCATTTTTAAAATGTTTCGCCGTGGAAATTATGTTGAAATTGTCGCATTTTTCTAAACATTCCCACTTATTACAAAATACTTTGTTTTGTTTTTAATGAAAACGGTTTGGGAAAAACCTTTTTTCCAGCTCTGCAAGTACCACCCTCCCTGGTGCTGTGAGCAACAGAAAGAGGCAACTGCTCCAGACTCCAGCAGCACCCAGTTTGTCACCGCAAGAGCTACACACGGGATGTGTTTGTCCCATAGACACAGGACAACTCAGGTTAAGCGATCGCTAGCACGGCAGATGGAGACCTTCAAAGACCCAGATGTATCTCCTAACCGGGATGCTCCTGTCCCCTCCTCCCTGGCAGACACCAGAGCCACCCCAGCCCCGGTGACGCTCCCCAAGGGGCCGAGCTCAGCCCAGGGAGACCGGACTCGCTCATAAAAGATTTATCTACTCTGTTTCCCTGCCAACAGTTCGTCTACACCATTGTACAAGCTGTGCTGAATTATAACACAATAGTGGAAAACACACCATGTCAGACCTGAAGGTGGTATAAACCTAGAAGTTTCCCTGGAAGCCAAACTGCTCTGCTGGTTTACACTAATGAGTCACTTATACTGTATTTTTAATCCTAATATCTGACTATTTTCCAAATTATCAAGCGACAGAAATTCCCAGTTACAGACGCAGCATCCTACAGGTTGCAAATTGGAAAACGGTGGCACGTCAACAAAGATCTGCTCTTCCAGTATATTTGCCATCCATAATCCTGTCACCTGCTTCCAGTTTGTTCGGCTTTTTTAAGGACTGTGAAAAATCACAGTGCGCAAATAAATCACTGGGCTGTCTTCTCTTTCCCAGCTCATTATATACAAATATATATACGTATTTTTTTTTAGGAGAAAAACTCATCAGCCCACGGATTCAGTGAATTAGAAACCAATTACAATTTGAAACAGTAAGAACTGCCCCAGTGCTTGTTCCTTCCACAGCCAGCCCCTGGCAGCTGCACACAGCATCCTGCCAGCCGGGTCTATGTGACGGCTCTCCTGAGGTTGAGGTTCAACGCTGGATGTGACCCCAGTGAAGATCTGTCACCCAGGCTACGCCGGCACCCCCCAAACCTCCCGGCTGGACCCAGTGTCTCACCTCCCTCTGGAAATGAAGACGGGCCGCAAAGCCACGTGGAGCTGCTACATACATTCATAATATGATTAATTCACTTCAAAGAGAGGCGCACGGTCAGCAAGAGACTTGTATCGACGTGACTCAATGGCTAGAAAAATGCTTCTATATACATATACACACACCTAGATCTGAGCATCTATATACATATGTATATAAGCACCTTTCGCACGTGACATTTCCCTACAGATGCTCACAAAGGACCTCTCCATCCTCTGCCTCCCCCCATGTCCTCCCCCGGCTCCGGCCTCCCCTTTCTGTTTGCCATCTGGTACCCATCAAAGGCAGTTAGACCCCTGACACATGTGCGCTCACCAAATCCTTTAAACCTGACTAGAGCCCTGTTTTGTTTCTTCCTCATCAGAAGCCACAAGGAACCCTGATTCGGTACATCTGGACCTTCTAATAGGGTAACAGCCTGGCTGTGCCAACTCTGCTTTCTGTCTGACTCCATCTTAATCATCCGCAAATCACAAAAGAATCGGGAGGGGAGCAGAGCCAGCACAGCAGCATCGCGGGGATGGCGGCTGAGAACAACACAGGGGCCACAGATATCGTTCGGATGGGCACTGGCACCCAGCAAACTGATAGATCCCTTTCTTCTTCTTCTATTTCTAATTTATCGGTCTCTTGTCGGGTGACTGGTCTCACCCACAAAGCTCCCAGGTTTGCAGTCCGATGTTCCCGATGTGGAGGTGCTGCGGCGGCAGCAAACCCCAGCTGGCTGCAGGAGCCTGGGCTCGGCTGAGATGCCACGTTCCCAGGGAAATGCAAGGAAATGGAAACGGCTCCTCCCAGCTTTAATCAGCGTGTTCATTTAGTGCACTGCTGGTAATGCCTGTGATTTTATTGCAAACGTTTCCACAATTATTTTTTTTCTTCACTCAGCTACTCTTCCAGGAATCGCACGGTTCACGTTCCTCAGCTTCCAATAAAAAGAATTCCTAAATATCAGAGAAGGGCCTGAAAATATAACCCAGTGACAGATTTAAAACCCTCTCCCTTTCCATTTTGATGATTTTTTAAAGCAGTATCACAGCTTTACGTGGGGGGTCCAACTCCTGAGTTTTACATTACAGGGCTAGAAATCCTGTAAAAGTCAATGAGCTGATCCTGTGTGTTACATCCAGTTATCCCACAGCCAACAGAGAGAACCCCCCCGTGCTGTGCACAGTGTAAGCTCAGCACAGTCAAAACCATGCAGAAATACGCAATAAGGGTAGCTTTATCATTTGTACTGAAAAGATCTGATAGTTTTTCATTTCTCCATTTGCCACGCTACACCTTCAGCCCCTGACCTCAAGCATGCAGCATAATACAGGTTTTACACCAACACGACTCTCTCCTGCTTTCAGCTGATCCTGAGACCGATGCAAGAGGTGGAAGCAGAGGTTAGAAGATAACCCGAAGCCGCTGTGTCCCACGGGCTCCCCATCCCACCGCTGTCCTCCTCGTGCCTTAAACCGGCCACGTTCTCTTCACAGACGCACACACCAGAAGGACGGGTGGTTTTGATGTTTGACCAAAATAGGCCATTAGAGACAAGAGATTAATCTGGCTGAGAAAAAGGGAAAAGAAAAAAAAAAAAGCTCAAGGAAACAGAGTAGGGGGGGTCTTGACTTCACGCCAGGAGCTTGCAGACGTGTATTTATTTATGCTTTTCATGGGAAAGCCGTTCAGAGGCAGTAATCCATGACATCTGGCAAAAAAAAAAGTAGGGAAGGACCTTTGCTGCAAGTTGGCTGATGTTTTAGCCAAAAAGTGGGGGAAGAAAAGCTCTAATCGTTGGTCCTGCAAGCAGCCACAGTGGATGGGAGACCTTGGCAGGCTTCGAATATGTATTTAAGGGTGGGACGTTGGAGTGTCCCCACCGCTGCCCCTCCGCAGCACAGCAAACCTCTCTGGCCATGTGGAAAGCAGGCGACTCCACGGGTGGATCGCAGAGGCATGACAGAAAGCAAAACTTGAGGTGGCGGATGAAGAAACTGCACAATAGGGATAATTACTCCTTCCAAACTTTTGACTGGAGGGCTGGGAGAGCGCCTGCAATTCTCCAGCTAAGGCAGAGCGGTCGAACCAGCTCCACTTTGCCCCAGCAGCTCCAGCCGATCTCCCCGAGCCTCCACGTGGGACCCTGGTTTCTGATATGAAGCAAATGAATGTGGAATATTTCTTTTTCAAACAATAGGACGATTCAAAGTGGTGTGCAGCTCCGTGGGGCCAAACACACATCAACTCAAAGTCTGAAATTAATATGGAAAGTGATTCATAACAGGAGGAGACAAAACAAGCCTATTCATGCTACTCCATGTCAAGCCATCTTATAGCTATTTTGGATCCAAATCCTCTCTTCTTTTCCAAAACCACAAAGAAAAGCAAACAGATGTCGGCCATTGCAGATTTGCAAAGAAATTAAATGAACAGCTCATAATACCAGTGTTTTTCTTCAGTACTTTCCACCTGGGGATAACAAAGGCATTTTGGGAAGCGCACGGCCCCTTTGCCCTGCCAGGGTTGCCTGGGTCATGCCCATGGGTCCAGGACCGGGTATGGTCCCACACCCAAGCTCCAAGGGCTCCATCACATTATTTCTGAGACACCATGGGAAGGGAACAGATAGCCTGTCAACAGGCAACCTAGAAAAATGCAAGTATTTCAGAACTGAGGGATAATTTCAAAAGCGCATACACGGCTCAACCCTCCGAACTCCGTTTTCAAAAGCAGCTTTGAAGCACGACAGCTTCGGCACTGCTGAAAGTCAATGAGTGAGACAGAATTCTAATTGCTTTACAAAATCTTCCCCATGTGCAATTAATATTATTGTGAAGAGCTTCTGATCTTAGCCTTTTTAAATACACTGTGCATAGCTATTTTTGCACGGAAGCCCATCACTCTCTTAGGTGCTTTAAAAGTGGTACTGATTTCTAAAAAGCTGCTGTCAGCCCAAGAACCACTGATTCCAGCCCCAAATTCCAGCCCACCTCCTGCAACAGGTCTCCGCAGCTACACAAAACCAAAAGTGAGCAAAGTCGGCACTTTTAAAAATATTTTTTCTTCCTACATCAAAACAATTAACCTATTGTTTACCTCCAAATACATTCAGCTAAGACAGCAGACTGAGAGACAGTCTTGCAGCAATCACTGCTTCAATTAACAGCTACAGAGCTAAATGCCATTTTAAACCCTCTTTGCTATTCACCTCTCTTTAGAGGATGTGCATCTCTGTATTACTCAAATGACTAGCATTACCACTTTCCACATATCCTTCCACTGCGGAACTGCCTTTAATTTCTAATTTGCAACTACAAAATATGATCTTACATTAGAATTTGCATAAAAATGAACAGACCTGCAGCAAGATATTAAATTTTAAATTTGCACGCTAAGGTGGCCAAGGAATATTAGTGTATCCAAGAAGTTCGTGCCTGTAAACCCAAGAGCCAGCAGATGTAATGAGGAGAATTTGTACACTTCAGTGAAACGGAGCTGATTAAAAGGCTTTGATGCAGTTGTTACAGAACAAGGATATGAATTGCACAGACTGATAGCAAGCCGCTATACAAACAGAGCAGTGTACCATCTAATCCAACGTTGTGTGGCCAGGGCCAGGCAAGACAAGCAGTCTAAAAAAATAAGAAAAAAATTACAAATCAATGCTAATGAAGCTCTATAACAAGCTGCTGGCTGAAAAAGCTTGATATGAAGCCACTGGTAAAAAATTTCTTCCTATTTCCAGCTTCTGCTCCTCAGATGGGAAGATGGACAGGCAGGGCAATCTTATCACCAGGCATTGCTGCCTTTTCCTTATTAGATTAAATATCTCTTTCATAAGCCTGGCTTTGCTGAGTAGCACGTGAACCTGTCAGAGCCACGTGTTCACGATGAATAATTTGGGGGCATTAGTGAGAAACAACAGAGCAATTGCACGAGGAAGATGAACGCACAGGACACGGCCCCTCAGCTGCCCGGCCCGTGCCAGAGCCACAGGCACTGTCACCTCTAAGAAGTCTCTTAACCCGATGTCACACAACAGCCTCTCCCTTGGACCCCACAGGACAGCATACGGGGCCCTGTTCTGTCCTTTCTGAGGACAAAACCTCCTGCAGACCTCACTGGAGACCTTCCATGGCCTCCCGGCCACCCACGGGGCTGGAAGGAAACTAGAGCAAGGGCAGAGGCTGAGCAGATTACACACATTGTCTTCCAGCCCTTGAAATTATCACTTGGGATCTCACAGGCGTGGCTAAGCCCCGCCTAACCGCCACACGAACGGGACTGAACCACTGCCTTAAGAGAAGTTCAAAACCTAAAGAGCTTCTACCCAGATTTCAAGGAAAGACGCCCCTTCCCCAGAAACACTGTTGCTGAACACAGCCGGGTGTGAAGGGGCCGAGCAGCGCCCGCTGTCCCCAGCGATGCCTCACACCCCCGGGCTGCAGCTTCTCACCCCCCCGCTCGCCTCCTTCTGCCTAAACGCTGCTCACCGAGCATCCCTCCTCGCCGTGATCAAAAGGGACGAGCAATCATTCCCAAGACAGGCAGCGCTTTGTTCTCCCCGGCCTATTTTTCGCCGCCAGGCTCCCTCTGCCCGTACCTCCGCAGACTTCACTCCGCGCCTCTGTCACCACATCCTCTGCTCGTTACTCGGCTGTCAGACGCACCTCGTTCTGCTACCATTTACCTACTTTCCGCTGGCTTTTTAAAACTCTGGTAGCTCACCTGCACACTCCTGACTTTCATTAACTTGTCTTTGCCACAAAGAAAACAAGTCTTTAACAATCATCTTTTACCTGGTTATACCTCAAATGACTTAATATTTTGAAGCTAAACTGTTTTCTAGTCCCCAATCCAGTAAACCATATAGCCTATAGATCGCTGGAGTGATATTAAAGGCACCTTTACAAGCCAGCAGAGAAGTGAAAAACAAACACCCTGCAGCTGGGATGAACCGTCTCATCCTCCACAGTTGAACTGGTTGGCACTCAGTCTCATCCACTCTCTGGGGAGCTCCTGAGACGCACCTGGAAGCTTGGCCCAAAGAACCTTCTCTTCTGCACCAGGCCTGAGATACCACACAGCAGCAGGTCCAGCCGTCACCATCAGCACTTTGGGAAAACCGCCCTGACCTTCCGTGGAGCCACATCATCTCTGGTGGACACAAAAGGCTCCCAAAGTCTCAACCACAGCCCTGAGCTGGGTGAATAAACACCACAGGTGCTTGGTGGAGTGATGCCATGAAGGCCACACAAGCATCCATCACTGTGCAGATGACAGGTACTGAAGAGTGGGCTCAAAAACAGCCTCTGGAGAGTTTGATGAGCCAAGAATTGCCCACCCAGGGACAAGGATGACTGCCAACCACGTCCTCACGTGGCCACTTTCGTACAGAAGGCATCCCTAAACACGGCAGCTTGATCAGAAAGCGCGGTAGTTTAAGATGCAATAAGGCAACCAGTGAGAGGTAAGAGTCCAAAGCGAGAGCCAGCGCAGGAGAAATCCGGTGTGTTAATCTCACTCCCTCACTTGTACAGCAGCAGCTTCTCTACTTCGGCAAATCCCAGACAAATCAGAAACAACCCTTGGCCTCCTCCAGTTTTGAGCATCGGCCTGACAGTCCCACTCCAATGCAGAACTGGTATGATGGTCATGTAAGTGGTTTTCCCTCAAGTCCTTAAGATGTCACAATGGAAGAAGAGTCTGTTTCCGGGACCTGTTTGATGACAACAGCTGCCCGGGCTACAGCACTCAGTACAGATGGTTCAAGGTATCCTCCCTTTGAAGGTCACCTTTGGGCTCGTCATCAACAACACATAATGTTAACAAAAAGAATCAATAAGAGAGTAATTTTCCCATCAAGAAAATGATGTGTCTTAAAGACAACCCCTTCAGACAGACCCCACATGTCAGTTGAAGACAGGCCCTCTTTAAAAATATGCACAGAAATATGTTCATGGTTTCTCTTTTGTCTTGAATTGAAAGAAAAGCCTCCGTCACATTTACACATTAAGCCTCAGACATCCCTCTGAACCACTGAGAAACTACACAGGCTAGGTTTGTGCTAATGGTGACTTTCAAGGGGCTGGACCCTTAAAATCTATGGACGATTTCTAGGAGATCTATGAAGTGCAACAACGAAAATCAAGTCTAAGGTCAGCGAGCTTAAATTCACTATATATACCTTGAGGAAAACAACAAGGGGCTCCAAAAATAAAGGCAGCAGCTACAAGTTAGTGAAGCTAAAGGTGAAAAATACCCCCCTATTAAGGTACTTGTGACTAAGTCACTCTGGGTTCAGCTTTCGGCACTGACTTGCTACTAGTCCTTATCCTGGGACCTTCACCATGCTCTCCAATCTCTACCAAGACTTCTGCATGTAAGGATTTGGACACCTAAGCCAGGCTTGTGCCCTGGTACGCCTTCAGGCTTCAGAGTCTAAAACCCTTCAGTGCTTCAGATACACGTCGAAAAACAGGCACATTATTATTCCTTCTCCCTTTCCACCCTATTTGAATGGTAATTGTTGTAAGATACTGACCATCCTTCTGCGCAACACTTCGGAGCTCGGTTTAGTGTAGCATATACGTATTTTTAAATCTCCTCTGCTGACACATATCCGAACAAGAGCACTGTGCCAGCACAAAAGTACTCGAGTGAATCTGATCGCTGTCATCACAACGTTCAACTTGAGTGACATGTTAAACATCTAAAACTGAACAGCAAAGAGTTTTTTGGACTAAAACCGAAATCTCGGTGCAGGGTAAGACACAGGAAAGGGCTTATTTTTCCTCTTGACTTCTATCTTCAGTGTGATCTTCCAAAGCGTGGGCAGGGGGAAGGCAAAGAAGCTGCTCAGCCACGACACGAATCGTCCGAGCAACACAGCGGGGGAAAAACCACCCTTGTGTGCACAGCCGCTGATGGAGGGGACACTGAACAGAAGCTGTTACTTTCAAATCTCCCATCCTTTTATTCCCACGCTGATTAATATGAATCAGAATCATCAGCCATCATTTTGTAGGCAATCAAAGAATGCCTGGGCACAAGAGCTGCAATTTTCAGAAGATTGGTTCAATTCACCTCGATCGTGGCACCAACACACAGCCGTGCAGGCAAATATAACAGGCACACGCATGCCAGAAGATGCCAAATGCCAAAACACATTACCGACCTTCAGTTCTTGTATCACCGCTCCAATTTTCTACTCGCCTGAGGTCGGCAGCGGGCTGGAAGCTGCCGGCACGCCGAGGCCGGCTCAGCCTTCCCACACGGGCGCGTACGGCAAGCACCGGCTTGGAGGCTCACAGCAGATTAAGTTTAATTGCAACCTGCGGTTTGCAGGCTTGGTTCCATGGTTCGAGTCACAGCCGCTCACTCTGCAGAGCCCAGAGCCCCAGCTCTGCCCCAAGGAGGGTCAGCCCTGGCGGGATGGAGTCCTGTGATTGTTGCGTGTGCCACTTGCTCACAACAAGCAGAAACCGCTTCCCGCTCTCCCCGGTTTAGTACGAGACCCCCGCACCACCCCAAGCGCCCACCTTGGAAAGCAGAAGAGATGTGTACAGTGCCGGGGATGCTCCAAAGCAACTTAAACCAGCATCAGCTGAACCATCAGCAGGTACAAACTGGTGCAAGAGAGCTCTACACTGGAATCAGCCATCCCGTGCTGGAGGAAACAGGCTACTCATGGCCATCAGCAATGCCTAACATCACTCCATTGCACGGCCTTGGAAACTACCTCCCACGTGCTGACCAGCCTGTGTGCTGGTTGTTTGACACATTTCCATGTGCCGAGTACCAAAGGAGCATGCACAGGAGGAGAACGGCTTTGCCAGTGCGCAACTTGCCCATTTTTAATTAATTAGAGTCAGCTCAGAAAGGGGTGAAGATCAAAGTCCTGGCTGCACTTCGACCAAAAAGGACTATCAAAATAAACAGCTGAAGGAACACCAGCACTGGAGCAGATTTGGCCTTTCTTAGGCATGAATTTAAAATACAGATGAGAGCTTGTGCCAAGAGGCTTCTTAAGAGCATGGGGTCTATTCTTATTGAAGACCATGGGTTAACTCATGTTGCTGGCGGTGTAAACGCCGTCTGCCCGAGGCGGGCAGGGAGCAGCACAGGCAGGAGAACCTGCTGCTGCTGCTGCTCGGGGCTCTCGTCGCTGCTGCATCACCTCCAGAGCTGGCGGGATGCGGAGCTTTCCTCGCGGTTGGGTATTCCTGCCCAGCCAAAACGCAGCCAGGGCTCTGATCCCACCACCCAGCCCGGCTGAGCGGGGCGCACAGCAGTCAATTCTTTTCAAATAGAGCCACACATGCTTTTCACGAAAACATTCTGGGGAAAAAAAAAAAAACAAAAAAAAAAGCTGTCAGTCCTGAATGCATATTATCTCTAATTAATCCCATAAAAAAATTAAAAGCACGGTTGCTTGGTAGCGTTGCGAGAACCGTTTTGTAATTAATATGACCTTCATCTCCATATGGTAATTAGCAAACATTTATATTACCATTAAAAAGACCACGTTCGTTATGTAACTTCACTTTTTTCTATTAGCTAACAGAACCAGTTATACCAATTCAGTCAAAGCCTTGGACTTCCACAAATATTCCAAATAAATACGGTCAAAATGACTGTATTTATTTTTTTTTGTTTAAAAAAAAACCCCACTCTTGCTGGCTGATTGTAAAAACCACCACAGGATGTTTATTGAGGGTCTGGCTGGAGCGGCTGGGATGATGCACACTCCTCCTCCTCCTCCTCCCAAGGAAGGGCAGGACAGGAGCATCCCAGCCTGCTCCAGGGGACCCTGTAAATCTCCTCTGTAAAGGCCAAAGGGAAATATCTACAGGAAAAAAAATAAGATTTCGCCACTAATGCTATTATAAGTCTATTTTTTCCTCCTCAAAGTCAGATCATCCTACTTCAGGGAACAACCAGCGCTCAGCAATTCTGTTGATAGTTGCTGTGCCTATATGAATCCAGCATTTCCTACGCTGTTTTTTGCGTGCTGCAGTCACTCCCACTCCCTGCTGTGACTCACCGTTTCACTGGTTTGCTAACACAGGACCTGATGTATCAGTCAACAACAACAAAAAACCCATTATCACAAAGTACTTGTTTTTCAGAAAGGCAAGAGAACTTGTGGTTAAGTCATCAAACAACACCATAATTGAAAATAGAGGGGATAAATATGATCAACACCAAAAGGCACGCCTGCCCACACACTTCCCTGCTCCTCTGCTCCCCTCCTTCCCTACTCAAGAGTAAAAAAAGCCAAACATACATACAAACAAAAAAAAAAACCCCTTCCCATATCTTGAATTCTGCTAATAACAGTTATACTTTACAAACATACATTTCTGCTCCTGATGAAAGTTGACAGCTCGTGGGGAAAGGCACGGGGAGGGGAACGACACCAAACGACTCGTGCTAATCAGTGCTTTCATCAAAGAGTATGACATGATGCACATCTAATCCAAGGTAGCTTTCTCTTTGACTTGCAAGCTGTACATCAGCAACAACCAAAAAAAGGGGGTTACTAATTGGGAAGATGATATAAAGATGCTAATAAAGCTGTTAAGTTGACAGGGCTGGGAACATCTACATTTTATACACATGTATGTATGTCTCTCAAATAACTCTCGCACTATAAATGATTTAACTAGGTCTAACAAAAAATATATAGAAATGAGAAAAATGGGAATTGCAGCAGAAATCAGAAGGTCCCCAGTCCGCCCAGTGCTCCTCGAAGCCGGACACACATCTCGCACCATCCTCCTGCAAATTCCAGTAACCACCTTCCCTCGCGAGCTTGAGGCTATTTCTCATTTTTCACTTGGTTCGAGCTCTTGCTAAATGGCTCCAGTGCACGAGGTTAAAGAAATACACGTACAGGTTGATTAACTTGAGCAGCGGGATGTCTGATTGAGGTTGCTCTCACCAGTCCGCAGCGTCTTGTAAACCCAGGATATTCACACTCAACACGTGCAGCTGTGCACCGGGAAGGTGATGTGCAGAATTCAACCCAAAAGAAACACACGCCTCAATGCATAAACACTACACGAGACTTCAAAGCAGTTGCCTTTTTCCTTTTTTCTGAGGCAGCCAAAAAACATGTAGGATCGAGCCTGACGATGGCAATGTACTGTAAACTTATCATGAAAGCGGGATGGAAAAAAACAGCTACCAGCTGTGAAGAATATTTACAACTGTAAATATTATATTTCAACTGCAGAGCAAGTAAACACCGCGTTATGGAAATGCCCGCTTTATCGATCAGCTCATCAGAAAGGAGAAAGAGAGAATATAATTTCACAGTTTTCGGCAGCACAGTGTTTTGTAGACACTGAGAATGTGGTTTTGAGATACTGACTACTGTGAACAGCAACAGAGATCAACCTGCTGATGAATGAACGCAATAACTTCTATTCCGACACCTGCAAGCAATACCGTGCTAGCACTGATTTTTGAAAGAATGCAACTTAAATAAAGGGAGAGGGTGGGCATAAGAATAAAAAAATTAGGAAAATTTAATTTCTACCGGCTTTAGTTATTTCCACTTGACGCTGTCTCTTACAACACCAATCCAGGGCAAAGTCCACACGTGAATTTTTAAGTCTTCTCCATCCCAACAAGAGCACAGCCCTGCCCTGTTGGGCTGCGGAGAGAACCTGCTGACACCTGCCCATAGCGTCAAAACAACGCACAGTAATGCTCTTCATTTAAACTGCAAATGGAAAATTAATCTTTTCTGCAGTTAAAAAAACCAAACCAAACCAAACCCCACAACAACACAAGCAAACAAAAAACCCAATAACCTATGTATGGAGATCAATGCAAATGCAACAGTCAACTTTTAGTAAGACTAAGAGAGATTCGGAGTAATTAGGAGCTCATCCAATAGCCTGAATTTTATGACTTTAAATATTAACGACGCCGGCGTTCCCACCAGCACGCCCCAGAGCTATTGCAGCATAAATCCTCAGCATCACTGAAAAATGGGTAAGGGGAACCCAAATAAAATTCACTTATTTTTTAAAAAGTCACCTCTGGGAGAAGGTAGTAAACAAATATCAACATTATACTGTAGCCTACTGACACGAACGACCCTGCAGGAATGTATCAGAGCCTTGGAAGCACCGGGAGATACAAGAACCTGCCAAAAATCCCATTGTACAAATGAGTTTGTTCGTGGCTACGGGTGTCTCTGGATAACAAACCCCTCTCACTTCTCCCCATCCCTGTGCCAAAAGCAGACCCAAAGTCTGCACAGATCTAAGTCCATCTTTGAGGGCTTTCAATGAAATTTGAGTGATGTATAGAGCATTTAACCCCCACATTTCCAAGCTTCTCTCCCCTCTGGACGGCAATCGCAAACATTTATACTCCCTGTGGTGGGTTTGCAGTCGCTTTGCAGCATAATTCAAAGTGGAGGGGAGTATAACCTGTCCTGAAAAATGCAGCACAATCTTTTATTAGTTTATCAGAATAGAACAAGTCTGGCAAAAACATCTTTCGTTTTTTAAAGTCCTTTATGTAGCTGAATACCTGACAGCCCCTGGGAAAGGTACTTGGTACCTCTCTCCAGCAAGGCAGGCCTGAGAGCTCGGGGCTCTTTCCATATCGATGTGCTCCATTTTTTGGGACATACCAAGGTCAACTTGGTAGAAACCTTGATGCCAAGAGCATCTCGCAGGCAATTCATTCACTCTGCAGTGATACATCCCCACCTCAAACCAAAGGCAGAGCCAGATGGGAACATATTCCACCCCAAAGGGAGCTCTGACCATTATCCACACACCCTGAGGAGCAACTTCTTTTGCACTGGGTCAGTCAAAACCAGAGCAGAGTTACAGGCCAGCTCCTCACGCAGGAATATTTTGCGAATGAATCAGCCTTCGTTTGTGTTGGCCGCACGGATTTGTCCAACAGGGACGGCACTTCCAACGGGCAAGAAATCAAAAGACAGACCAGGAGAGGACTTAGCGAGAGGCTAAAGCGAAGCCAGCGATGTGCGGCAGCATATATTAACCAGCAGAACAGCTTGAGGCACGCCTGGAAAACGCCAAGTAAGTGGAATTTAATTTCTGGCTTAATAATTCCTTTCTTTATACACAAATTTTGCTTAAGAGAACATCAAATCCCATTTTCATTGGGGACGGTTGCATTTAATCAGCAAGCTGAATTGTTACTGTGTAATGCAGCTCAACAAAATAAATGGGTTTAATTCTGCAGCCCAAGGCAAGAGCATCCCCTGCGCCGGTCAGTCCCGGGGCAGCATCTGAGGATGACTTTCCAGTTTTCATTTCTCTAACTCAGCTCACAACATACCCAAAGTAGAAGATTCCCCAATCAAATGCACTATTTGTTGGCTTTTCAATTTAGTCTGTTCTACCCTTGATCTGTAACCCTGGAAAAATGACGGGTTCCAGCTAACCAGTGCTGGCTTCGGGGGTGACAGGCAAATACTTTCCAGTGTTTTGAGGTCCTCTGGTGAACCATCATTATGCAACTAAGAGCTGGATACTGCTGCGGATCAGCAATTTTGGAAAACAAAGCAACCACCAATAAATAGTCCATGGCAAGTGCAAGAGGGCGCAGCCTCATCACCCACACCGGCCTTGAGAGAGTGAGTTCTTACCAACTGGCTTTTGTTCCTTTCAGGAAAAAAAACCCAAACATTATTCAGATTTTGTTGTTGTTGTTGCTTTCAAACAAAAAATTCTAACAACAAACGTATTTGTCTCAACAAACAGAAGTGGCAGGACTCTCCTCTAGTTTAAAATATAAAAGGATCGCCTTACTTACATCAGCTTCCCAGAAAGCTGGAAAGAAATGAAGCTGAATACATAACTCGCCTTTCTAATGCCCTTCAAGGCTCCTTGATCACAGGTAATACAAACATCGCCCAAAAAAACCCAAAAATGCAAACATATGAAAGCTTGCTGCTTTCAAGCAAGATCCTGCCCCGACTGCTCACTGCTAAATCTAAATTACTGATGGATTTTCCATGCTGGTAACGTTCAGAAAAACACTCAGAAACCTGGTGTTCATCCGAAATTTTAACATCTTGAAGCAGACAGATACCAGTTATTTCCTAGTGAAGATTTTCCTAACGCTGAACAGGGAAGCTGAGATTAAAGGTACGCTATCCTCTACTGAAAATTAATTTTCTACAGTTGTAAAAAAAACTTGTTTCTCTAGGAAAATGACTCACTTGACTAGATAAACACTTCTATCTCCTCCAGGAAAGCACGTTTCCTTGAGCCTTGTGACCTTACACATTATACAATTTAGTATCATCACAGAACAGTATTTGGCTTTTCATGCAAGTTTACAAGGTAAAATCCCAGCAAGCAAATTGAGAAGACATTTGAAATATTTTTTTAAAACTGCCTTAAAAAGAATTAACACACTTTTCTTCCCCAAACTTACCACCACCTTTCTAATTACCAGACACATTTCATGAGTATTTTCAAAGTGGAGAACAAAAGAATTGGGAGAAAAAGGAACTTACTGATGTATAAAATGTCTTGCTGAAAACAGAAGGTGGTTTTCAGTTTTAAAACTAACTTGCATTTTCATTTTTACATCACGCTTCCAGCGTGGATACAAAACATTGTCTGGAGCAGCAACCCATCGGTGTAGTCGGCAGAGCTACAAATACTCCAGCAACAGCCAAAGCCAAACCTGCTTTTGGATGTGAACAACTGGGCTCCCAAAGCCCTGTGGCTCCCAAGTCCTAAAAACTTGGACCGCTCTAACAGGAGACCGTATCCCTCGGTTTTGCTCAACATTTGGTTCTTGCAGGTCGAAGCTGGGGAAATCAAAGCATCGGCAGGTAACCGTGTCCCTCTGTTGCAATATTGGCCTGACAGATCCATATCCAGCAGGGATAGAAAAGTCCTTTAGAAAACACAGTATTCAATTCCCTTTTCATCTCAGGGATGCAAGCCAGGCTTAGTGCCTTTAAAACCTGGCGGTGTGATAATGTTTTCTGCCTTTTTTTTTTTTTAGATGAGGGAACTACGCTTTAATTTCCCTATGAAAGGGCTGATCTGAGCGTACAGGCACCGACGACACCAGCACTGCAAAGATTTTTTGAAGGAAGCCAAAACCAAAGTGCAAGAGATTAAAGAGACAACTCCCTCACAAGCCAAATGATTAAAGCCTTTGCTCTTTGGAACAAGCGTTTCCTTGAAATAACAAAAAACAAAAGCGAGACGAACACCGCTCCAGGTCTCCACCGGTTTACGCTGCCGCACGCCAGGCTCTTTTTGGAGTTCTCCACGCACCCCATGGAAATCGCTTATGGATACAGGAGGATTTGAAGCAGGGCCACAGCTGTAATGTAGCTTTTGGCATTTCCTCCACATGCAGAGCAGATTAATAGGAGTTTTCTCTGGGATCTGGATTATGCCGCAGAGAAGCAGAACCACCAACAGCCTGCAGGGGCCAAAGCGTAACCGCTGTCATTCCGAGGGAATTCTTGGGAATTCAGGGTACTTCCCGAGCACAAGGAGCAACGTTGCTTCAGAACCACACCAATGATATTTACAGTCCGGCTCACTGCTCCAAGCTTCTAAATAAAATCTTCGGTTTGATACCCTGAGCAAATTTCCGAGTGCTTATTTGCCAAGGGACAACATGTGGCAGTCTCCAAAGGTAAGATTAATGTCATCCAAGGTTCTATCCTGCAAGTGGATCCGCTCTTTTGATCCCGAACATGCAAGAAATGGAATAACGACATGTGTTTTCATGCAAGAAGCATTCATTATACTATCATTTGAATTTTTCTTTTTCTTTTTTTTTTTCAAAACTGCAATTTTCAGGAAAAAATGTGTTTATTGTGGAAACACCTTGCAATCTTAACACCGATCTTGCAAAAGTCAGGCACAACTTAAGGGAAGAAAATAAAGAAAAAATGGCTGACCTCTAGTTTGTAATAAAAACGGATGACGGTCCTCTCTTCTGCATAACTATGTTGCCTGGTGAGAACAATTTTGTTCTTCTCTTGGTAACATTACCCTGTCTTTTTTAATACACTCTTCATCCATTAACTTCGACTCCTCATGTGTCTAATTCACAGCTACACGCCAAACAAATTACCCAGAATTAAAAACATCTCACTCATTTCCTCTTTCCCCACCTCCACGCTACGTCTTGCAAAATCACTTTGCTGCGACACGTCACAAGGAATTACTCATTTCTTTGCAGGGGGTTGGTTGGAACGCGGATTCTCTCCACCTGAAGGAACGGTCCCATGGCCAAGGTCTGCACTTGGAGCAATTGATGCCATTAAGCCCCCACCTAACGAGCTGCCCCCACTCTCTGCCTACATCATCAACAGGGCAACGCTGCTGAACTCATGCGTCGTGCTGCTTTTCCTCCTCCCCGCTCAGCACAGCCTCCCGCACCCAGCCTAAGAAATGGCTGTAGAAGTCCACTTAATCATCTCCAATCTCCATTTCATATTCATATCTCATCTAGCTAGCTCCTCCTTCTTCTACAGCAACTGCTCAATCCATCACCTGCTTTCTTCTTCGCAATCATTAGTTCTCTTTTTAATTTACATTGCTTCCTACCTGTCGGATTTCTGCTTGAAGAGGGCATATTGCTAATGATTGGTACTGACGCACCCTCAAGGTGCAGCTGATCCCGGAATCTCTTTGCTCCAGCACTCAGAACATCCTTCATGGATCTCACACCATCAGACTAAAGCCACTTCTGCCAGCCACCACCCATGCTCATTACCATCCATGTACCTGTTGAACACAAATGAATTTCTACTCTATTTTCCTGGATGAGCATGCCAAAATTGCTTCATCTGCTTCATGCAGCTCCAGCTTGAACTCTTTCCTGGCTCCTCCAACTCTGTGATGATCGTTTTACGTGGCAGTTTCCTCTAACTGGATTCCACCCAACCAGCATCGTGGCTGCTTCCCTTACGAAAAGACGCGATTTTCCTCTCCAATAACCCCAGCGCTGCTGCGAAGGAGCAGAACCATCATGCTGGTTGGTGAGAATCACACCCAGCCCGACGCAGCGTTCCGCTCTGTTCATGGATCTCCACACTGTACTGCAGCTTCTTCCTGACCGATCCCAGCAACAACGATGAGTTCAATCACAAAATTACACACCACACAGCCCCAGTGATGCCAGTCAAGTTACTACTGCTGCACCCACCACTCCTAAACATCTGCAGAGGTTCTATGAATATTTCGGGTTTTCTGGACTTCCCTTAGACGTTGGGGCCAGGGAGGCATCAAGGGAACAGAGATGTTCTTTGACATTTTACAATTTGAAGGACAAGTGAGAGAGGTCAGGACTGAAAACATCCCAGCTGAGCTGTATCACATCCACCGACACAATCTTTCTGCTTCAAGACTGACTCCACTCAGAGAAACCAACCTCGTCACCTTTGGAAAAATCAAACTAATTCTAGCGAACCAGAAAGACAGACTGTGGACCCCAAACACAAGCCTCCCCTTCAACCCTGGCTCTGCCTCAGCCATATAGTCCACGTGTGGTGGCAACTCAGATGGGAACAAAAGGCAGACACCAGTGTAGGAAGCATAATGGGACCACAAGTGACACTAAGATTCATCTCTGGTTCTATTAATACTACACATACCTTGTACAGCACTAAAAAAGTCATCTAATCCCTCATGACAAAGTGCATGGGTGTAGGGCCAACAGACTCAGAAAGGAGCCTGCTGGTCCTTCCACAAGTGCTGAGGTCCTTAACTCCCATGAAAAGGTTTTGATCCTGAGTATAAATCTAAAGAATGTGAAGAAAAATAAAACAAAATGAAAGAAAACAAATTATACCATTTTGGCTAAAATAATGTTACAGTTCCCCAAACTTTGTAAGATCTCTGAATGTGGACAAGGTAGTGTGAACTCGGTTGAGAGCCTGGTCTTGTTCAGAGCATCTCTCCTCTAACGTGCGGCCAAGCACAGCAACATTCGCAGCAACCCTGTCAGGGGCAGGAGGGCTCTGCAAGGAATTGCCATGCAGGACATGCACATCATGCCTCGGAGAGCAGGGAATCGTAACAGGCTTCCCCGAGCTTCAACATAAGTGACCCTGAAAAGAGAAAGGGAACGAACGACTTAACATCACCCACAAGGTGAAAAAGAACCACTTCTCGGAGGTAATTTTCTGAGTGGATAGCTACATTATCTAACGCAAACCCACAGTGATATTTTCGGGTCTTTATTTTCTTAATTTTGGACGCAACTTTGGCGGCAACAAACATTCTCCTTGTAAGAGCATAACCTTTCCGTGACTTATTTTCAGACAATGCAGAGCATTAGAGGAGATTTATGTTTACTGCTGAGTTAAAGGTCAGGAATGGAGGCTTCCTCCCTTCCCCATCTCTCCCTTCCACCAAGAGACTAAGGCCGCATAATCTGCTGCGTTTGTTTTCATACAAGAGCTGCTTTTAAGCGCTGCCCTGACGATCGCGCGAGGGTAAGCAGATGAAATCCAATCAAGTGGCTCTACAGGACAAGACACATGACGAGCCAGCCTGCCAGACTCCTGCGCTGATGTACACGCTGAAAAGCGGCTTATGCCGAGCCTGGGTAAAGAATGCTTTGTTAGGGAACACAGGCAGCTCACACTGCAGTGTCTGTTCTGCATTAGCCATCCATTTAAAAACACTTCTGATTATTTTGGAAGTACTCGCGTTGCCCTTTCTCGAACTCCATATTTGCAGTTAATTGCACAGCTAGTGCACTTGCCTCCAATTTAAAAGCACATTAAGCCAAATTTTTATTTAGAACAGTCGTATTTCCACCCAAGCGCTGAAAATATAGGCAGATCCAGCAGATAGCGTTTTAAAGCGAGACACCTCTTTGCTTCTGAGAGTGTCCAACGTGCACTTCACTGTACCCGAGTTACTGAAATATAACAGAGGGTATGGAAACAGAGACCAGTCCCTTGAGGGTTAAAGAGGGAACCAGCCATCACGTGCTTTTCTGCAAAAATCTAATATAAGCCGACCCTGCACAGCAACAATGGCCACGGGACTGTTCTTTTTGGGACGGAGCAGTCCCTGTGCTCACCTCAAAGCCATATCACACCTTTTGGGGAAGGCTGTCTTCATCAGCATCATTCATCCTGATAAAGGCCGGACAGCAGTCTCAGTTTAAAGCAGAGCACACGAAAACAAATCCTGGCTTTATTTTTACGTGTCCATTTATATAAAACATCACGATCAAACCCATGAACAAGATCTATGGGTTTTATTCCTTGCTTTGACGAGCGTGTTTAACACGGACAAGGCATGCCCACGACTCTGACGGCCGCCATGCCCGTCCCCTTCGTCTGATGCACATCTTCGTCACGTTTAGCCGCGGGGCATCCACCACCCGGTGGGTTTCCTAGAGCCAAAGCCCTTGGCAGAGCCTGCTGTCCGTACCCCCTCTCGTCTCTCCAGCCTCACCTTCCGAGCAGTTCCTCGGCATTCCGCACACACAGTCATCCACCCCAGCAGTTCCGCTGGGCTGCGGGCTTGGAAAATCACAGCCAAACAAGTTTTATACAAGCATCATCTCACTGGTCATAAATCTCTCCCTGGAAACTTGACTGAAGTGCTGACGTTACTGCCTTGCTGGAGCGATATGTTTTATATTTACTGGTGCCCTCTCCGTCTTCTTTCTAAATAAAAAAAGTGCCCAAAGTGATCAGCTTTCTGCATCTATATTAAGAATTATTTGTTCAGCCGGTTCAAGCTCACCCTGTCTAGAAGAACCAGAGGAACTGCACCAAATCTGACGCTGTTCAAATACACGCAAAAAGGACCGGTATTTATGTCACCACAGCCACTGCACCCCGCAGCGCCGGGGGACCTGACCTCGGGCAGCACTGACAGGCTTTAACATCTATAGGGTCGGTGTGTATACATCCAGCCTGGGAGAGGAGCTGAAGAGCAGATCTAAGATTTGCTGCTAGGGCCACGATGGAAGCTGCACCGCTCCTGATCACCCTGTATCCCACACACACCACCCATCCTGCACAACTCCCTTCTAGAAGTTTCTTCAGACACTTGACTACTTTAATTTGGAAATACTGGCACACCTAAATAAATACAACATAAACATGAAGACAAAGGAAATTCTGCTTCCCCGTAATACTAGTATTCAGTACTTTGCTTTCTTTAAATACTCCTCAGAAAGTTCTAACATAAACGAATAAAAGTGTTTAATTATGATACTGGGTATTTTAATCCATTTCAGAAGAAAAAGAATAGCCCAGAGAAAGTCCAAGTATAGTATTTCAAAAGGATGCACTCCCATGAACTAATTAAGATTTAAACCATGACAAGCCGCAGCTATCTCAGTGTGTTCTCCAAGTGCAACCAACAGACAGGCAAAGGATCTAAGAACAATTTGGAAATTACTTTCGGGAATTAGGGGAGTTGTGTAATCTGATTGAGCTGTTGCTCTCGTCAATAGAAAGATATGAAACGTCTCGAATTTCCATGCGAGTTTGAGAGTAAATGGGGGAAAAAAAGAAAAATAATCAATAAACTAATCTATAATTTCATTGATGGCAAGGGCCACAGCTTGTGCAGGGCAGGTGAGGGTTTGTTGTCGGAAGAATGATTTGCTCTTGAGACCCAACGCTATCTCGATCTAAGTACATAAAGCTCTCGGTCAATGCAGGGAGGTTGCGTGTGCGCCTCACCAGGGCTCAGTTTGATCTCTAATGTCCTGAAAGGATAGATTTGCAATAAAAATACGTGAAAACATTTAGAGACATTAAGTTTACAAGATGACTCTGATCCTGTGGATTAGTGTCGAGTCTGCAAGTGTGCTGAAGCCTGCCAGGGAGAATAAAGCACTGCACTGTCCTTACATTAAGAGCAATTTAATTTGTGTGTCCAGATGTTCATTTCAAGATTTTTATCCATTTTGAAGAGTTATATCTCCATTGCCTTGGAGTAAGAACATAATTATGTGTAAGCCATTTACAAGATTCCTGTGGCAAATATTCCTAACCCTGCTGGGTTATTTTAGGGCAGCGAAGCCGTAGTTAATACAAGGGAGGAGGACTGTTTGACAGAACTATTGAAATAAATAAAAGGACTTGCTCAAAATGCATGTCAAAGCATGTGAAAACGTGAAGGTTACTGAAGCCCAAGAGATCCCTCCATCTCTTGCCAGGCCCCGAACTGTTGGGAAATGTTTCTAGCAGCAAACAGTCCCACTTTGCATTTCTAAGAGGCTGAATCCCAAGAATAATAATGCGCAGAAGATTGCAGCCCTTGGCTTTCCAGCCAGACAGTAATTCAATGAACAATGCGGCCGGCCCATCAAAACATCCTTGCCAAGTTACACAAGTACCACTTGTAGGAAAAGCTTTCTACTCGAAAAGAGACAGCAAGAGAGAGAATATGCTGGCGGAGAGGGAGCTGACGGGAAGGCCTCGCTCCTAATCGGATGCTTAATTACAGCACCGCTCCCACGGCGGGTGGTGACGGTGCCCAAAGGAGCACGTGTGCCCCGAGGGGACAATTCGGAAGGGCCTCACGCCGTGTCCCAGCATCCTGCGAGGACCCGGCCCTGTCCCCCTGCCCCCTAAATGACAGCAAGGCCAGGCCCTGGGGTCACCCGAGGAGCTCACGTTGTCTGTGGGTCCGGAGAGGCCCCGAATGCAGAACGAGGAGCACAATCCTGCATCACACGGAGGGAAAACCACCTCAAACAAGCTGCAAGTTATAGGCTTCTGCTGAAAATAAAAGAGCTTTGAATACGCAGGGCAGTGATCCAAAGGCCGATAAGAAGCCTCCCAAGGATACAGGACACATCTTAAAATAGAAAACACTCATCTTGGTTTTCTTTTAAGCATCACCTGCCCCACCAAGTCAAGTAACTAAGCAGTTTGGGTTTGTTTTTTCGAACCTCAAGGCCCTCACCTAGCTTTCCTAGATTCTCTCCTTATTTTTGGCTACACAAACACATGTCAAAGCAAAATGCCTTTGTAATTCTGTAATATCTCCCACCGTTTGCTCGGCAGCAGCCCTGGGCTGAAACAGAGCACTGCGACGAAACACAGCTTTCCAGGTTCAGATTTAAAGGCATTTGCAGATTTGCATCATACAAACTAGGAAGATGTCATGCAATAAGGTAAGACCAGTTATCAAACAAAGGTGTTCAAAAGGAGTTTCTAGGAAACTCTCAGAAATGTCAGCCCAAAGAAGAAATCCTTCCATTTCTGAGTCAAATCTGCTTGGATCAAAACACCAAATTAACTCTTTCGCTACTTCCAACATCTGAGACACAAAATAGATCCCCAAAAGAGTGCAACCTCCTTCGAGAAAAACAGAATTGTGCTAACACAGAAATAAAAATAGCTTGGGAAACTGCAGAAGGAGCCATCTGGAGACTCCCACCATGGCAGCAGAAGAATGCAGAAGGAACTAAAAGGTGCACAGCAACTCCCGGCACTGCTGCCCTTCTCCAAAGCACTCAAATACTGACAACAGCCAGCAGCGTTTCTCAGGTGGCAAAGGAAAACCACTGCACATCACACAACATTTAGCTGAGACTCTCCGCACCAGCGAGCCACCTCTTGTTGCTCAGCGGGAACAGGTACCACCAGTAATGCTTTTATTGCCCAAAAACACCGGATGCTCCTTCCACCGAGGAGCATCAAACCATTGTAACGCAGCGTGGACACGGCGCAGGTGCCTCCACCGCCATGCTGGGCTGTGAGTGATACAAATAAGCTCAACAGCTGTAGTTTACAGCTGTTCCTTTCTACAATACAGAGGTCATCTTTTTTTATTTTTTTTCCCCTTTTTAAAAATAGGATTGTGGGATTTTCTCAATAAATATTCAGCACCCTCACCAGAACAAAATGGGAGTGAAAGCAAGACCGCTGGCTTTTGGATCTGCTCCGTGCCTCTATTTTTCTATGTAACCTCCTCTAAAAGTATAATGATCGGCATTAAATCCAAGCTTGAAGGCACAGTACTAAAGCCCAGGACAACATTTACATTTCTGCGAGGATGAAGCATGAAAATTCAGTGACAAATCCATTTTTCTTATGCAGAGCTGTGGCTTTGGAGAATTTGTAAAGACAGAAGAGGCCAGCGCTGGGAGGATAATAGCACTGTTGGTTACACTTCTCTATTTCTTATAGGTAGCACTCCACCCTCTTTGAAGAAACAAAAGGCCCCTAAAACAGAAAAAAATCATGTAAAATACCACAGCATATTTTCTGTAGAAATACATCTACCGACACACACAAAGTAACCAAGTAATTTATCACAGCCTATAATCATCTAAACGATTAAATCACTACAGAAAGTGCCCTATTGCACAGACCTTCCTCCTGGCCTGGAAAGTTGGGTGGATTTTCTTTAACCAGCCACCAGAACACACGGCTCAATATTCGGGTGATGTTACGGGAAAACAGGAGGCACCCCAGCTCTAGAGATCACCACAAGGCCCCTCCAAGAAATCATCAAATTCCTTCTACGGTTTCCTCCTCTGTTCCGCGCCCCTCGGGGGGACGTGGAAGGGAAGACATGCAACGTTCCCTCCCGCACGTTGCACTGGGTTGTGCACCTTTGGTGAACTTGGAGCACGTTAGAAATCCAAGCGCGTCTTCACAGCACCTCAGCTCAAATAATTCAGTAGCTCTTCTGCTCCTCTAACTTCAGAGCATTTAACAAACCCAGGAAATACACCACGGGAAAGCCAATTTCCATGTTTCTCAAACACAGCCTTTGAACTGAACGCATCCATTCTGTAGGCAAGACCTTCCTACGTACTGTAGATGCTCCTGACTCCTCTCTGCTGCACAAATGCATTTTAGAAAGCTGGGTAACCAAGAGCCCTATTTGTACCTGGTGCCACCACAAGTCCCACTTGGACAGTCCTAACAGCATAAGCCCCTGAGTCACAGACGTGCTGCTTTGAGACATCAGTCTTGGGGCCTATCCATCTCTGCTTTGTACACGTGCGATGCCAAAGGATGCTCAGCAAGCCAAAAAGTCAGACTTTGCAGAGACAGAAAGGACAGGCTTGGAACTAAGGAAGACTTGGGAGTTTAAAGATTAATTTCTCAGCTCTGTTACAGACTAACCGTAAGGTCTCAAGGAATTTGCATCCTTCTTCCCATTTCTACACGGGATAACTGTACCACTCCTGCCACGTGCACTTGGACTATGAGAGATTCCAAGTGCGGAGGGACGGGACCACGTCTAATGGGAGGTTTACTGACAAAGCGACAACACAAACAACACAGCGTGTGTCGGGCCTGCACTTCACTGGAGCCTGGGCGCTCATTAGCAGACACATTTGAGAGCTCTGGCCTCGCGTCTTCCACAAAACCAAGCAGCAAATCAACAGCAATTAGAGCCATGCTACGGAGACAGGATTTTAACGTGCTTTCCATTATCATTTATGGCTGTCTACAAGCTGCAAAGCTGCACAGATCCCACTGGCTTTGAAAGAATGAAAGCCATCCTCCCTTTTAGAAATCTCTGATTATTTGTTAATGGATAATAAACAAAAGATTTAGTGAGAGGAAGGAGGAGTATCCCTAAATCTTACACAAGCCTGAGCTCCACTGGTATCAACAGAAAAACACCAAATATCATTCAAAGAACTTCAGGCCAGGAGCTACCTGGAAAAAACCCCAAGAGACTCTGGAGGGCTTTTTATTTTTTTCCCTTCTCTTTTCAAGACTTGCGTCAAGTGCATAGAAGAGCATCCTTTGTGCAAAACACAACGAACGGGGCCTGTTTGTCCAGCCTGAAACACATTGCACAGCCAGGAGCAGCAACACGCTGCAAGTCTGGCATTCAAAGCAAAGGAGAAAGTCGGGGCAGGACCAGCACAAGGGCACATCGCGCCTTCCTTCCAGATCAGGTTCGGCCTGGTCCTTAATCTCATCTGAAACACTTCGCTCTTCCCTACTTCAGACATCCAAATGTGCAGCTTAATATCTAGAGGAAGATCCTATTACAGGATAAGAAGAAAGGAAGATTGGTCTACATATGAATTTACGCTGAGGAGCTGTTTATAAATAATTCCACATGTGGACGTTGCTCATTGCGGAGCAAAACCACCTCATTCTGGTTTAGTTTAACCCATCTCAGAGGTGAGAGACGCAATTCTCCTCTTTTTTTTTGGCATGCATTTTACACTGCCACCACTTTGATGACTGCAGAGTTACACCTTAAACCAAAGCAAACTCCACCGGCTGGCCTGGAGCTGTACCGGAGCACACACCAGTGCAGCTCGGCCTCCCCAGCACAATCTGCTCCATTTTAAATCACTGCTGCTTTTAGCCCGATAGAAATAATCCCCCAACAGAGCTGACTTCACCCCTCGGTCACCCCAGCACCAGCCCGCAGCGGCTGTGCTCATTTCAGCAGCGTCGCTCCGCATTTCCAATCCCACCACGACGAGGGCTGGTGCCTGCGAGCGGGCACACGAGTCCTGCTCCACCAGCCAAAAAGAGCCGTACGGACCCCCGGGACAGCCCGGGGGGACCGAGCCGAGGGAACCGCTGCTTCTTCTGCCACCCAGGTATATTTTTGCAGCTCACTTAATCCCTACTGAAGTAAGATCACAGTTAAGGCTGGTGAAATGAGGGCGTCTTAAAGACATACAAAGCACCTCTGCAGCCTGCCTTAGGATCTTAATCAGCGCGGCTGAGATCAGGAGACTCCATTTAAGAGTTACTGCCTTACAACAAAATGTCTGCTCCACTCCGGAGGCGCAGCACAGATGCCCCAATCCCTCCTGGCAGAAAGTCCTATTATACTTCATGAATTTTTGAAGCTGCCTCATGAATTAATGCACTAAAATAACTTTAACAGAGTCTTCGTTTACAAACGCTCCCTGGAAATGTTGGTAGTATTTAAAATATACACTTAAAAATAAGCCAATTAATATTTAAAACTCTCTTTTGGAAACAGCCCGGAGGAGGAAGACCATGTTCGTGGTGGTGTTCAGCACAGCAAGAAGCGGTGTAGTGGTGAACAGGGAGCCAGAGAGAGATGCTCAGAGATGCTCCAAGTGGGGAGCTCATGGGGACAAACTCTGCAGACCTGAGCTGGATGGACAAGTCCCATCCTCATCCCATCCCTGTGGGTAGCGCTCACCTCCCTCTGCTGAGGGGCTGGAGATGTACCGGGCAAGTGCTGCACCAGTGTGCTGGGCACCATTGACAGAAATCTGTACTTTGGGCAGTTGAAGCACTTCAGTGGTTAGGAACGACCTTCCTTGGTCAGCCAACCTTCTGTGAGACACTCAGAAACAACCAGAAGGCCGTCTTTGTCCTTTCTCCCGGCAGAAGCAGATAAAGAAAAAGACCACTAAGCTCTCCGCATGACTGGTTATGATGTCCAGCCAGGTCTGCACACGATGAAATATTTGACCAGCTTCCCAAAAACGCCTCTTGCTCAAGACAACGAGGCGACGTTCCAGTGCGTTTTTCCTGCCTGGCTGGCTCACACCACAACCGGCTCGCATTGCTGTGATGAATCGGTGAGTATTTTAGTCTGTGAAGTACTCCGAGATCCTTCGGGATGAAAGGAGCTATATAAATGTAAATCATTCTCATTAATGTAAATTGTGGGACAATGCGATGTTTACAGCGAGCAGTCCCAGCACTGAGCCTCGGAGTGTATATGTTTATGGATAATTTCATCAACGAAGAACACAGCCATCACTGCCCAGTTCCTGGACACCAGAGCCTCCTCCATGGAGAGCCAGGCTGGGACTTAACACACACTGTGATCAGGTTGGGTTACAAAGGCAGTACTGCGGCCACAGAACATTTATCTCCCTTGTATGCTGTTGAAAGACATCTCAAAAACCCTCAAGTCACCCTCTTGCACAGCTGCCCATAGCAGATTTTGGGTTTCTCTGTAACTGCAGGGGGTTAATCAACATTTTTAAAGAACAATTCTAAAAACCAGGGTGATCCCAGTTCAAACAACGTGGTTGCTAAAGAGGGGGAATTCACATTCCAAACTGTAAATGTGCAGTCACAACTCAAACCATCATGCACACTCCAGCTCAGACCCAACCCAGCATCCATGAGATCTACCAGGAATAATTCTTCTGGCTTGGGATAAACTTTGAACCGGGCCCTTCTCTGCAACCAATTTCAGTGACTCCACATTAAGAGAGAGCTCTGTTTCCCTGAAAGTAAGACAGGGTCTTATACAATTTTTGCTCCAAAAGATGCTTACTTTTTTACATGTATAGCTGCCTGGACACTACCTAAATTTACATTTTAAATGAATTGTAACTAGGATTTATTTTTGGAGTATGGCTTGTATTTCGAGCATCCTCAAAAACCATGCTAGGGCTTATTTTCAGGGAAACAGAGTAGCTGCTCTTGTCAATGTTACGTCCAACCTAGGAGAAAACAGTATTTCTTCCTACATAGCCATTGGTACCTACAGACCAAAACGGAGCATCAACAACTTGAAGAGCCAACTTAAGGCACAACTTAATTGTGTTCAATGGACACAGAGAATACGAATGGAAGGTCTAGCTGAATCTCTGCTAAGGGCATGAAACATGAAAATCTGTGAGCCACAATGAAACTGGAGGGTCAGGGACGCCCTTAGGAGCCCTGCTGCACACCAGCGCCTGCAGACCGGGTACGGCAACCCTGCACTTACGGAGTAAACTATTCCCCAAGAGACGCCGCCAGCTGCCTGCACATATCCTAGGGCACAACCAAAAGCTTCTGCGGAGTTTAGAAACCCAGCACACTCCTCAGCTGGCTGCTGTGCCATCTGCGTTCATCTGTGTTCACCTCAGATGGGCTGAGCTCCGAGGACGGCTCCGGATCTGCTCGGACCCCGGCAAAGTCCGCAGGAACGCACGGGCACACAGAACACAGGCACAACCCAAACGCCTGCACGGGCTGAGAGAAAACAGCTCCAGCTTAATCCCAAACCGAGAAGCAAGTGCAAATCGTCAAATTTAAATTTCAGCCCCTTTCGTTTCTGTGCTTTTGTTTCAATATTTAGAACTCCAACTAACAAAGCAACAGACAATGCCACCTCCTCGGGAAACGCATCCCAGCTCCCTCCATCTGCTTCCTCCCCCAAGCCCCCTTCTACTCTGCAAAGCAGATTGTGCTCTGAAATATTAATATGTTGCTCTTCTATCATTATTCCCAACCCTGAATCGCAAAGCTTCTTCCCAGCTTCTCCCTTACACTTTTTCCAGGGATCACGGCACTCAACAGGTTACGTTACTGCGTGCTGCACCGTGTCTGAGTGGAGCTTTCATAAAAAGGTGGAACCGGTCCAGAAGCAGCTTCTAGGGAGCCTTCCATCTGCAGCAGCATTTTATTTAGACAGCAGAGGGGAAATCAGATCCCTGTGTTGCTGATTGGCTTTCGGAGTCGAATCTTCAGTTCCGTAGGAGGAGTTCATTTACACCACTGTAAGGAACCCAATACCAAAACTCCCATCGGGGTGATCAGCACTGGGGGTGGGTCGTGGGGAACAATGATTGTTCAGTTTAAGGGCAATGTGGAGTCGCCTTTAGCTCTCACTGTGCCTTCTCTCTGCATTTCTTTGAATTTGACTTTGTTCTATTTAATCTGGATTTCTGCTCCATCTGGCTTCTGAGTAACGATGCCAATTTATTTCATGTGCTTGCTGAAGAAGCTTTTCTTCAGCATGGGGGAGCGGTTACGACAGAGCATCGCTCCAACAAGTCTATTTCAGTCCGGCTCTGAACCTTCTTTCCCCAAATGTTCTCACAAATACGTCTGCAAGCAGGAATTTCTGTAATTGCAGATGACTCCGATAACAGAAGAGCATACAGAAAAAGCATCGCACTGGAAATACCCAGGACCAGAGTCTCACCCGGTGTAAATCAGCTTGGGCATTGATGGTTCTGCACTGAGGTGCAGAGGCTGCTTGTGCCCGGCAGTGGGGACATCTCCCTCCTCTCCAAGGCTTTGGACTCAAGGACAAAAGGACGTTTCTTTTCCTGAGCCCCTACCTGGAGCAGACAGATGGCTATCCAGGCCTAAACACACTGTGCTTTTTAAGGCCAGATCTAAACTGAGCTGAAAGGAAAACTTCTCGGTGCCATTTCCGTGTTTCTGTGGATCAGGTGCTAAATTAGCAGCAAGCTCACTCTCCTTCCACCAAAAAAACCACACTGGCTACCAAGTCTGTAATCAAACTTCACATCAGCCACTTACACTTGATCTGTCTTTCGCTCAATCGGGTAAGGCAGGCGGCACCTAAAAGACAACCCTGACATGAAAATAAAGTTTCCTCTCCTTAGAGAGTTGGGTAAATAAGCAACAACTAAGAAGTCCAGAGGGAAGCTCTCTGTTCTTGCCAGCACTGGAGACGGGGAGCCCCAAGCCGGAGGATCTCACTGCCACAAAGCACGGATCACTACAGCCCGGCCAGGCTCCGGCGTTAAACACGCACCCTAAAACCACAGAGTGACCCCAGCTCAGCTCTGGGAGCTGCGCGGGAGCCACAGTAACTGGGCCCAGATCCCCAGCGAGATGATGCCCAGGGGAGCTCATCTGCCATCAGCCTTATTAACCAACCCAGCCACAGGCATGTGGCAACCCCACCTCCGGATTGCAGCAGAAACACAGGTATGGATATCGATGGGGTTTTTTTCAGCACCGTAAGTCACCTTGCGAGTGTCCGGCATTAAGCAGCGTAATTTAGCAGGCTTTTCAAACAACTCCCTGATTCCTCACCACTGAGGTGTAATGGCCCGAGTCTCATACAGCTATATTTTTTCCCATTCACCTAAGGTCAGAGAGGGCCACTCAACCTCATTATTTCAGAAGGCTCAAATCTTTGACAATTATAAACACGAGAGTAAAAAGGAGAGCTAAATTTGTGTAATAAATTACTTAGCATTTCCCAGCCTCTGAATCCAAGCAAGAAAGGCAAGGACGGCCCTATCACCAACTTTCTTACCTAGAGCCGGGATTGAATGGGACCTACAGAGCTAATGGCATGAAGTGATTAGTAGTAAAGGCTGCTTCATGCTGTGGATCAAGCAGGTTTGCTCCTACCGTGCTTCTAGACCTCACAAACACTCTTGTAGGGCAAGACAGAGCTGATATAACACGGGGCAAGTGTGTAAATGTTAATACAGGAGCAGACACCAGACGAGCTGCTGCTGGAACAGTCTCAATGACCCTGTCCTAAGGGGCCAGCACTTCCTGCCAACAAGTCTTTACCAGTCTCGCTGCCGGGCTCCCATTCCAGCTTATCACAGACCACGTGTCCCACAACATACACTTTATTCCTCAGCCTCTTCCAAGATTTCCTTGCACCGAGTAACTCCCAGTCACTGCCAAACCGTGCACCGAAATTAAAACAGCAAAGCGCAGTCGCACGCCCCTCCGGAGCCTCCTTTCACCCATCACCACCAGCATCCCTCTCCCAGCAAAGGGTCCTGCACATCCCCTTGTGTGCAGAGGAGAAAACAGCACAGAAATCCCCTACCCAAAACAGTCAGTGATAAGAGCATTTGGGCAGGGCTATGATCACCTTGTTCAAAGAGGATGGGGGGGGGGGGGAAATAAAAAAAAAATAAAAAAAAAAAAAAAATCTATCTCCATTTGATCTACACAATGAGGAATTTGTAAAATAGCTGATGACAACTCCAAATCTCCAGTTGCAGGGCAGGATTGCAGACAGCGCTCAAGCAAAGCAGCACTCTGCCGTATCACCCCTGCTTGGGCACACCTTCCTGAGCTTCCTTTGCACTGAACAGACAGGCAGAACAAATCCCTTCTTAAATGCAACCCTGCAACCCATTTCAATATCTAGCGCTGGATGATGAAGCTTCCGTCAAGCCAGCCAGGGCTGAAATATTGTTTATTGTACCTGAAAATTAATTTCATACCTTTTGGGGCATCACCAGATGCCTTGAACAATCACTGACTGTGCACACAAACCTGCAAGTTCAGTGGCCAATTTTCTTCAGGCACGCAGTAAAGTGCACCCACGTATTTAAGATCAAAATTCAATCCGTAGTGTTCAAACAGTACGGTACATAACTCAACAGAAATGTCAGACTTGTGACTGTTAAAGCATAATATTTACTGTACACCACCACAAATTTACACAGCAAAACACTGCAGCCCTTTGTAGGTATATAATGGTTCAGAAAGCCAAAAGAATTAATTTTTCATCCATTGAATGAGAAGCTGGTGTGAACTTTTCCCCCTGAATCAGCCATGGGCTGTCAGCACAAGGAAGATGTACCAGGGTGGCACATCTGCTGTTCACCAAATCCAGCAGCATCTGAATTTAGAAATATTAAATGAGGGCATCTGACCAGATGGCTAGAGCTCACCCAGATATGCTGTATACTAGAGGACATCATATGGACTTCAAGGTCTCCCATATTTATCCCTTAGGAACAGACTTTTACTGTCTCCGGTGGTTTTAGTGTTGGGTAGCCAGGAGGTCATGAGGACTCTGCTGGGACACAAAGGTCTGGGGAACAGAAGAGGTTTGACCCTCAGGCATAAATCTGGGTGGTGAACTTACTGACTCCCCACTGTTTTTTTCTGGGCAAGCATGCTTAAAAGCAGGTGCAAAACTGAGTCTTAAAAATAAAGACCACCTTCCACATCAAAAACTATCAAGGTTCACAGGCCAGAAATTTACCCTTTTCCCTTTAAAGTAAGTATAAACACTAAAAGTGTTTATTTAGGCTTGCGTGTTTTTATGTACGTCCATCAGTATTTCACCTCCGGGACATGAGAAACACCAGTGCTGAGTAGAGATGCAACCACATTGTCTGGACCAACAGACCTGCTGCTTTCTGCCAAAATCTCCTACAAAGCCAGTGGGTCAAGGCACCGAAATCCTTAGGAGAAAACCTTCCCCTCCAGACACAAGCGTGTCCCAAATCACTTGGCACTGCCAAGAGGAGGATAAACTTCCACAGAGCGAGGACCTCCAGTCCAACCACCCACCAGGAACGGAACCACCTCCTGGCTTGCACAAGCCGACGTATACCCATGTGGTGACAATGGCTTTTGGTCACCCCAACCCACCACAGCGAGAACGCACATAAATAACACCCAAATGTGTATTTATACAGAGAAAAGTAATAGCTCCATTAGACCTTTACATTCTATCAGCCAAATAATATGAGTTTTTAAAAACATTTAGTACTTTAACATGCATTTTAACAGCTCCCATAGCTCAGCTGCATCTTTGTCGTAAATCACTGGACAGGTGAATACTCCATTATACGATCTAATCCCCTCCAGCATTTTAGAAAGGAAGAAACAACCTACCTAAGGTTGTTTAGGAAGGGGAACAACCTTGCTAGGTGCCTGCTCTCTATGAGAAGAAAAGGTTTTTGACTTTTTTTTTCTTTTAAGGACTGGTTTACACCCAACCTAGCTATCTACGGTGCCAGCAAAAATCCGAGGTTTTCAGATGGCAGAAAAATCAGCGAGGCAGGAGCCAGATAAATTCCACACGTAACCTGCTTTGGTTAAGCACAAAGCCCAGTCCCAAAAGGAGCTGGTCCAGCCTCACATAGGATGCTGCCAAAAACCCCAGCTCAGCACCAGGCAACATCCAGCCCAGGGAGCATCTCTGCAGCAGCACCAACCCCAAGGCAGCAGAGAAAAACCAGCTCATGCTTTTCTCTGACGCTGCCTCTGCTCCAGATCCCGCTCCATTCAAAGCTGATAACTGGGGGCTTCTCTACCCCTGGACTTGTACTTAATGACA
Organism: Pampusana beccarii; assembly: GCA_013399365.1. Taxonomy (NCBI): domain Eukaryota; kingdom Metazoa; phylum Chordata; class Aves; order Columbiformes; family Columbidae; genus Pampusana; species Pampusana beccarii. The sequence continues at coordinate 605,566 of VWYH01000026.1, forward strand.
GGAGCTGGCAAGTCCCATATAACAGAGCCACTCACACCCTTACCATCTCAACAAAGCACAGCTGATCCTGCCCTGCTGCCAGCCTGGCTCAGGGCATCCAGCTTCACTTGCCAAGTGCTGCAGGGAGCAGGAACCCACGGACCGTCTGCAGCAAACGGGGATCATCACCTCCCAGCTCATCACGGACACAGATCGGCAGAGGAGAGGAGATCAGGCACAGGAAAGGTAGGATGTGAAGAGGAGCTTGAGGTAGAGGGGAAAGCAGGGGAGAAAGGGGAAGATCAGCTCAGCTCGTATTTTATTAACATAGCGAAGGTACCGCAGCCTTTCAAAAGGAGGAAAGTGAGGAGCAGGGTCTGCAGGAGCACTTGCAACAGAATGGAGATGGAGACCCAGATGGGGCATTTGCATGGGGAGAGAAGAGACGAGAGGGCAGACCCACTGCTGAGCAGGGGCGTCCATGCAGATCTGCACATGCAAGCACCCATTTTCCCTCTCACTTCTCTCAGAAGTGGTGGGTCGGATCCTGACAGCCCTCATCCTGCCCCTGGAAGACCCCGTTCTCATATTTTCTCATACTTCAATCTCACTGACAGAAGCGGCAGAGGCAATTAAGTCTAGATGCAGGTAGAAAGGGGTTCCCATGGGAAACAGTTTAAGGAACACTGTCTCTAATGGGAAATTTTACTGTATTTCACTCTGGCTTTATGATCTACTTTGATGAGCTCTTAAAAAAAAAATGCACACACACTCTCACTCTATATATATATCTCCATCCAGATGAATGCTTTTGATCACTTAGCATAAGTTTTTCTTGGCTGTAAAAGATGGCAGGCTGGGGAGACTAAATGAGAGCATGGAAGAGCCGAGACAGTTGGATCCCAGTTGTGCGGAGTCTGGATGGGTTCCGTCAAAAACAAGGAGAAAGCCAGAGACGACCCTGAGAGATTTACAGCACGTGGAGCCCTGCACGGAGAACCACAATGACATAGTGGGTATACGATGTTGGCCAAATTCCCTAAATACGTGCTTGATGAAGTTCCTGCAGGCGTCGAGTGAAGATTTATTCCTCCCCCTTCCAAAGCACGTAATGCCGAAGAGCCGAAGATCTCAGGTGGCTCGTTCGTTCATAGATTGTACCCGCAAAAAAAAAAAAAATAAATCCCTCAGCTCTTCCTAACTGCACAGAGTTTAATTCAAGAGCAGAATGAGGCTTGGAGCTGGGTCTGCTGCTCCGAGCCTGGATGGGAAAGCAGGCGCGAGGCTGGAAGCGAGGTGGGGATGAACACACCGTGTCCCTGAGGCACGGCCCGCCGGACCAGGCACCCCTTCCACCAACATAAACCCCAGGTTACACCCAGCCAGTTCCACGCTTGCTTAATAATAAACACCGTAAGGCCTCTGACAAATCCTCCCCGCTCTTTCTGGCAGCAAACCTTCCCTTGAGGCAAATTCTGCCCCTGGTTCCCCCCTGCCCATGTAAATACCACATGGGCAGGACGGTGGCCCACCTTTTAGGATGGGGAATGTTCCTCAGCTTAACCCCAAATCCCAGTAACACCAGACCATCATAGCCTGGTGAACAATGGAGGAATACAAGAGAAAAATCACGTGAGAAAATCTGCTGGCAGACAATAAGACCCCATAGAAAACCTTACACCCAGCAGGCTTTTTCCAGGCAAAGGGAACAGGCAAAACGCTAAAGGGTGGGAGAGGTAAATTATCAGAGTTAAGACATTTCAAATGACTGCTCCCTGCTGCGTTCAGCAGTTTTTCTTGATGGAGTCACTAATCACTGTGGTTTACTGAATGACCTTGTTGTGGCCATCTCATCTTCAGGGGACCACAGGCTGCAACAGTCCCCGGTGCAGGGAGATGTGGTAACTCACAGCCATCAAACTGCAGCCTGTCACGACAGGGCAGAGGAACAGCACATTTCATGGTAAAATGTCTCCACAGAGGCGTTCATCATGTCCAACACATCCAGCAAGCTTTGTACGCAGGGCAGAGATAAAGAGAGTGGGGCAGAAATTCTCCTATATATACATCTAAAAAATACTGCCTGTCACAAGCCGGAAAAAAAAATGCTATAGAAAAATTAAATATTTACTTCTTCTGTTTGTTAATATCTTTCATTAGTTACTCAGCTGTAACAGTCATTAAAATGCTGAAAGGGAACTTCATGTAAATTCATCACTAGCCTGGGAATACTCCTGCATTTGTGAGCAGGCTGCACTCTGCAGCAGAGCTCGGAGACTCGATTTCCCTACAGGCAAGGCCAAATGTCTGGTTCACTCACAATTTACAAATGATTATTTTTCTAATTAATCATTCATCAAAAAAACACAAATAGCAACAGGGCGTGAAAGGCAGCGCTGGTGTAAACAGAAGGCAGAGTCGATCCATCAGCATCTCGCCCTGCAGCCGCTCGCAGGGGGAGACCCTCAAACGCTGCAGCCCCCGTGACTGCGGGGAAGGGAGCTGGGGAAATACCCTTCCTGTTCTCTACAGCTACCATAAGGAATAGATGATCTACGTTTCTGTTCTGCCAAACCTCATCTGTGTAAATTTGAGCTGCAACAGATCCGTGAATCATATCGAGGACCAAACACAATCGAGCAGGCGGGTAGGGATGGCGGGATGAGGAAAGGAAGGCAAACAGAGGTGTGGGAGGAGAGAAAAATTCTAACACACAGTGCACCAAGGCTGGAAGTGACACATAAAAATAGCCCTGAAGGGAAGAGGCCATAAGAGAGAGAGCAGAACAACAAAAAGGGACTTGCTGAAGAACCTGCTTGGCTCTCTGGGGCGGTGACGTGGCTGCATCCACCTCCTGCTGCAGCCTGGGGCCACCTGGAGCAGGGCAGGCTGGTCCTCTCAGACCACCAAAACACGAGTGCCAGTGCCAGCACGCAGATTCCTCCTTTGTCTTAGCTTGGAGGAAGGAATTCTAGAACCACAAGCAAATCCTCTGACTTACAATACATCTGGATATCACCTCTCCGAGAGTTCAGAGGTTGAATCCGCAGCGCCCGGCGCTGCTGGCTTGTTTGCCAAATGGCTTGCAGGAGAAGACAACATAGCCACACGCATGGAATATAAGTAAACTGCAAATGCACATGATTTTCATCCTTTCATCACTACTACTCCAGGTTAGATATTTGCTGGACTCCAAGGACAGATGTCTGAAAGGAATAACTTTCCAGGGCCCCAGACCCCCCCTTGCTTTGGCCATGCTGTATCAGGCCGCTCGCCAACTTCTTGCCAAGCCAACAACTCTTCAAAAGGTGGTATGAACTGGTAAAAGCAGGTGGCAGCATGATATTTCAGCCTTGTTATAGCCTCCCGCTGGCTTTTATTATATTTCACAGGGCTAGGCTTGAAACATATAATCAGATTTCAAAGAGGCTGGAGTATTGCTGGCAGTCTACTTCATTCTTGACCACTGAGATTGTGAGATCTGCCCTTGCTGCTCCGAAAAAGAGAAGTTTTCCTCCTTCCAGCAATTAATTAAACAAACACAAAACCTACAACACAACAACAAAAGACATCCAAGATAACCAGGACTTCTGCAGGACTGGTTTTTACCAACTGGCTGCCAGTGCTGCATCTCCACATGTTGCATGTAGGTGACAAAGCAAAATTAGCCCAAACCACAGAAATTCTTCTGGAAAGCAGAATACACCATACATCCTAACACATACCATATCCCAGAATCCTAGTACGAAACAGTGATCTGAAGAAAGAGAAAAGGGTCTTGAGGACAGAGGTAACTGGGAAGTTAAAGGAGCCTACAGTCGGTCTGCTGGAAGTTTAGAGGATCTGTTCTCAACAGGGTTATCCAGGTTCAGATCAAAGCGGGTTCTCAAAACTGGACGGCCAGACCTTGGACTGTTGTTGTGAACGTAATGATAACAGACCTGAGAAACCTGCACCAACCTGCAGGGAAGGAGGGATGGTCACCAATCCAGCGGGCAGCATCTGGGCCAGCACTCGCGAAACCTCACTTCAAATCAGATCCTCGTCTATAACGCTGAGGACACTACAACGTGTTGAAGACTGTGGGACAGGCAGGTCTCGTGGGAATGAAGCCCCACATAAGCCGCTCAGAGCGCCAGGAAGGGATTTCCTACGGAGCCAGAACAGGAAATTCTGACTCTCACCAACACGCGCGTCACAATCCGCAAGACAGGATTTTATTGAATGGCCTGAAGTTAGCAAAGAGGGAGCAGTGCCGGGGATTGAAGGAAACCGGAGCAGTGGCAGAGACACCCCACATTGCTCCCATGGCACTTGTGCAGGAGAACCAGCCGTGCAGGAAACTGCTTGCAAATTACTGATGCAACGGGGGGAGCTGCAAGAAATACAAACACAGTTCATCCCCCAGAAGCAGATATGTGTGCAGCTGTGAAGAACAGCCAGAAACACCTTCCTACGGCCCAGTAATAGGCAAACTGGGGCTTTGGATTTGCCATATGGGAGGAGAGAATCACTCCAGCATTTTCATCCATTGCTTGACAAGTCAAACAAGAAATTCAATCCAATTGCCTGCATTTCTGCATGGAAGTCCTATAATAGCTCATAAGCAGTAAATGAGGGAGAAAATCCATATTAACAGAAGCCACTGATAAGAAATATTCCTGGCTTCCAGCTTTTTCTGGGGGTTGGCCTCTTCTTTCCAGCACTTCCATGAGTATTTCTGTAAAGTAACCACTGCAACAGCTGTAACTCAATACACTTACAGGGGGCAGAGAAGAATCCAGAATGAAGTGGCATTTAGCCTCAGGTTTGGGGCGCTTTTAAAAGTTTTGTTATTAGGCAGATATCTCGGAGGAAAGCTGTGACATGAATGACGTGTCTTTGAGTATTTTTCCTAAGTGAGAGTAAAAGATTGCTGATCTGAGGTATTTCCTGCCATTATTTTCTTGTGTTTATATTGTCTCCAATGCATCCTATTATAGCAAATCTGTTTGGAAGGGCTCCGTTCTTGAAGATGATGCATGCTCCAAGAATGCCTTCTGCCCCAGCAATAATCCTAAAGAAACCAGTTGTGCTGGCTCGTGCGCTGCAAAATAATCAGACGCACAAGGGCACGACATAGGCAAACCCAGAGCAGACTGGGCTATAAACGCCCAATTACTTCATTTCCTGAAGCAAACACCTTTTTTCTAACCCATTTAGCAAGATCTGCTTCTGATCCAAGATCTGCATGTACACAAGAGGTACCCCCATCCAAATTTTAGGCATGGGGACAGAGAGTTGAAAACAAAGATGAGTTTTCTATGAACACCTCCAGTGCTCGATCCAGTTCTTCAAAAACACAGCTAACCCATTCCCAGAAGGACAACACAGTAATAACTGTCCCCCTTTACTTTCAACCTAGCTCTTCTTTCCAAGCAAGGTATGTGGAGTTTTGCAGGGCGCAAGGAATCCCTGCTTATGACTAACGTCTACGTGAGTAATAAAGCTTTAATCTGGCTTGAGTCTGTTACCTACCGCTTCAGCAAGTTTAACATCAGATGGGAGCAAGACTAGCAAGGGTATCCAGCCAGCTTTCCTGTAACTCAAAGCAGTACTACAAGGTTTAATTAATTGAGATCACGAGATGAAAAACCTCATCAAGTATATAAAAGAGAAAAGGTAAAACATCTGCTGATGCTCAGACAGTATTGAGATGGGATGCTGCACGGGAACCCCAGATAAACTTCAAAGAGAAGGGACTGAGACCCATCTGCGTATCAGAATTACGTTCCTTCTGCTTCAGAGTCCCGATCTCAGCTGGGTGCTGGGCCTGAAATATAATGGCAGGAACACAAGCAAAGCTCAATGCTTTAATCCTAGACACCTAGCTTCTCTTTTCTCAGCCAAGTCTTCCAGTAAGCCCAACACGGACTGAGTTGCTCCTTTTACAACAGCACAAGCGTGAAGGCAGCTCAGACAGCAAATCAGGCTCTCAGACTCATGCACATGCTTTCCTTCCTTGCACAGGTGGTCTCGGTGCCACAAGTCCTGTCTGAACAGAAGCAGAGAGGGAAACGCAGCTCTCACAGGCCACATTTCGATAAGGCTGCGACTCGTTCTCCTTCCATATGTCCCGTTCCCCACGTTTGGAGAGGGGCTGGTCTGAAGCCAGCTGAAGTCACCGTGTGAGTGAAGAACCAACCTGGCACCTCCAAGCAGCTACAAACCTGCGGCGCTGGTTTCTGCTCTGCAGCGTAAAGCAAGTGAGAGGAACGGCCAGCTATCTAAAGATGCTTTGAAAGGGCAGCTTGCTATTTGCCAAGCCTCCTCGGACGTAAGCGACCCAGAGAAGGTCCCTGGCCCACCATCCAGTTCGCCCTTCGGCAGAGACCATCTATGACCACAAGCCCCCACCTGCGAGCCACAGCCGCGCTCAGACATCTGCTGCCCTCCTGCCCACGTACGGATCCTTCCAGTGATCCAGCCTCCGCTGGAGTGCTACAAAAACTGCAAAAATCATTTCCACCTTGTCCCCCGCACCCCCCCAGCATCATAAGAATCATAGAATAGAATCATAGAATTGTTTTGGTTGGAAGAGACCCTGAGGATCGAGTCCAACCATCAACCAGAACCTAACTCTTACACCAAACCACGTCCCTAATATAAGTCAAGCTCTCTTCACACTGCCTAGCTTCTTAGTCATCACCTTTTCTCCTCTTCGCCCACATCCTCAAGTGCTTAAAGCCAGAGTGGTTGCTCTCTATTAAGCTATTCTGATTCGCTTCTGTAAGCTCTGCACAGAGCCTGGCACTCCAGCGGGCAACAAGAGCTTCTTCAGCTCTCACACCCTCCTCGCAACGCAGAAATGCCGTAACACTGACTGAGCTCTGCGCGTGGCCATGCAGAAATTAAGGAATTGCCCATGGGCACGCTGCAGACGTGGGACACAACCACGCAGGAGGACGGGGATCCCAACCCCACGCACTCCTGCTCACAGCATCACAGCCCAACACCACATCCCCAACTGAGGGGACATCGCACCCGACTAAACCTACAAAAACCAGACAAACCTTTCTAGCAATGGGGATGGGTGACATACACCTATCTGCTCTCCAGTTTGCAATGTAAATGTGATACTGTTCGGTGCTTTTTTTTTTCCCCCCAAAGCGTGTATTTAGGCATAATACACTTTAATGGCAAAAAGATGCTTTGTTCCAGAGAGGGGGGTGTGCGTACTCAATCCCTGTGCTTTAAACAGATCCAGGAATGGAATTTAATACGTTTATAAAATTAAGAACAGATGCTGTGGACTGTTTAAACTAGCAGAGAAAATAGCAAGAACACTCTAAGAAAGGTGACACGAAAAAAATGCTGAATGTTGCAGGAAAATGAAAACGCAGTAACGACTGTGGGACTTTGGGGACACACGGGTCCATGCCACAAATCCCTCGGAAAGACAGCTCCCAGCTCGGGCACACAGGCACCTCTTCTGCATGAGCTGGAGAGAGAAAAGAATAGATAACAGCAGCTGGGGATGGAGCTCATTTGTCTTCTAGTATGAGAGAGATGCAGCTCACCTCAAAATATAAATCACACTGCATGCAAAGAGAAATCCCTTCTTTTCCTACTACTAAGTTTACCTCAAAATATTAAAGCCAGTAAGCATCCACAGGTCAAGTTACACATCACAGCTTCTCTCCTCGTTTTCTGTTCCGTGGGTCCCTGCCTTGGATAACCAGGTTTTCTGCAAAGCCGCTGTGAGCGAGGAGGCTCCCGGGGCTCCCCGCACAGCAGCGCCCGGGCTGCAAACGCGGCGCGGGACCCTCTATTTCTTCAGTGTTGAGCATCTCCAGCTCTCAAAAATGGTGGAAACTCCTCCTTGTTGGTTTTTACCGCCCTGTTTGTTATCATGAAGTTTATATTTGGGGCTGAACCCAAGTCAGCATCCTTTGGGAAATGAACTGGATCAGATGAACATCTGCATCTCTCCTCCTCACTCTGGCCTAGGGGACACCTCACTTGTAAGGAATGGTAGCACATTTCCATAAGGAAAGGTGCTACTGAGAGCGTCAAAAATGTTTTCAGCCTCTCTCTTTAGCTCCATACACCACTCCGTGATGTTAACGGTATTGTCACCCCCATTTTGCAGAGCATTTCGCTGAGATATGAAGTGTGTTAAGCAACTTCTGCCTCTGGTCACAGAAATAAGAGCAAGAACGGGGACTGGAGTTCAGAGGCTGTGCTCAGATCTTGCCTCGCTCCTCTTGCGCACAGAAGAGCCCATCTTGTACTTGCAGATCATACATTTGCATTGCAAAGCGAGGAGCCGTGTGCGTAAATGCCTGTACATACACGTATGTGCATATTCGGCAGGCAGATCTTTGGAAAATTCAACGCACGCTGCTCTGTCTACAAGTCAAAAGCCATCACCAATTGCTAAACTTAAATACAAACACAGGTTGCCACAATTTATAAGGAGATTAATATTTGTTACTATGTATTGCAAGCATGCAGCTAGGTAGAAAGACTCCCTTACTGTCTCCTGTGATTATTCAAGAGACCAGGAAAAGAAAGAATAGCCTTGGTTAGTAACAAAAAAAGCAAGCGTGGAGAAAACAATGTATTAAATCCTTTTCACAGCCAAGAGGCCGACGAAAATGCTATATATTTATAAAGGAAATGAAAACCTGTCAGGAGCAAAATGAACTGAATAACATAGCTTGGGCTGAATAAAGAGAAGCAAGAACTAAAGAACCAAAAATGCTAGCAGGGTGGAAAATACAACATACTCTTCATCTCCGGGAAGAGTGCTCTGCATGGGGGTACAACCCATTCGGGTACAGGAAAGACGGGAGCCCCCAACCGCATCCTCTTCTGATAATCTGCAGGCAGGGAAGCAAACGCTGAGTGAGGTCAGCAAATACGTTTTTCATAGGATCCATGATATGGAACCAAGCGGAGCACGTTCTGTGCGTTTGTCTGGTTTCCACATGCTCAATTTGTGGCCCCATCCCTCTGCTGAGCCCATCAGGTGCTGGCGTGTCTGTGGCTACAGCAGCTGAGGAGGAGGAGGAAGAGGAGGAGGAAGAGGAGGGAGGCTGCAAGGACAGATGTCAGCTCCCAGCCACCAAAAGAAGACACAGCCTTTGGGGTACAGAGGTAGGAAACTTCTGGTTTGCTACAGAAAACGCACCCACAGGCCAAAAGACCAATTGTATGGGCTGGCCTGGATCCTAACTCCACAACTAGAAGAGCTGGCCCATCGTATTTCTAAATTCTCAAAGTTGGAAGAGTACCCAAAAAAAAGAAAAAACCCCAAACACACTGGGGAACTTCACTACTCAGGAAAACTCAAATAAAAACCACAACTCTCATAAACCCAAGTAATGCTGCCTTGATAGAAACAAGGCTTTTTAGTGTGCAGATGACTTAGATTCATGATCTGATATTAAATAATTTAGCTTTATGTTTCTAATTGCAGGAAGTTTGAGTGATTTAAAAATAAACAACATAAGTATTTCATAATTCAGATACTTAATTACTATTACCATATTGATTGCAGGAAATAGGATTAACCGCACATTATATATTGTCAGGGGATAATGTCAACAATCTTGAAGCGATGGCTACCTATGAATTAGCTGTCTGTGCTGCATTAAAAACAAAATACAAACAACGGCCATCAGAAAGGAAAATTCTCAATAAACTGGCACGCTCATCACCCAGCCTGGACTCCCCATGAAACCCAGGAGAGAAGCAGATACCGTGTAAACACATAAAATTTAACTCATGCTCAGGAGAAGAGAAGAAAGCTCAAAGGTCTTTACGTCTTGAAACTTTCCTCATCTTCTGGAACTTGCTCCGCTGGACACGGCTGCCCGGGGAGATCGGAGAGTCACGGAAGGCAGAAATACCTCCAGCATTTAATACCGAACTCACTCGGGTTCTGCCTGTGCTTCATTTTCCAGCGGGCTCACGCAAAGGAGGGACGTGGGACATGCCCATGGCAGGCGTCAGGAGACACCGGGAGGCATTCCCTACCACGGGAAGCTCTCTCAAACGGCTGGTTTCAGACCCCCGCACAAGGATATCCATCTACTGCCAGGAAGACCATGCTCTTCTCTGCTAACCTCCCACAGGATCCCGTGATTACAACAGCCTGGCGTTCATTTCAGCTCTCCCACCACAGACAGACTTTCATTTCAGATGGGATCACCAGAGGTTAAGCCGTACATTAATGAGAAGTGGTGGTCTCAAATCTGAAAAGATGCTTAAAAGCAAAAAAAAAAACAAAAAAAACCAAACCCAAAACCACCACAAAAACCAAACTTGCTGAGATGGTTTTGTATCTTCCTCACTACTGACTGCAGTCACTTCTGCTGTACATCAACAGAAGGGCAAGAGCTAACAGGAAAATAGCACAGGCCTTTTCATCGCACATAAAAGGTAGGCTGAAAATCCCCACAGAGGCACTTAAACATCTCTTGCCGTATAAAAGACAATACTCACATACTCCGCTTGCTTTTCATCGTCTCGAGGATTCAACAACTCCCTGACGGCGCTGCCGGGCAGGTTCTGCACGGGGAGGCCGGCAGGCGCGGGGGGAACGCGGCCTCGCCTCACGGGTCCCCACAGGCCGCTCCGACCGCTTCCCAGCGCCCATCTCCAGAAATCACACCCGCAGCTTTCGGCAGCCCTGCCTCGCTCTTCGCCAGGGCCAGGCAAAACACCAGCGGAGCGTGACAATACAGAACTCCATTATTCAGCGCAAAGGCATAAAAATGCTTTCATTTACCTCGCTACAACTTTAAGGCCGCCCCGGCACCCTGTAGATAAGCGAGTCGCCTCGAGGCAGCTCCATGAGCTGGGAAGCGTTTTGCAACAGAAATTCCTCAATGCCTTTTAGCCTGGAGAGCAGAGTAAATCCCTTCAACCCTAACTAGCATCCAAATGAGTAAAGGAAGGAATCCCAATGGATGTCCCCAGAGAGCCTGGTCTGGCAGGAGGAGTTAGCACTCTCCTCCTCTCCGGATGGCCAAGCAACACTTGTCTGTGCTCCCAGCTAACACAGCACAGGAGCCCAACACACAGTGTTGCTCCTCGAATGGACAGCCCTCGCAATACCGTAAGGCCACCTGCCTCATGGTTAATGCAGGACATCCCATTGATTTGTTTGTCCAGGACCTACCATGCTGGCTTTACACCTGGCTTCAAGCCCTTACAGACAAACCGGTGCACTCAGTGCTCACCCTGACAGAATTCAGCACTTAATACACCTACCAATTCCAGCTCTGGCTTCCTGTGGGACAAGGTGAGGCTACAGGCAAGTGATTTTCACCCTTAAGGTGCAGAGAAGCCCTGCGTGGTTCCCAAGGTCAGCACCACCAGTACAACACACCCAGGCCAGGCTGCTGCTCAGCGCTTCCCAGAGCCTAAAAAAGGAGGTGGCTCCAGAGAGCAGAGCTCCAGAGCAGCCCTATGCGAGGATTCAGGAGCCAGGACCCCTCACGGGATTTGTGTTTTGCATCCTCGTCTCTCTCAGGGCACCGAAGCAGAACTGGGCTCCCACAGGGCTGACAAATACCCAGGAATCCCCCATGTGCACCCTGAAAGGTCGATTACTGCAACATTTTCGCATGCAAATACCTAACAGCTAGTTTCTCAGATCAACTTTTATAGATTGATCCAAGGCCCAAAGGCACCGAGCTCAGGCCTTAGCGAGCGAGAGCCATGGCTCCATTTCCAGCAATGCCCAGCACGTACAACAGCAGCAAACAACAAACAGCTCGGGGCACTGAGCTGGAAAACCCTGGCCATTATCTTTTTATAATTCTGTATTACATGATTCAGCTACACAAAATCTTTTATCGGATGTGACAGAAAGGAAAACTGCTGTATTTACATAGAGTAGCACGTACCACATATGTTTGTGTGCATGCATGTGTGTGCACACAGCCTCCGTATGTTTTTCTGGGAAGCCTACAAGAGTCAAAAATCCATCTTAACTTGAATTAGAAAATCCTTCCATTTTTTCATTTCCTCAGTGTTGCAGGTTCATTCAAATACCCTAAAGCTGAAATACCAATCCACACCAACTGCCTCCACTTAATTTAAGATATAAGGAGCATTTACAAATTTATTACCAACACTAGTAGCATTTCCCTGCCTCTCTGAGCTGGCAAACTGTGACCAGCTGCCCGATTTACCCCAGATCTCGGTAGCTCTAACCATATGAAGTTATAATGGCAATGCTGGGAGCATGCGCTGAAGGCTGGCAGAGCCAGCCCTCCACAACCGCCCTCCCACCAGGAGAAATTCTCACATTCCCAAACGACAGCAGACGCCCCACATGCTCCACTCTGGAAAGCACAAAGAGGCTCGATGAGAATCAGAAAGCAAAATAACTTATGGGGCATTCAGAGCCCAGATAATACTGTCGAACTGGAGGCAACCGCATTTGAACAAAAGTGCTTCTAGCAGCACCCAACAGCAGGAGGCTTTGTGGCTGTGCTTAACGCTTCCAGCAAAATAAGCTGAGGTTTTGGGCCCTGCACAGCCAGCGCTTTACTTAAGTCTATTTTTTGGCATACTCTGGGACCGCAGAGGCCATCAACATAAAGACTTTTTTTCCCCCAATGCTGGTTCATAAAGGAGCACCAGCAGAATACATGAGCTGCCGCCAGGAACCTGCGGAGCCCCCTGAGACCCACACACATCCCAGGAGGATCCTCCCTCCACACAGAAGTCCCACAGAGCGGGTGTCTGACCCCCACGTTGCCCACGCTGCAAGCACACCAGCCACTTCAAAAGTGGGCTCCTTAGGAGTTAAATTATGAGACGAAGTCTCAGTCTGGCTTAAGTCAGTGACAATTTTGTCATCGGGTCAAACGGGGCCAGGAGCTTAGACCATGGCTTGGCTGGTTTCTCAAAGGAGGACACCAAGATGCAGCCCAGCTTTGCAGTCACTTCAACAAACAGATACTTCTGCCTGCAATACCACGGGTCAAAATATTTCCCATAAAACAGGTAAACCACCAGCATGGGAGCACACCCATGCCCTGCGGCCATACCACCTCGTGCTGCAACCCTACCGCGTCTGACAGCAGAGGACGGTCAGGCCGGGTCGGCGGGTGCTGCGGATCTCCAGGAGCACCCCAACACCCCAAGAAGCGATGCTGATGGCTCCTTGCAGCACTTGCCCCCCACCTCCGCTAACCCGATGCCCCAGAAAGGCACAGCACAACATAAACGTGCCAAGTTCGGATTTCCTGATAAGACACAGAAAACAGCAGCTCATGACTCCCACATTTTCAAAAATCCCACAGCAAGTTTCCTTGGTGGAGGAGACTTGATCGCTGTCAGGTTCCAGCACAAGGAGTCAGCTTTTCTTCTCCTTAAACCCAACAGCTCCAAGTGCTCTGTCCCCACAGGAGTTTGACCCTACAAAGAGCTACCAGCTTTGCGGAAGAGCCACCGCGGAGCAAATACTGTGAGGAGGTCACCCATGCCCAGCACAGCTTTACGACGTGCCAGCAGTAGCTGACCCCAAATCTCCGTTTCTTTGGTGGCATTTGTCACCCGTTTTGCCAGAGCACCTCTCAAAATCCCAGTCAGCCTTTGGGGTGAAGCAGGTGATTAAAAAGGGGTAACCAGCAACCAGACAGCACCTCTGATTAGAGAAGAGGGAAGAGAGGTTGTAGATGACCCCGGTAAGCAGGCGAATGCGGCCACGTTCCCGGTACCTGCTCGGTGCAGCTGTTCTGCAGCCATCACTTCTCTCTGTCCTTCTCTGCAGCCATCGCTTCTTCGCTCTGTCCACCTCCAATCCAGGGACAGCTTTCAGAGAGCTGCAGATCCCAGCTTTTAAAGCTCCACGTGCTCCTCCAGCACAGCCCAAGGCTTCAGCCGAGGCAGGAGAGGAGGAGCCGACAGGACAAACGCAGAGCTCCTGCCTCGCAGGAGGGACCATCCGTGACACCGGCCCGAGCCAAAGCCGTTGCTACGCACGCGATGAGCTCACATCTCTCGCATCACAATGGAGCGATGCACGTGTGACAAACGGCCCGATTCAGAGCGTTTCGCCCAAACCGGGGCCACCTGGGAGCCGTAAGCACCCAATGCCTTCTGCGATGCCACTTGCTCCAAGTTTACAGTAAGCAAGCTATTCAGAGAACCGAAGCACACTCTCCACGGTTAATGTAAAATATTAATGTCTCATTTGTTCAACAATTTTGTGGAAATTAAAACTTTTAGGTTAATCATATACTGAACAATTTTAATTAAAGCAGTTATAAAACAATTAATCCACGAGAGCAGGCTTGGATCCTTGCCAGCCTTATTGGTTTAATACATGTAGGCAAAGCTTATTTCTCCCCCTGCTTGACTTAATGAATGCTAATAAGTGACACAAAATATGCATGCAGCGCTCCTAATATAGTTAGTCCATCTGGTTTCACTTGCATTTTGTATTTGTCATTTTGCTTTGATAGGGAAATTGAAAATGAATTCTCTGTGCAAGAAATTAGAAGAACTTTGTACCCTGCTTAATTTAAAAGATTTTTTGCAAACCTTTGGGGGGAAAAAGACACCAACTCAGTACAGTACATTAGACAGATACCTTTTTGGTTGTTCCAAGGTTGAAAAAGAGGACAGGACAGAAACACAAGACTCTACTGAGAAGCACCACAGCAGTGAATGAACAACACTTACTCAGATTTGTTTTTTCTCCATCAGTATCTCAAAAGATTTTTTTTCCTTCAATAGATTGTAATATAAAGACAGAGGATAAAATATGATTTTAAGCGCCTGAGACAAATCTGCTACTACTTCAATTTGTTCTGCATTACAACTTGTTTGATCCATTTGGGGATGTATTTGTTTGCCAAAGCAAGCAGAGCTCAAGTTCTTTGTTGAATACTTAATGTATGCCAAAATCTTTTTAACTTTTTAGCACTTTTGTCTGAGTTTCATAGCCATGTTATTTCAAATAATGCTCAGGACCATCACTATCAGGTGCAACCACTCCACTTCACCATGTAAAAGCCACCACACATAACACTGTGCAAGGCCCTGCACAGCTCAACTCATTGCCCGCAGCTCAAACTGCCCAGAGAAGAGCTTAGTTTGTCCCAAAAATGAAAAATGGGCTCTTCTCTGGGTAAGATTCATATGACACAACTCGCATCACAATGAAATTATACACGATGTGATCTGTCACCATGGAAAGTGGCCTCTGTGGAGGCTCTAGTTGCCAACAGAACAGCATCACCCTCTCTGCAGCCCTTTCAGAAGGTCCCAGCTGCCCCTTTAAAGTCCATGAGGTTCTTCCCATTAATACCAGCGGGTTCTGGATCAGCTCCCCTTCCAAAACCAGCGTGACGCAGCAGGAGATAGAGCTGCAGCGGGTTAAACCGAGCACAGCTTCTTTTGTCACTGCCCACTGCCCTGCTGAGATGAACCAAACACTGACAACAGGGAGCCTACAAGAGCTTAAAAACCAGCTCTGCTCCCAGGCGGCCCGCGTTCCAAATTCAGCCATATCAGAACAAGCGGGAGGAAGGGAATCGCGTGTGTGCACGTCCTGAAAAGCACATGAAAGGCAGGGGAGAGCAGAAGAGGAGAGCACCATTGACCACCGCTATCCCCATCATACCCTCGCGAGGCGACAAAGTGAAGAACTTCCAGCACTCCAGAACCGCTAAAGTGCTGAAAACTCCAGGCACCAACCACTGGCATTATCTCTTTAACGTGGCAATTGGTTTACGAGCCACTCTGGAGCTCACCTTGATCTATAATTTTTAAGTCCCTGCCCCGATGAGATGTCTCCAGCAGGATGGATGCTGTGCCCAGGGCAGCAGGGACACCTGGGCACGCACCTGCACGAGGGTGACAGCCCGCACCCCGCGCTCGGCCCTGCAGCCCTTAGTCACGCATGACCTGAGGCAGCAAGACCTGGACACCCCCGTGACAGCAGATCCAACCAAGTCCTCACCGCATTTCCAGCTGCTCACCCGGGCAGCGCAGCAAGGAGCAGGAGTGTTGGGAGTGCAGTGAAAAGATGAGGAACCATAGAATCATTTTGGTCAAAAGAGACCCTGAAGATCATGAAGTCCAGTCATCACCTAAATCTAGCACTAACTCGTGTCTTTAAGAGCCTCATCTCCGCATCTTTTCAACTTCTCCAGGGATGGTGACTCCATCACTGCCCTGGGCAGCCTGTTCTAGTGCTTTACAACCCTTTTCGTGAATAATTTTTTCCTAATATCCAACCTGAACCTTCCCTGGCACAACTTGAGGCCATTTCCTCTTGTGAGGGTCAAACAAATGGGAACAGCTTCAGGCAGACAAACAGATGCCTTAAAATGAACTTGCTCACTGTTATTGAGTGAAATTTGGAAACCTGTGCTTGAAATGAAGTTCTCTAACAGGGCAGCATAGCCGTAGTACCTGGGGGGGACAGCACGGAGCTGCCCCTTAGCCAGGCCTCCGAGCCTGGGAATTTGTCAGCCTGGTTAAACCCCCCCACGCCAGCCTGGTTAAACCCCCGCCACGCCAGCCTGGTTAAACCCCCGCCACGCCAGCCTGGTTAAACCCCCGCCACGCCAGCCTGGTTAAACCCCCCCCACGCCAGCCTAGTTAATCATCCCCCCCCACACCAGCCGGAGCGGCTGGACCCCCTTTGCCTACAACTCCACTGCAGATCCCCGTGCTTAGGAGATCTCCGCACTGTGTGCTGGCTCAGATCTTAGTCATAGTTTATCCCCCAGCAGCCTTTTTGACGATGATATTGCATTTTTTTCTGCCAGAGGGATCCCAAAATAGCTCGCGAATCACACGCACGCTGCTCGAGCCCATGCGGCAGAGCTGGGAATCCTGCTTGGGGCCAAACAGGTACCAAAAAAAGCCCCTGGAGATGAAGCCACCACAAGCAGCAGCAGCAGCACCTCCCGTGCGCATCCCGCACGGCCCGGGGAGGAGATGCCGGATGCTGATGCCAAGGCCAGACCGATGCACTGATTCTGTGGGAAGTCT